>OZ020307.1:31489770-31910248 GCA_963971305.1 Arcuatula senhousia | reverse complement strand
CGATGGTCGACGGGTGTGGCCAATACTAATTTTGACCAGAAAACAGTGAAAATATGTGAAAAACGAAGAATTTTACAATTTATGGCATGTTTGAAATGCCATGACTAGACCTGTGATGTAAATATTTTGTTAACTCATTTTGGTTAAATTTACGAAGAGTTGAAGTAGCTTGAAAATTAGTTGAATTACCGGGCCAAATTTAGGCCTTCGTGGCTCTACTCCTTTGGTTTTTTTTTTGGTATTGTTATATACATGATGTAGGAAAACTATTTTTTCTTCGTTTTACAGCTAATTTTTATTTTGCCTATACTTATATCACTATATCACCATGGTTTGCAATAAAGTAATGACTTAACATCACAGAAGTTGCGTTAACTGATTTCATTTATAGTTTTATACGAGCACTTAAGTATATAAAAATCGTTTCGTGCTATCAAGCATCCTCTTTTAACAGTTAAAATACAAATTTTCAAATCCCCTTGCCAGTTGTATACATGTATACCTTAGAATCATTAACCGTTTCAAGATTGTACACAAGTTTTCATAGCACTTTAATGTTTTATAGTGAAAAACTACCTTGTTGAAGAGCGGCCTTAAATTGTTCATTTTTAAGACATCATTTCCAAAAAGAATAGGTCATATAGGATACCCCTCCTCTATATCTAAATACACTTTAAACCGTTTCAAGATTGTACACAAGTTTTCATAGCACTAATGTTTTATAATGAAAAACTACCTTGTTGAAGAGCGGCCTAAAATAGTTCATTTTTAAGACATCATCTCCAAAAAGAATAGGTCATATAGGATACCCCTCCTCTATCTAAATACACTTAGATCTTTTATTAACTTGAAATGATATTTATACCCCGCTAAAACCAAATGGTTGTTCTCTTGTTAACGTCTTACGAAGTGCACGTTTTTGAGAAAGAAATCACTACACTGGAATATATGAGATTGATTATCCCAATTCGGTAGTCAGTTTGTTGTTACCAATATTTATTATGTGTTGTTTTTTAATCGAATGGAATGGTTTATATATTGCATCAAAGTGTCTTATTTTAATGGTCTTTGTGAGATTCCCTACCTCTTGCATATAAAATCCCCTGCAGGGCTCTGAGCTAGAAGACTCAATAAGTTCAATCCTTAGCATTGCTTATTTCTCTATTCGCTTATACCTTTAGTTTGTTTGTTCATTATTGAGAGATACGTTGCTTTTGAAAGCATATATTCAAATCCACAAAGAAGTGCACTGAAGAAGATCAACCTTTCTGTAGCTGCACTTCGATTTTGGAATTACTATACACGAACATCAGATTTTCATTTTTTAGTTTCATTGTACAATTAATAATTTTTTCATATAGTTCATATTATAAGTGTAAATAAATCAAAAATATGTTGCAAAAGTTGATACAAATTTCACATTTTATCTTTTATCACGAGAAAACAAGTTATTAGATAAAGATAAATAAGAAGGCATTGAAGTCAATGACACTACGAAGAAACACAAAATTTAAACTACAATCAGCATAAAAACAAGTAAATTTGGATGACCCGGAAGGCTTAAACAGTGTCTGTCTATTTTATTTAGCACTCAGTGCATTCTCAAGTTCTGTTTATATATCTTTTTTAGATCCCTGGCACCTGTAATTTAGTTGGCTAAAATAAAATGGGAGATTTTAGTAGTTGAACTAGACAAAATTATGGATTTTGGTTTCAAAGGACATTCATACTAAAACGCCACCTCCTTATTATATTCCCATCCTGATGAAAAGAGGGGTTATATAATTAATGGGACGCCCGTGTGCAAGTTCGTTACACCTTACGTCACTTATTTCTTATCCACAACTCCTCCTAATACCCCTAAATACATTTTCATAAAAAATAACATGTTTGTGAAATAATTCAGATTTGTATCTCCTACTTTTAATTTAATCTGATGGATTCTGCAACTCCTCCTAAATTCTTTCAAATGGACGTTCATACCAAACATGATTTAACACAATGATCATTGGGACATATTGTAGATGTATTCCTATATCTTAAATTTTGATTTCAAGTTGGTGGATTATTCTTCAAGCAAAACGTACTTAGCCACTCCTGAACCACTTCATGGATTTTCATGAAACGTTCACACAATCGTCGTGACATAACAAAGATGTGCAGCTAGTCGGATCTTTGCGGGAGGGGGCTATTTGCGAGCTATGGCTCAGTTTTAAGGCAAGTTTCTGTGAAAGTTCAAAATGAAATATGAAAAGATGGTGACAAGTAACAACTTTTCAGTTTTCAGATTGACAAAAAAATCGATTTCAAAGTTTACGTCTGAAACCTTTTACACTTTTCGAACCCTAAAATATGGAGCTGAAATTAATTATATAGATCTATATAGGTCCTTAAATAATAAATTAGTGACTCAATTATGGCAAAATGACTCACAACTCCGTCTTGTTGTTTTCTGATATGCATCACAAGCATTTAATCATTTTAAGACCCCGGGTTAGCGGCAGACCTTATAACTTGAAGGCCGTGGCATTGGGTGTTTTTTTTTCGGTCAGAAATTTTCCAGTTAAAAATATTTTAAAATTTTTCATCCAAAATCAGATTCAGAATATCTTTAGGAATAAACGAAGCACCCGCACTTAGTCAAGTTGTATGGAGCGGTCAAGTCAAACATTCTAATCTAACATTTCATCGCCAGTTTGCGATAAACTGAGTTCATTTTCAAAGGTAAAAACAAGTAATTGAAATATTATTCAACTTAATTTTTATGCATAAAAAACTTCTCTGAAATTAATAGATTACCACATCATCTTGCTATGATTTTAACAGCTCTTCACAAAAGCGCAACAACGGTCGAAGAATCTCCAAAACCAAATTTTCACCCTACGTGGTATGTGCGAGGAAACGAACAAACTGCTTAGCGAATTAAGGTCAGCAACAGCAGTACAACAATCAAAGTGCAACAGTACTACCGAAGTGATTTCAAAAGTGATGCATGACACAACACACCTACAGTCTCAATTCGAAGTATACGTAAACGAGATCACTGAAACTAAGGCGAATTTAACAAAACTAAAGAAAGATGTCGAAAAACTGTTGACAGCGGTGGCCGATCTTAAAGTATCAACAAGAGCTGAATCAGCAAGATTGAATCAGATAAGTGATTCAAGAGTGTTAGGTGTCCAAAGTTTAAAAGTAAAGACTGATTTGATGAACGACAAACTAAAAGAGATTACTGATTCCCTGAGTAATTCACAGAATAATGCATCGTCATTTAATCAATCAATAAGTGATCTACGGAAACGGATAACAAAGTAGAGAAGGACATTTCAGAGGTTGACAAATCGAGAAAAAGTTATGCAGATATATTGAAATCGATTTCCGTTTCACAGAAAGAAGCGCCTGTACTTCACAAAGAACCTGCTCAGAACAACCAGGTGGTTCTCGGACCGACACAAATTAGTAGAATAGAAACAATTCAAAGAATGGAAAAGACCGAGACAAGCAACGAGAATAATGTAGGTCAACCAATTCAAGTCCACTTTCCTAGTTCTTCTTGTAAGATAAACAATGCTGCGAACTTTTCTGGTTTCGTCAACAAGGCTAGTAGGCGAGTCAAGCGATTTTACATTGGAGGAATAAGTAAAGAGTCGACAGAAGAATCTATGCGCGCCTATCTTTCTGAAAAGAATGTGCATGTGACTCATTTGCGATTTTTCAATAAATACAACAGGAGATCTGCATCTGCTCAGCTGAATATTGATGCCACGGATGAAAACAAAATACACGAAGACTCGTTTTGGCCAAAAGGGATATTCATGAAGGACTGGTTACCGTGGTCCGTCTTTTCCTCAGAAAAAGCATCAAACAACAAAGAACATTACACAAACTCATAATGTTACTCAAGCTTGCATGTTGGAACTGTCGCGGCATCATGTCCGCTGTACCTTACCTGACAAAATTGTTGATGGAATCAAATATTGATATTATTGCTTTGTCTGAACATTGGTTAAGAAAAAGCCAACTTCATTTCCTGGATACAATTGACAATAACCGCTACAAATCTATAAGTAAAGGTGTTGATGATTCCTGTGAGGAATCCTTTTCATGTAGCAAATACGGAGGAGTCTCATTCTTAATATCAAATGTGTTATCACCATATGTGTCTGAGATTGAGGTTCAAAGTGATAGAATATGCGGAATCGAAATAAATCTTCCAGGCGAGGAAAGTATTTTTATCTTCAGTCTATACTTACCTGCAAGTACGCAGCCTTTCAACTATTTTTTGAATGAACTAGAATATCTAATGGATTTGTATTCAGCATATCTTCATCATGGGACTGTTCTGCTAATGGGAGATTTCAACTGCAAAATTGAAGGTCCAAGATATAGCTTCAGTCACGATAAGAGAACTAAATTACTCGAAAGTTACTTAAAGGACTTGAATAGTATATCACTACACACACAGAACTTTGGAAAAGGACCAATTTATACCTTTCAATCATATGATGGCGGTCCACGCACAGCTATTGATCATATCGTGGTTCATAATGACTTAGTACCGAATGTAATTAGTGTGGAAATACCAGACGATGATATATTTAACGTGTCCGACCATAAACCAATCATATGTACAATCAACTTAAACAGCCCTTTACAGCTAAGCCAAATAGAAGAAAACATCCGCGCTGACAAGGTGTCGTGGAACAAGGCTAAAGACAATAATGTGCTCTCAGACTATTCGTTCGCCGTGTCGCAACACCTCTGGAATCTTCAACCCCTATCGTCTCCGGCAAGCAATGAAGATATCGAGAACTATTACAAGACAATCGTTGAAGCGATTTTAAAAGCTGATCATGATATACTACCTCACAGAAAATATGTTAACCACATAAAACCTTATTGGTCTAAAACAGTGAAATCACTACATGCAAATATGCGTGAACATCGAATTCGTTGGATAATCGACGGAAAATCCCATGAACCTGACAATGAATATTTTAGAGCATATAAAACGTCAAAGAAAATATTCAGAAAAGAACTTGAAAATGCTTACAATCTATACATGCAAGACTGCTTGACGAAAATGGAAGATTCTCTGGATTCGGATCAACGATATGTCTGGTCCGTTTTAAAGAGTAGAAGGAAAAAGATATCATTCTGCAAAGAGTTGCGAGTAGGAAGTGGGATACATACTGACGATAAAGACATATGTGAAGCATGGGCTAATCATTTTGAGTCAATTTTCAAAATGGACAGAACTCTCGTCGATAGCGATAGAGAACTCTACCTCAAACGACAAATAGAAGAAATTCGAAACGAGGCTCAGTTGCACAAGACAGAACTAACCTTGGTTACGTATGATGAAATATCCGCAATTTGCGCCAAGTTACAAAACAATAAATCCACAGGTCTGGATAAAATATCGTATGAACACATTAAATTTGGTGGAAAATCTCTTCAGAAACACCTGTGCAACCTATTTAACATCGTCTTTAATAACAATTATATCCCTATTGCATGGAAGTCTAGTGTCATCATTCCTTTATTCAAAGGTGGCAACAAAGCAAAGAACGATCCAAACTCATACCGTGGTATATCACTAACAAGCTGCATATCTAAAATCTTTGAAAAGGTATTTGTTACACGTTTAGAGCCTCTTCAAACCAAACTTTTTCCACACAAATCGCAGATGGCGTACCAGCGATCATTATCCAGCACACATGCCTACTTTAACATCAAAGAAGTAATTGGACACTACATTGAGCGTAACAGTGGTCTATATGTTGTATTACTGGACAGTATGAAAGCCTTCGACTCAGTTTGGCACGATGCACTTTTACTGAAACTTTATCAATATGGTATCAAAGGAAACTTTTGGTTAGTGATCGATGAAATGTACAAAGGAATGCAGAGCTGTGTTCAATTCTCAAAATACTTGTCACAATGGTTTTCATTGGAGCGTAGGGTACGACAGGGAGGTGTTCTCTCAGCTATCTTATATCTTGTGTTTATTAATGACTTGCTGGTAGATTTGGACAAAACGAAATGTGGAGCCATGATACTTGATAAACAAGTAAGCAGTTCAGTTCAGGCTGATGACATTGCCCTATTGTCTTCGACACAGCATGGAATGCAGACTTTAATAGATAAATGTGAGAACTACAGTCGAACCTGGGGCTTCAAATTTTCTCCAACAAAGAGTAACATGCTTCTTTTTGGAATCAGAAACGGTGAAAATACCATTCTCCAATTATATGACACTGATATACCACAAGTAACTTCGACAAAACACGTTGGAATTTTATTGAACAGCAACTTGAATTCAATTGAACAAACTGTGAAGGCATGTAACACTCTTAGGTCTGTGACAATATCTATAATGAGTTCCGGTATCCATCCTGCTCTGCTGAATCCGGTAACATGCTCGAAAATTATAATCCAATTAAGTTATACTAGAGCCTTGTTTGGATGTGAATTATGGAATGACATTAACAGAACTGAACTATTAATGCTTGAAAGATCACACCGATTTGTGTGCAAAGTACTGCAAGGACTACCGAGAAGGACAAGAACTGATAAGTGCACTAGTCTCCTGGGATGGCTTTCCATTGAAGCATACATCGACAAGCAAAAACTGTTGTTCTTCGGACGATTGTGCAGATTAAACAATTCACTCTTACCTAAGCAAATTTTACTCTCAAGACTGTATGAATTTAGATATGAATGCGTTTCCAACCAATTCGGCCTAATCCCAGATATATATAGACTGGCAAACAAGTATAATCTCATAAACTACGTAGAAACATTCTGTGATGATGGTTCTTTCCCCTCAAAACCTGTTTGGAATAAGACTGTCTCAATGAACATTCATAAAACGGAACAACAATTGTGGTATAAGCGAATTTCTACAGACAGTGATTTTAACTTTTTCATACTTATTCATCCATCTATTAGAGTACATAAAGCATGGACCGTAGCTAGTTGTTCCCTGAACTTAGAAGAGCTGCGAAATATGTCGTTGACATTTGTGCCATCATACGAACAGACGATGAGACTCTGCTATGCGATAGATGCGGAAAGTTCTGCAACAATATATTCGAGCATGTTTTAACTGACTGTGATTTCATAAGTGAATTAAGAGACATATTGTGGTCCGATATCATCAATCTGAACCCCATATCATTTAGCGTTCACATGAACAATCTTTCGTCCAGAGAATTTACTGCCACACTGCTAGCATGCTGTACTACATATGAACTTGATAGTGATGATGAGAGTATAACATTTTCTAAGTACTGTGTGAAACATGTATACAATATGTGTTAACTTTTTCATCCCTGGAATGCATGATTTGTTTATATAAACTTGATAAATGCTAAAATATAGGAATTTGCATTGATGTTGTCGCTTTTTTTCCCCTCTACATTAAATTAAGTATACTCATACATATTACAAACTGATCACTTAATGTTCAATGATGTTTATTTTGTTTTTTGTTTTTTTTTTGTTTTTTTTTTTTTTGGTAACGCAAATGATTATGATATATTGCTTAATTCTTTCCAATTCTCTTTTATTATTTGCTTTTGCTATACCCACTTTCTATTTTATTTTTATCTGATTTTTTTTTCATTATTTTTTCTTATCTTAAATTATTAATTTATCATTTTCACCCTCTAATTTAAGTAATTATCAATCCTTTTAGTCTTAAATTTAATCAGGTTGTTTAAAATATTAATAACATATATATAAAGTGCATCATTATAATTTTTTTTTACCATTAGTTGTATATCATATGCATTAATATCTCATTTTTATTGCATTGAACTTTTTTGTTGTTGTTGTTGCTGTAAATTTGATGAAATGTATATAATTTGTATTTATGAATCTCTGTACAAGAGGAAATAAAGATATATATAACTTGAAGGCCGTGGCATTGGGTGTTTTTTTTCGGTCAGAAATTTTCCAGTTAAAAATATTTTAAAATTTTTCATCCAAAATCAGATTCAGAATATCTTTAGGAATAAACGAAGCACCCGCACTTAGTCAAGTTGTATGGAGCGGTCAAGTCAAACATTCTAATCTAACATTTCATCGCCAGTTTGCGATAAACTGAGTTCATTTTCAAAGGTAAAAACAAGTAATTGAAATATTATTCAACTTAATTTTTATGCATAAAAAACTTCTCTGAAATTAATAGATTACCACATCATCTTGCTATGATTTTAACAGCTCTTCACAAAATATAAACTGATACAAGAAGTTGATATGGCTGTGCACAGACGGAAAAGACAGGTAAAGTGTTAGCCGTTTTATTCAAAGTACCTTGACAAAAATAAAACAAAAACAAACAAACAAAAAATTAAAACACAACCTTAAGTTGAAAAAAGGGGGAGGGGTAATTTCCCGCGAAATTTCAAGTCAAAATAGGGGAGTTCCGAAATAACTTCCGGTTGTGAATCGTACGATGGCTGGTTACTTGGAGCACGTTGCTTTGTTTTCAATATAATAAAGCCCAGCCTAGGAAGTTTAGCATGTCTTCCTGTAGCAATACTTGTTCTAGTTATGGCTGGGACTTTTTCGTTTGGTTTTGTAGATTTTGGGGTATCTTAACGGCGTTTAGTAAGTTCGTAAACCCGACTTGATTGTCGGTCAACAAATGCTTTACAATCACGCCATGGAATCTATTTATAGAAATACAAGCATAACTTTCTTCTCTTTATTTACCGGTTGTTGAATTGAAACAAACATTATTTTCATTTAAATCCATATTCTGCTGAAATTCACAACACCAAGGCTTTTGACTTAACCTAACGAACAAACAAGTTCATGAAGGTCTTGAAGGACATCATATTGTAGGATACATGTTAATCTATGAGTATGAATCCATACACAATCTCCCTGGCCTCCACTAAGTGAAAAGTTGACACACAAAAAGCAAGAGGACACTTTGTGATACATAAAACTTCGATTAGCTTAATTGATCTACCTAGAAGATAATGAGATGTACATGTGGAATAAGTGTATGGGGCACAACCTACAAATTATTTAAACGACAATTTAAAAAATCATCAACTGAAAACAGCAAGCAGCCTTAAATGTGACCAGAGGTGGCTGCTGTTCTGCAATTGGCCCTTGATTGAAAATAACTACTAACACATGTATGAATCATATATGTTGTAATGTCTTTGCCCCTTGAGGGCCCTTAATTGGCCAATAAACTTATTTGTATTTATTTGTATTTGTCTAGTCCAATCCTAAAAATGGCAATGAATAATAAAGCACAAACTAACACTAAGTAAAAATCAAATCTATATAGGTTCAATTCAACAAGAGAGAACCTGAGATCACAGGACAACAAGAAAATAACGGGATGCAGAAATACTATCTTGAGAACACTCCAATCTAAGAAGCATCTATCTAGCCTGTTTAGCTCTTGTACAGATCCTATTACATATTCTTGAACTGCTTTCGGTCCAGGGATTGGGAAGGCAGAAGGCCATGGGCCATTGGCACATTAGAAATGAAAATTGCCCCCTCTCATCTAAAAAATTTATATAGAATATTAAGAAATGGCCCCTCCAAATTTTGAATTTCCATGAAAAAAGTGGTAAATGGCCCTTTGCTAAACTTTCCTTGAAGTTACCAGATTTTTCTTCTTGAGAAAAATTGAATGAAGCCACCCATTTACATAGTTATACTTTTCTATCGAATAAAGAATATTATTTTTTACAGGTATCCTATGTACATGTACAATAATCTAGTATTGTTTGTAAATGTCATTGCCATTTTGATTTTTATGCTAACCCTAAAAAATACATATGTTGACAGTGGAAAGATGAAAAGTCACTGAGTGTGGTGTAGATTAACTGATAAAAGCTTTTCTGATTTGTCTTTGTAGGTTTATGGGGTTCAGGTGTTGAAGCTGTATATTATGGTCACATTTTAGGTTACTGTTTAACGTATGTATAAAGACAGTTATAAAAGATGCAAAGACAGTTATAAAAGATGCAAAGAAGTACTATGAGGCATATTAATGTCATTAAAAGGTCTAGACAAATCAGTTGGCACAAAGAACAACTTAATCAATGTGCAAACCAAACTGCAAACAGCAACATAAACAATAACTTTATTAAACTTTTGTTGCTCTTAAATGGTAGCAGTTCCTGCACACCCTGAAGTTGCCAGCAATCAAATTAGTGCAGGTTAAATAACCACTACATTTACCAATTAAAGTCAATGTAAACCTTAAAATCTAGCTACACTAAAGCCCTCAACATACATGTAGGGTGTATAAACTCCATTATAAATCACTTGATATAAGAACAATGTTGTCTATTTTAAATAATACAAAAAGTCAAAAACGCCATAGAGTGTTTACCTGTATGTTGGATTTAATCAATTCATCAAGACATAAACTAAAAAATAGTCAATGAAACTTTTGTTAGTTAATTTTTATATATCACATTGATTCAGCATCCTGAATCTTCTTTATATTTACCTTTTTTTTTAATTTTTATTTCAGATTGTTAGCTGTTATTGTTACATTTTTCGAACTTGTCTTTGCAATGAATTATTTAGTAGCGGTTTGCCAGGGGTATGTATAATGTGTAAATCTGAATTGTACATTATTACAAAAATTAACTCTAAAGAATGGAAAGTTGCTGAAAGATATGTTTTAAAGACATGCAATATCTATGACATAATATATACTGATGATTTTTGGCCGGATTTCACGGAGTGAAAAATCTGGGTTATAAAATGGTGAATGTCGGGCGGCCGGCATGCAGGCGGGGAAAATTTTTCATAACCGTTTTCTCAGCAACTACTTATCACAGCCACTTAATATTTGGTATACAGCATCAGGGTGGGGGCCCATAACGTTGGATTCAATTTCAGGTCTGCTGCTCACCTACTTCCTGTTAAACTAAATCCGGCCATTTTTGATAGAAAGTGAAAATCCATGTTAGAGTGTAGGTTAGGTAGTAGGCAACAACTTATCAAAGCTTCTTGAAATTCAGTATGCAACATTAGCTTAGACAGCTTGAAGTCCAATTCAAGTTCAGTCTGTTGCACACCTACTTCCTGATCAACATAATCCAGCTTGGAAATGCATGGATTTTTCAAGCATTCTCTAAGGTCCTGCTAAAGTACCCTTTCCCATTTCCCCTTTTTCATTATCCATTGTCATGTAAGTATCTTCTGTTTTTATTATCTTTAGGGAGGAAGACAGTTGCTGTAAACAGATCTGGGCTGCTATAGTAATGGTAGACAACTGGAAGAAAGGAGTCTTATATTTTTTATTTTCTATTCCATGTTTTTTACAACCAAATCTTGTATGGATGGGCATTATATCAGGTGGGAGTTGTTATCAATATAAGAATGCATATAAAAAAGGAAAATGTCTTCAGTGTTATTCATAAACCTTATGTTTTGATAACATTTGTGGTTGTTTTAAACTTACAGCTATATTTGATTACTCATAAATCTTTAACATAGATTTTTCATTGATTTAAAAAATGATTTACCATGACATTTCTAAAGCAGAATCCTTTTAAAAACACCAAGTTATTGCAATTTGTTTATTCATTGGTTACAATTTCTTATTTTGTTAAGTGTAAATAAATAAAAAAACTTACAAAAGTTTTCAGAATTCAAATAGCATAATTTGATTTGAAGTGATGCTTGTTTTTGCTTTGTAGCTGTTTACATTTTTGAATTTTTGTCAGCAAAGCTTAAAATTTTTCTTCTTAAACTTTTCTTATCTAATTTGTTTTGTTCATTTTCCAGGTATAATGTTAATAATTAGTGCTATTTTATACATGATAAAAACAAAGGGTAGTACAGAAGAAAACCAGTTAGAGAAAATCACACAGAATGCTTCATATGATAGGTAAGGCATTAGATAAAGCATATTATTTTCATCCTGTCCGTCCGTCTGTCACAAGGTTAATCCGCTCATCTTCTTTGAAACTACTCGACACAATGTAACAAAACTTGGTATGTAGCTAGTACACGATATGTAGTTGTGCATAATACTGGGTAATTTATATTTAATAAATTTTGTAAAAGTTATGGCTCTTTGAACTTGGCAAAAGGCAAAATTTAATTTCCCTGTCCATGGGGGAATAAAAAAAGTGTCAGACAAACAGTCTTTGATTGAAGTGGCAAGACGTTAGTAATATAAGTCTCATCAGAGATGCTCTAATCAAAACAGGACCAAAGATTGCTAAAAAGAGTAACAAGTATAGTAATTAGTTGAATGAAAACAATTGACCAGGAAAATCAAAATTTGAAAAAAAACATACAACAGAAATTATAAAGAAACAGATTATTCAGAAAGGAGAACTAGTGAGCTCTTATTTTGTTAAAGTGATGTTTGTCGATGAAAGTTTAAGATAACTTATGGATAGTAGGACAATAACTTACTTTTCAGACCGACTTTTTACAGATTTGACGAAGTACAAGAAGACGACATTGAAGATAGTATATTGAACCCTTCAGATTCACAAACTGGTATATCAACATTAGCAGATCAACAAGAAATTCTAGAATTATGATATTGCATCACTGTTATTTTTTTTATCCACATTATGTCTTCAAAAAGAGAATATCAGTGCATTATGCCTAAAGAGTTGAGGAAGTCATTTAAAATTCTATATTTTGTATTAGTAAACCATCTTCACATGCCACAAGTTTTCTACTTTAATTCCATTTTTGTTGTTTTATTTTAATAGAATTTTCAAGAATTTTAATTGATATGTTTTTCAAATTAACACGGTAACAATATCAAAACAATTTAAAAAAAAAATTGTTAAGCTTGCAATGACAACATGCTTCCCTTCAAATTTGTCCATTTTAACTCCAAAAATCATCAAAAGTCAATCAGCATCGTTATTACAATTTTAAGTTATACATTATTATACCCCCTGCTTGTTTAGACACAGTTGCTAGATTGCTTTTTTTTCTTTCTTTATACTTCTGACCAAGGCATTTCATATTTTTCTGTGATTTGCATTTGTTAAAATTTTGATAGGAACTTAAAATGAACCAAAAACCCAATGGTATGAAATGAACAAAACCCTCAAAAACCTTTTCAAACCATCTGTTTTTGACCTGTTAACAACTAGGGTTGTAGACAGGGTTGGAGGATTAAGTTGTTCAAAAGAAAGCATTAAAGTTATGCAATTTCCCATTTTGGTCTTTTCCTAGCGAGATTTAAAAGCAAATGATCAATGTGTGAATTGTTTATTACTTTATATTTTAGAGTAATTTTTATACGACCGCAAAATTTTGCGATCGTATAATGTTATGGCGATGTCGTCGTCATTGTCGTCGTTGTCGTCTGGGAACATTTGGTTTCCGTGCGATAACTTGAGTAAATGTTGACCAATTGTTTTAAAATATGATGTTTGTAACCACTAAAGGAAGGTTGGTATTGTATTTGGGGTTTGTAGCCCCTACCGTTTTAGAAAAAAGGGCCAAAAGGGGCTAAAACGGGTGTATTGACAAAACTGTTGTAAAATGTTTGTTATTCATTCGATTTTGAAAATTCTTTTTTTAATGAATTCCTCATTAAATTCTGTCAACTAAATGTGTCAATGATTTTGATATTTATTGCACCGTTACATTGCTACAGGGGGTCAAAAGGGGCCACACCCCAAAAATCGACTTTTTTATTTGTGGTCCGATTTTCAAAATCTTTTTTTCATTGGAATCTTTGTGAAAATCCCTGCCTGCGTTTTTCAATCAGATTTGCGATATCTCTTACCGTTTTTGAGAAATTAGGGGTCAAAGGGGCCAAAAACGCCATTTTTAAAAGTTTGTCAATGCAAATAGTTTATACCAAAAATCGAGTTGTAGTGGGCCTGCCAATTGTTATGAAGTTTACATATGATGATTATATCCACTCAAGGAATCTTGGTTTTGTATTTGGGGTTTGTGGCCCCTACTGTTTTAGAAAAAAGGGCCAAAACGGGTGTATTGACAAAACTGTTGTAGAATGTTTATTATTCATTAGATTTTGAAAATTCTTTCTTTGTTGAATTCATCATTAAATTCTGTCAACAAAATGTGTCAATGATTTTGATATGTTTTTTACCATTACATTGTTACAGGGGGCTAAAGACAGGCCACGCCCATAAAATCAACATTTTTATTTGTGGTCCGATTTTCAAAATCTTTTTTTCATCGGATTCCATGTACACAATTTCCTATTATTTTTTATCGGATTAGCAATATCTTTTACCATTTTTGAGGAATTAGGGGTCAAAGGGCCAAAATTGTAAATTAATACATGTATAGAAATAAGGCTTTTTGTATAAGATGTTGATGTAAATATATTTGTCAAAAATGCATTTCTACAAGTCCACCACAGGACGCATGTGTCAAAAAGCTTTGTAAGTCCACCATGGGCTTCATGTGACCAAAGCAATAGACTATCCATATTAGGCCTCCAACGTACAGGGTTCAACTTGTTGCGGTCGTATCATGCTGCGCTCGGCGTAGCTTTTTATTTCTTTTTTTTGTTTTGTTTGTATTATAGAATAAAGCTTTACATTTGGCTTGTTATGTATGTATTTGTTATTATTATCATGTGTTTATTTGTGACCCACATGTTAAAGTAGAAGGGACATTGAGTGTTTTGGTCTCTTCCAAATTAGGTTAACCTTCATGTTGAGGTTACTTTTCCACTTTGTAAGGTGAAGCTTAATGTCATTCTTTTTTTCAGTTGTATGTAGATTTTAGTTAGAAATAAATGATTAGACTGAATAATAGAATAATTAATATAAACTGCATGTAATTACATAGCGATGAGGTATAATTTGGATACTCAAATATTAAAAGTTCATAGAATACTTTTGAAACAAATTTCGGTTCTTTGCTGCCAAGCTGACTCTGTCAGATTTCTAGTTTTTTTGTTTTTTTTTTTCAAATATTTAAAGTTGTAAATTTTGTAATCATTTTATATAAAATCATTGTAATTCATATGCCTTGTGTTGATAATTTTATATATTTTTCCGCTACAGTGAAGTGGCTTTTAAGCTAGGGTACCTTATTTCACCATATGTATTCTAAAGAGGTGTACACCTATTTAGTTTTAGAGCCATTTTTTTTCCTTAGAAAAAAGTACATAATCCAAAATTCATAAAGTTTCTATTTTTGCCTTCATAACCATTGGAAGTTTTGAACCTTGTATGAAATAACACCCTATACATTATACTGTGGATTCATTTATTTTTGTTGATACCAATTTTCGTGGTTTGAAGAAAAAGGATCAGTTTATGGATTCTTAAATTCTTTTTTTTGAAGTCTGCTGCATACAGATCAATGTTTAATTTCCTTATCGAGGGGTATCAAGTTTCAAGGGTAAAGGCCATCCATGAAAACCACGAAAATTTATACCCCACAAATAAAAAGGGTACCACAGTAAACCATTAAACAATGTAAATAAGTCTCATATCTTGTGCTAAAAACAGTGACGTGACTTTAATCTGAATGTTTGTGAACTTGTTCTTGTATAATCATATTGCCTTGAATATTTATTTTTATATAAGTATGACTGAATAAAGACAAATGTGACTTGAAAAAAAATATTTATAGTAGATGTTGAAATCAAAGCAAAAATAAAATCCTGTGTGTAAGATTTAGAGTAATGTGTAAATATTTTCAGACATTAAGAATGAAAGACTGTTCATTTATTGAAGTACATTTGTTAAGACTATCAATGAATGTAATTTTTTTTCTTTTTTTGTGAAATAATAGGTTGTGATTTTGCCTAAATCAGATATCGATTAAAAGTTTGTTTATGTTGAGAATATCTGTTTTGAAATTCTGTAAGCTTGGAAATTCTCAAGGGGTGCTATTTTCTCATTTTTGAACGGTTAACCTTTGGCATGGGGCTTTCATATTGAAGCATTTCTGAGACGCAGAAGACAAAAGCAAGTCTAGAAGTCGGATATCTGAATCTCCAAAACAAAACACTTGGTTTCTCTAAAATTTTATTTTTCTTGGTTTTTCTATTCAATATTAATTGATAAGTATTTCATAAGAAGGATAATTTCAAATATTTTTAATGATAACAAATAAGGCATGTGAAAATTTCCATGTTAATGGTATGCTATATGTGTTTATAAGTTGAGAATTAAGTGGTGAAATATTTGTTTGACTGACCTTAAATTATGTAAATACAATGAGTAAGTTGGTGATGAGTTATTTTACTAACTAAAAATATACATGTACTTAAGTGAAGCATAATGATAAACTTGTGAACAGTGAATTCTATTAGACTGAATATTTTTTTTTCAGTGAAAACAGTGATTTTATTTGATCAGGTTTAAATGAATAGAATTAAAGGCGCTGAAAACCATTTCTGTTTATCAGGTTTCACTGTTGTCAGAGCATATTTCTATGAGAATATAAATGATTTGGTTTGTTGTTTAGGCCATAATAAAGTTATTTTAGTGGCTTTTAAGATTAATATATACAAATATTTGTCACACCAAGAGCTAGTAAATTGTTTTTTTTCTTATTTAGTTTTCATTTGCATATAATTTAAGATAGAAATATCCTGTTCTTATGACATAGGATAAAGAAGAATGCATACGAAATTTGAACCAATTTTTCCTAACCATTTAGCTTGTACATACAAAATTTAAGCAAACTTTTCATACTGCTTAGCAGCTTTAAATAAGTTGTGTATATTGAATGTTTGAACAAGTATCAACATTTATTTCGTTGAAATTACACTAAAATCATAATTTGTTCAGTAAAATTTATTATTTGATTGTTTTGCATTGTACAATAAATAGTTTTGCTTGTTAATGGGAGTCCAAGCTCAAACCCACCATATTCAATCAATAAAATTGACCTCAAAGAGTTTTTAAAAGATTTTGCGACCAAGGGGAGCCCCATGTCTGTTAACAAAAAAAAAAATAATCAGTGATGAAGTAGAGGAATAATGTTATCCATACGAAGGATAGTTTGTCATGTTATATTATTTATTTTGTTCCTGAAGTAGCCATTATTGTGTATATTTGTAAATGATCTGTTTAAAGATCATGAAAATTTATGTGTAAATCATTTTGTTGGTATTTATGTGATGATGAATAAATTTGATGCGATGAAAGTAAATATACAATAATAGTACACTGACTCGACATAAAATTTTTATACGGATGAGGCTTAGAAACAGGAAAACGCGAGGGTCTCCCGAGCGTTTTCTTGTTTCGAGCCGAATTCGTATAAATACAATTTTATGTCGAGTCAGTGTACTATTATTGTGTTTATACTGCAATATTTTGTATTTTCTTTGGAGTATTCTTTATTTAAAAAAACACAAATAAAAAAATCGAAAAATGATCCTACCTCGGGCCCCTCTCCTAATATGGTCATAACACCTGTGTCGCCAGGCACACTGTATAACATGGAATGGTTTATGTACTATGACACAAATGTTCATGGTCTAAAGTAAATTAATGTAATGAAATTTGAAAAAAAAAATAGAATAAAAACAATATATTTATACTGAAGCATAAATTTAAAATTAAGAATTGAATGCTACCGTTTTTTTAACTAATATGCGCCTTACATGTAAGAATGCAGCTTAATATCATTATGCTAGAAAAAAAAAAAATTTAAAAATAATTGTTTTTCTTGGAATAAAATGTAATACATTTATCAAATTCATTCGGCGTTAAAAATATTAAGATTACACATTTTTATCAAAAGTATTTTAAATTCGGGTATTCAATTCAACGCATTAATATTTACACCTGTCAATCAAAAAGCATGTGGAGTCCGTGCAACTGCAAACTCAACTAGCTCTCTCTATATATGTTGTTTACCGGTTTATACGGATTTGATAGTAGTTGCCTACATAAATTGGGCATATTTAATTACATGATAGAACATCCAATTATTTCCCACCCATTTTTTAAGTTTATAATTTTAATTTCACCTAACAAATACTTTTCTTGAATTTATTTATACGGGAATAAACGGTTAATTTAATTTTGCCGATTTCAAAATTTCAAGAAGTAACCTCTCATCAACAGCATTCACGTCAAAACATTGGAAGATCAATAACCAAAACTATGAAAATGCATTTGTACAAGTACTAGTAATCAATACCAAAATGTTCGAACAGGAAAGCCAAATCAAGGACCACGGATATCTGTATTCTAATTCCTTGCTTCTGTCCTGACTTCTCAATCCAAGTTGCATGAAAATTTTCACATACTTTCCTTTTTAAAATTATATATTAAATAATTGGTGATTTATGTGGTTTTAATCGTCATTCCGGACCATGAAAATTCTTTAACAGCATTAGGAACAAATTCGTAGAGATCTCTGCTAGAGCGAATAACCCCCTTTCGATCTGTGCTCACTAATACCAATATTCATTTCCCCACTCATACGAAAGGTTTCTTTTATTTATACATATTTATTAGAGTTTTGATTTAATTCTTTAATGTAGCTGATGTGTCCTAGAATGCAACCCCCCCCCAACAAAAAAATAAAAAAACAAAAACAAAAAAACACTGTGTTTGTATGGAGGTTGTACTGCTAATTTTGTGATTTACAAATTATCAAGTTCCATAAAAAAAATAATATAATAAGGTATTCCTCATAAAGGGGCTTGTGTGGCGGAATCTTCATGCTTGAATACCACACTATCGGTAATTAGCCAATTACCAATAAAATTCTTCTTTTCTAAATATTTGTACCATACTATATTCGACCTTGTTTTACACCATGCCTCGTAAAGGGGGCGTGTACTAAAAGTGATATACTGTCACTGACCGTATATCACATATCGATATACGGTCACTGTAATTTGACTGATCAAATAGACCGATTGCAGTATAAAAAATAATTTATTTGTTCACATAAAAAATATAATCTTATTATTTTCCAAACCAATAAAAGTAACATTTTTGAAGGTAATTAATTAAGTACATATGAAAAGTGAATTTTGAAATTGAAACTTTGTCTTCTGTGAGTTAACTATTTACTGAGAAGAAAAAAATGATTGTGATAAATATAGATTTTGATTCTTAAATGAAGCTTTTGTTTTAAGTCTATGTTTTTCTCCACAATTAACTTATTTCCTGATAGTGTAATTATATAGCTGAACATACTTGTACGGTGTTCAATCCCTAACACGGCCAATGCTTTATAAAATATGCATTTTCAATACTTCTGTAAAAGGTTACTGGGAGAAATAATTACTCCTCATATCAAATTTCCATATCCATTATCATGTACATGCATTAAAAGATTTTAAAATGACCCTTTTTTTCTACCCAAATGATTTGATACACTTCTTGAATATTAGAGCAATGCATAATATATATATATATCTCATGCTTCTTTTGATTGTAAATACTCTAAATTTTTAAATGAAGTCTTACGTCTGAATCTCAATATCATTTTTACACTTGTAATAAATGTCAAAAACTTTGCTGTGTTATGATTAATTTATTTTATTTATAAGCTTTGTTGAGTATTTTCATTTTGATTTACATATCTAGTTTGTCTACCGGTATATTGTTATTTTGAATCAACCATTTTATCAAATTTTGTGAAACTATCTGCTTGATCTTGCATATATTATTTGCAAGATATTCATTTGAGTCTCATAAAAGTAGAATGTTTACTATACAGCTGAAAAAATAATGAAATTTATAGAAAAAAAAAGATGTTATGATTCATTTTTATAATTATATGATGGAAGTTTAATATAAAACAAATGTAACGATTCTTTTTAAATTTTTGTATGATTAAAAGATGATTAATAGATTTTTATATTTTTACTTTTAAGAGATGGGGCTATATTGCAATCACCTTGTCCATCCATCCGTGTAACAGATTTCTTGGCTTCTACTGAAGGGGTTGCTGTTAAATTTGGTACACAGCTTAAGCATAATGAGTTGTACTGTGCCTCCCCTTCCAGGTCATTTGGTTGTCAACTTGAACAACTTGCTGTTTGCCAAATGGTCAAGTTGGGGATGCTTAGCATGACTTAGTGAAACACCTTGTTTTCGTCCCTTTTAGTATGTAAGGAAATAACAAATGAAAAAAAAATCACATTTAGAAACTTTTTAAAGCTTTTCCTTATAACATAGTTAACATTGAGACACATCAAAATAATGTTTGTTTTAATAATTTCCTTAAGTTAAGCTAGAGCCTATTTTGTAAGTCATTTCTTGTAACCATATTCATTTTGTATGTAGAAGCAGTATATATGTTCTTAAAGCTATACATGTATTTATAACAGGATTGAGTGCTTCAATTGTTTTGTTATGCAATTTTATATAGAATTATTTTGTCTGAAGAAATAAAAACTGAATAATAATTGTTATGTAGTTTATTTCATAAAAAAAACCAAAGCATGTTGTTAGTGGGGAAAGATACAGACTCCATGAGTTGATCCTTGTAAGGTGTTCAAATTTTGAAGATCAATTTTTATATGACCGCATTATTTTGGGATCTTATTATATTATTGGGATGTTGTTTTGTTCTTGTTTCTGTGCGATAACTTTGGTTGTAGTAAACAAATTGTTATGAAAATTTGATATGATGTCTGTAATCGGAATTGCATTTTGGTTTTCTAAACCCTACTGTTTTAAAAGTGCCAAAAGGGGTTAAAATAGGTGTATTGAAAAAATGTCTGTGGAATGTTTATTTTTCATCTGATTTTGATCATTCTTTTTTAATTGTATTCCTCAATAAAGGACAAGGTATAATAAGGGCTATTTTTAGTGCCTTCTTCAGAAGTGAAATTTTATGTTAAAATATTGATTTATATGATACTGTAAAGCAGAAAATTTTCACGAGATTGTAGTTTTCACTATATTCGCAACCATTACTCTATTGCGAAACTTAGAACCCGCAAAAAGATTAATCAACATAAATTTGTATTGGGAATATTATTAAATTGCGAAAATAAATGTCCGCGTATATAACAACTTGGTCATTTGGTATGAAATCGCGAAATTTGCACGCTGCAAAAATTACCCGCTATACGGTATTAAGTAATGAAAGTAAATAAATTTAAAAGTTTTAAACAAATAAAAGTTCAAATCTGATTTAAGCATTTGATCGAAATTGGTGAAAAGTGGCTTTTTAGCTATCACTTGGCGTCCGTCGTTTGTCGTCTGTCATCCGTCGTTCAACTTTTCAAAAATCTTCTTCTCTGAAACCACTAAGTCAAATGTAATGAAACTTGGTAGGGTTGTTCTGTAGTATGTCCTCTACAAAACCATCGTTCAAAGTTTTGATTCAATAAAAAACATGGCCACCATTGCTAAAAATAGAACATGGGGGTAAATTGCAGTTTTTTGCAAATAACTCAAAAACCGTAACAATTATCAAAATTCTGGCCCAGGATAAAAGTGATCAGCACCTCAAGATCTACCTGCCCAGATATTTTCAAGAAGATCCAACAACTGATGTAGGAATTATTGCCCTTTTTCTGGATTTTTTCACAAAAAAAACTTATTTAGCCCTATATCCTGAAAACTATACAAGATATTTCAAAAATTTAAATTGCATATGACTAAGCACATCAAGATCTACAAAAGTTGTAACAGAGTCAAAGTTGTAGGATTTTTCCTTTAGGAGTTATACCCCTTGGATTGTAAAAATTGACCATTTTCACAGCTTTTTGTTCAACTTTTCAAAAATCTTCTTCTCTGAAACCGCTTGGCTTAATGAAATGAAACTTGGTAGGGTTGTTCTGTAATATGTGGTCTACAAAATCATAGTTCAAAATTTTGATTCAACAAAAAACATGGCCGCCATGGCTAAAAATAGGACATAAGGGTAAATTGCAGTTTTTTGCAAATTGCTCAAAAATGGTAACAGATATTAAAATTCTGTTTGGGTGATAATGATCAGCACATCAAGATCTACCTGCCCTGAAGTTTTGAAGAAGATCTGGCAATGGTTGTAGGAGTTATTGCCCTTTTTCTTGTTTTTTCTTCTTCAAATTTTGCTCTTTTTAGACTTATATCTTGAAAACTATACAAGATATTTGAAAAATTTAAATTGCATTTGGTTTAGCACATAAAGATCTAAAAATTATGTAATGGGGTCAAAGTTGTAAGACCTTTGTTGATAGGAGTTGTTTCCCTTAGATTGATAATTCCACAGAGTAGCAGTCCTTTGTTAAAATATACGGCTTATAAGTATCATCGAATACAAGGCGATCGATTCAGGCTCCTGGGAGCCTCTAGTTTGTATGAACTATGAGCAGACAAGCTGCCCACAAAAATATTTGAACCGTGGATTTGCATAAGAGAACTAATGTTTCGAGAAATTATCTTTTTGGGCCACAGGTCAGCTCATATTTAAATCTCACAAAAACTGTTGTCATTTTAACACTTTTAAGCCAATTTTGCTACATTTGTTCTATTATTTTGTGCACATGCATAATTACGCTATATGTCAAATTTTGAATAAAATTTTGCCTGTTCCAAAAAATATAACGCAGTTAAAATTCAATATTCCAATTTTGGAAAATTTGTCCAATTCAGGGGGCCTATTTGTGCTCTTATTATGTCTCCCCTTCTCAGAAGGGGGAGACATATTGTTTTTGTGTCAGTTCTTCTTCTTCTTCTTCTTCTTCTCATACAAAGCGTGTCCGGGCCGAAACTTTTTTATCCTTTGAGATAGGGCTTTGATATTTGGCATGTGGATGCATCACCATAAGACGATGTGTCGCGTACCAGAATGACCTTCCTATGACCTTGACATTTTACCTCAAGGTCAAATTAATGCTAATTTTACATCAAAATTTCCGGGTCATAACTTTTTTGTTCTTTGACAAAGGACTGTGATATTTGACATGTGGATGTATCACCATGAGACGATGTGTCGCATACGAGAATGACCTTCATATGACCTTGACTTTTTACCTCAAGGTCAAATTAATGCAAATTTTACATCCAAGTGTTCCGGGCCATAACTTTTTTGTTCTTTGACAAAGGACTTTGATATTTGGCATGTGGATGTATCACCATGAGACAATGTGTTGCGTACCAGAATGAACTTCATAGGACCATCACCTTTGACCTCAAGATAAAATTAATCCTAATTTTACATCCAAAGTGTTTCGGGCCATAACTTTTTTGTTCTTTGACATTAGGGCTTTGATATTTGGCATGTGGATGTATCAACATGAGACAATTTGTTGTGTACCAGAATGACCTTCGTATGACCAAGACCTTTGACCTAAAGGTGAAATTATTGCTAATTTTACATAAAAAGTGTGTCTGTGCCATAACGTTTTTGTTCTTTGACATAGGGCTATAATATTTGACATGTGCATGTATCACCATGAGACGATGTGTTGCATACCAGAATGATCTTCATATGACCTTGACCTTTTACCTCAAGGTCAAATTAATGCTAATTTTACATCAAAAGTATTCCGGGTCATAACTTTTTTGTTCTTCGACAAAGGACTGTGATATTTGACATGTGGATGTATCACCATGAGACGATGTGTCGCATACCAGAATGACCTTCATATGACCTTGACATTTGACCTCAAGGTCAAATTAATGCTAATTTTACATCAAAATTTCTGGGTCATAACTTTTTTGTTCTTTGACAAAGGACTGTGATATTTGACATGTGGATGTATCACCATGAGACGATGTGTCGCATACCAGAATGACCTTCATATGACCTTGACTTTTTGCCTCAAGGTCAAATTAATGCAAATTTTACATCCAAGTGTTCCAGGCCATAACTTTTTTGTTCTTTGACAAAGGACTTTGATATTTGGCATGTGGATGTATCACCATGAGACAATGTGGTGCGTACCAGAATGAACTTCATATGACCTTCACCTTTGACCTCAAGATAAAATTAATCCTAATTTTACATCCAAAGTGTTTCGGGCCATAATTTTTTTGTTCTTTGACATAAAGTGTGTCTGTGCCATAACGTTTTTGTTCTTTGACATAGGGCTATAATATTTTTTTTTTTTTTTTTTTTTTTTTTTTTTTTTTTTCTTTTTTTTTCATATATACTTTTATTTGATCAAAACATTTAGTTACAGTTTCACATATTATATGTTAAACATTACAAAAGCATATTACAGATAAAATTCTCAAAATGTTTGAAAGAAAACATATGTTTTGTTGTTATTTTTGTCAGTCAGATTGAAACAATTGCTTCACAGAATCCCAATTACATTTGATGGTGTGTGAACGTCTTGGGGAGCAAAGAAACCTTGATTTTAAGTCTATATCTCTGTAATATTTAAGGGTTCTTAGACAACCTTCCCAGTTTATGATTTCTTGTTTAATACTACTGACATATATGTAATATCTTACTATAATAAAACAAGTATTTAAAATAGAAGAATACAGATCATTTGTAAATCCAAATAGACAACTTACAGGATTGATATTGACTGTTATACTACATTTTGAGTATACACATTCTGCAAATTTAAGCCATAAAGATTTGACAAAAGAACACTCATAAAAAATATGTACTAATTTTTCTTTTGTTTCAAAACAGAACCTACACAACTCTGTCTCAGATAGTCCACATTTATAAAGTAGACTATTTGTATATAAAATTCTAGTATTAATCTTGTATTGGAAAGATTGTAATTTTGTACTGAGAATATTTACAAAGGGGATTTCATAAATATACTTCCAATTTTCATTATCCATATTAAGTTCAAGGTTCCATTTATCTTGAGATTTTAATGGTTGTTTAAAGTACTGTTTTAGCAATATTTGATATATAGGTTTAACAACTTTCTGGTTGACACGCATTAAAAATACCATTTTATCAGATATGGAATCTAATCTATTTGTTCCATTATCTAACAAAATATTTCTCCACCGTCGTGGGATAGCTGATATAATACTATAGTATTCCAAAAAGTGTATCTGTATGTTATATTTTGTACAAAATTCGTTAACAGAATACAACTGGCCATTTTCTTTTACAAGGTCATTTATAAAGAAAATATCTGGTCGAGCCAATCGACTATACTTTAGCACATTCCCACCGACAGTTATCTTCGGATTGTACCAAATAGGTTGGGATAAAATGTCCTCTGGGGCTGTGGTTAAATCTTCCTTTGTCTCTGCCCATGAAAGAATAACACTTTCCCAAAAACAGTTAAAATGTTTTGCGTGAACCTTCAAAGAATCCTGTGTATATAGCCAAAATTTATCTTGCCCTAATTTATTTAATTTATCAGATATCAAGACTTTCCATGGGGCAACATTTGTTGGGTCTAATATCTTTTTTATCCACGATATCTTTAATGCTTGAAGAAATGACAAAATGTGGGGCATGTTGAGCCCCCCATTTTCATAGTTTCCAATAATAGAGTTTCTTTTGACCTTGTCAACTTTGCTTCCCCATAGAAAGTGAAAAAACACATTTTCAAATTCTTTTAAAATTTTGTCTGTAGGATTAGGCAATACAGTAAATGATTGAACTAAAATTGGAAGCGCAAGAGACTTTATAACAGTAATTTTTCCAATTAATGAAATCCTTCGAAGAGACCAGTCATTTAAGAATCTTTTTATCTTCTCCAAATTTTTCGTGAAATTGTCAATATATTTATCTGGTTTTGAGAGACAATAATGAATGCCCAAAAGTTTAAAATTTCCTGAGTGATTCCAGTTTACAGGTTTTAAAGTAGGAAGTTCTTCACCACAGCCCCGTTTGGACCCAATCCAAACTGCTTGGGTTTTATCAAAGTTTGCTCTCAGACCCGAACAAGCAGAAAACAGATCGACCATATTCAGAGCTGTATTAATAGAGTGTAAGTTATCATCCAAAATTAAAGTTGAGTCATCCGCATATTGACTAATCAAATACTCAGAGTTATCTATCTTTATACCTTTTATGTTATTGTCGTACTTAATTGCTGCACTTAATAATTCCACTGATAAAATAAAGAGATAGGGAGACAAAGGGTCACCTTGTCTCACACCTCTTTCGATCTTAAATCTTTTAGAAACGTGTCCATTATTTAAAATACAGCTCTCAGATTCATTATAAAAAATTTCGAACCATTTGACAATGGATGGACCAAATCCCCAAAACTGAAGCGCCTTCTCTATAAAATTCCACTCTAAAGAATCGAATGCTTTTTCAAAGTCCAGCAATAATAGTATACCCGGTGTTTCATCAGTCTCGCATTTTTCAATAATGTCGCATATCAACCTGGTACACTCTCCAATAAAACGCCCCTTCATAAATCCCATTTGTGTATCTGATATAACGGTTTGCAAAACTTTTTTTATTCTTTGTGCAATAGCAGAAGCACATATCTTATAATCTACATTAAGAAGAGATATGGGACGCCAATTTTTTAAATAAAATTTCGATTTCCCGTCTTTTGGGAGACAAGTAATAACCCCTTGTCTTTGAGAAACAGATAAACTTCCAGTGCGATAAGCTTCATGAAATGATCGTATAAGAAAATATTTCAAGTCATTCCAAAAAAATTTATAAAACTCGGCAGTGAAGCCGTCTAGACCAGGGGACTTTCCATTTTTCATATTTTTAAGGGCGTTTAACATTTCTTCAGAAGAAACTCGTCCTTCTAAAGAATCCCGAGCATCGTGACTTAGCTTCTGAATAAATGGATTATTTGGATCAAAAAATACACTATGCTCATCCTTAATCTCAGTATTTCTACTAGAGTAAAGATTTTCATAGTATCGTCTTTGTTCCAACAAAATATCAGACTGACTTATAATTTCTGAACCATCGTCCAATATTAGCTTTGGAATTGTTTTTTCGACGAAATGTCTTTTCTCTAAGTTACAAAATATTTGGTACTTCTATCGCCTTCAACATTCCATTTAGCTTTTGATCTAATAACAATACCTTTAATTTTTTCCTCTCTTATTTGTTTTAATTCTAAATCTAGTCTAGCAATTTCATTTTCGTTTAGGTTTTGCTCTTCATATAAGTTTTTCAACTTGTTTTCAAGATCTTGTTCCACCTTATCCTTCTCTTTTTTCTTAAAAGAGGAATAAGAAATGGTTTTTCCTCTTATCATCAATTTAAGGGTTTCCCAAAATATCTGATCATTTATACTAAAATTAACCTCAAACAGATCTTCATGATCGCTTGTTTTATACTGCTCAAGTGTTTCCTTGATACAATCTTTAATCATATTAATGTAGTCTTGATCATAAAGCAGGCAGTTATTAAACTTCCAAGTTCCCTTCCCTCTTGGTTGATCATTTATACTTATAGTTATAAAAACTGGAGAGTGGTCAGATCGATATGCAACACCTATGTCTGCCTCAGTCAAAGATGACTGAAAGTCAGATGACGTTAGAAAATAATCAAGTCGAGCTTGCTTCTTATTAGGACCCCTCCAAGAAAAGCGCCTAGAATCTGGGTTCAGTTCCCTGAATACATGTATATCAATTAGATCTAATTCTTCCATCATTTGAAAGATTTGTTTCTGTGCTTTTTCGTTATTTTTATTAGAGTATTCAAAAGTATCTAAAAGATAGTCCTGTGGCACATTCCAGTCACCACCAATTATGACTGAAGCATTGCCAAAAGATTCTATCTTTTGTTGTACCTGAGAATAAAATTGTGGACAATCGTTATTTGGACCGTAAACAACAACTAATGTTATAGTCATATCATGTATTTTTAAACTCAGCATAAGAAAATTTCCATTTTTATCGGAACGTTCTTTAAGAATCTCGAATTGAAAAGAATTTTTGAATAATATGGCAACACCTCTACTATTCGTGGTATGAGAGCTAAACCTTGCTTCATATCCCCATTCAGCTTTCCAATACGGCTCTAACTCTTTCTTACAATGGGTGTCAACCAAAAGTGTGATATCATAATTTTGCCTACATTTAATAAAAATATCTTGTCTTTTGACCTTATCAGATGATAACCCTCGACAGTTCACACTTCCTATTTTTATCTTATCACCATGAGACGATGTGTTGCATACCAGAATGATCTTCATATGACCTTGACCTTTTACCTCAAGGTCAAATTAATGCTAATTTTACATCAAAAGTATTCCGGGTCATAACTTTTTTGTTCTTTGACAAAGGACTGTGATATTTGACATGTGGATGTATCACCATGAGACGATGTGTCGCATACCAGAATGACCTTCATATGACCTTGACATTTGACCTCAAGGTCAAATTAATGCTAATTTTACATCAAAATTTCTGGGTCATAACTTTTTTGTTCTTTGACAAAGGGCTATAATATTTGACATGTGAATGTATCACCATGAGACGATGTGTTGCATACCAGAATGATCTTCATATGACCTTGACCTTTTACCTCAAGGTCAAATTAATGCTAATTTTACATCCAAAGTGTTCCGGGCCATAACTTTTTTGGTTCCTTGACAAAAGGCTTTGATATTTGGCATGTGGATGTTTCACCATGAGACAATGTGTCGCATACCAGAATGAACTTCATATGACCTTGACCTCAAGATCAAATTAATGCTCATTTTACATCCAAAGTGGTCCGGGCCATAACTTTTTTGTTCTTTGACATAGGGCTTTTACATTTGGCATGTGGATGTATCATCATAGGACAATGTGGTGTGAACCTGAATGACCTTCATATGACCTTGACCTAAAGATTGAATTAATGCTAATTTTACATGGAAAGTGTGTCTGTGTCATAACTTTTTTGTTCTTTGACATAGGTCTAAAATATTTGACATGTGCATGTATCACCATGAGATGATGGGTCGCCTACCAGAATGACCTTCATATGACCTTTGACTTAAAGATAAAATTAATGCTATTTTTACACGTTAAACATGTCTGGGCCATATATATTTTAATCCTTTAAACAAAAAGCTTTGATTTTTGACATGATAATGTGTCATAATGGGAACAATTTGTCACTAACGTTAATGACCTTGACCTGTGACTACAATGTCAAATAAATGCTAATTTGGCATACAAAGCTTTCCAGGCCATAACTTTCTTATCCTTTGACATTGGGCTTTAGAATGTAGATGTATAATTATTAAACAATTTGTTGTACAATGTATGTCATTGTGACTTTGACATTTTGACCTCATGGTTGACCTTGTGTTATTTAAGGAAGGGGAGACATCAGTTTTAGTGTGCTAAAACAGTTTTTCCTAGTCTTATCTTGTCCTTTTGTCGACTAAATGTGGCAACTGTTTTTATGTAACTTATACAGTAACATTGCAACAAAGGGGAAAAGGTTGGCCATGCCAAAAAAAAATGCTTTTTATGGCCCAAGCACGTATGTGGATTCATTTAGTTTTACCCTAAAGAATCAATGATATCAATGCTAGTCATCCAAAAGGGCCCCCCAAAAAGACAGCTGCAGAGACAGCAATACCCAATGCATATTGTAGACAGACTTTGATATTTATTGGGTTTGCTCCAGTGGACTGCTAATAAGGGAAACTAGCACTAAGCAAATAAGAGAGATTTATTTTCTCTTGCAAGTTATTATCCAGGTATGTGAAAAGGCAACAAGATTTTATGTTGGAAATACCGAATAAGAATTGAAACAAAAGGATCATCTGTCCAAATAAAAAATAAATAAAAGGCCCAACAAACAAACAAACAAATCCACACCAGGCACACAGATTTATCAAAACAAAATTAAATTACCTGGAACATTTGTACTAACCCGTACGAAAAAATTATATGGAATCCATATGGAATGCTTATGGAATCCATATGGACAGGTTATGGACAAGGATATCCATATGGATTTATGATTGTCCATATGGATTTAATTGTTGTCCATATGGATTAAAATATTGTCCATACGGACAAAAATGTTGTCCATATGGACAAATAAAAAATCCAGAAGGACAAAGCTAAATCCATATGGACAATATTTTCTTTAAATCTTGCAGACATGAGTGCACTTGATGATGTCATTTCTGACATCATCAGTTTTTGAGTCCATTGAATTGCAAACAGGAACACTCATAACTGTGTGATTATTGCTGGAGTTAAAGATGATTATATTGAAATGTGTTTGTTTTTTATGTATGTATATATGTAAGTACATTATTTAATGATTTTTTTAGTTTTTCAATTCATTTCAATACCTTTTTATTGACTCAAAAGTTTAAAAGTTGACAAAACTGTACATCCTAGATAAAAGAAATAGAATGGCAATTATGTATGTTTTTGCCCAACTCTCCAACTAGGTGGAATATTTATAATATTGCATTGTCTGGTTGGAAAGTCTTATCATTTTCAAACACAAGCTATAGTTTAACAAATGAGACAAGTTCTGAAAGTGTAAAATGTATATAATAATGGTAATAGAAAAGAAAAAAACAAGGCAAGGATATTGGAGAAAATTGAAGATCACAAAGGTATTGCCTTGGTACTGGCCTTTCAAAAGAAACGGGTGAATTCAGTTTTCTTTTCATGAAACAATCTAGAGTTATCCCTCTTTTATTGAAATAATGTGATCTGCTTGAGGTTGACTCACAAGATGGGATTATGTTGATGGCTGTTTCCATTGCATGATATAGAATAAAGTGTTAGGTATGCAGTTTCAAAAAATATTTATATACCCTTCGCAAACCTTATTTTGGAAGGGTATGGATGGGGGTGTCCTTTTAAACGACTCGATGTAAGTGACTCCCTAGAATTTTATTACCACTTGATATTTGTGACATGATGTAGATGTGCAACCCCTATTTGATATTTTTAATGTACTGTGAGTAACAGATTATCTAGTATTAGGTGGTTTTAGTTCTTTTTATTTATTTTAGAAATAAGTTTGTTCATTTGACCTTTAAGGCTTGACATATCAACCTTATTGTACTTGGATTTATTGCACTTAAATGTATTTTTTACTACTTTGAGTTATATCAGTTTTACAACTGTAGTTATACAACAGTAGGATGTTAAAAGTTTTATACTGAATCAACCAGTTAGTATTTAACAGTCAAGTACAAATAAGATAAGATAAGATAAGATAAGAAAGATTTATTTGAATTCGGATTTGCATACAACAATAAACACAAGCTCTCAAGAGCTTTTTTCCGAATAATACATACAACATGCATACATACATGTATAACTAATAAGAGCACAATAGGAGGTGTCAAAAGCATTAAGCCATTATTGTTACAGACAGAAATCAATACATTTCTCTTACTGCTTTGCAAAGGAGTCAAAAATCCATAATGCATCTATATCTGTTTTCTTGTGCATGTTTCCAAAATATCAAATAATTAGTGTGAAATCAGCAGTAATTGCAGTTTAATCTGGATTTTCGCTTTTTTTGTGTGTATATTATGTGGTTTGTTTTTGTGATGATTTTGGACTTGTGACATTTCATTGCCAAATTGCGACACATTTGCTTCTTTAAAAAGTTAGGATAATTAGGGCTCTGTGGGTACATTAACAATGCAAAAGTCCTGAAGTTTTTACAGTGTCTGTAACAGACTGTCCATTGGACTGTTGAAATACTGGGAGGAAAATGCTGAAAATTTGGGCACATAAGCCTCATGTCTTATCCCACATGTTACATTTGTGCATCAAAACAATGATATCAATTTTTTTGTCCTACTCAACCCTTGGATCACAATGAAAGAGGAAGATTTGGTGCAATAAAACCTGACTCAAACTTTTACTTTAAAAAATGCCAGAACGAAGTTCGGTTAATTGCAGTCTTCACTTTCCTCAATAAGCCTTTGTCTTGTTATGTTGTTTCTTCTCGGACATGAAAGATTGATCATCCTGGTTCCATACTTTTGTTATTACCTTTATCTACCAAACAGTTTTTCAAAAGTAAACAATTCAGATATTTCTAAAATATTTATTACAAATATTTAATTCCTTGAGATTTTTAACACAATATACAAAAAGACGAATCCTAACAGGAGTATTTCCTCGAGGAATGTTATAATGACCACAATCTAAAGCCTGGGTGATAAACTGCCATACTGTCTAATGGCTACTGCTCCTTCACTAAACCAGAAAAATCTAAATCATTTTTAAGGAAAATAATGGTTTTTTTTTAATCATTTATATAAAACACTATCTTGGAGGAATCTAATGGAAAATTTTCCAAAATCCAAGTTAATTAAATAAATATTTTTTTACGCTTCTCAACAAAAATCATGAAATTATTTTCTTCAAATTTGGAAAAAAAAATCATTCCTACTTAAAGCAAAGTTCTAAATCTTGATTTCATCTAAATAACCTAATCTTATATTTTCCTAGATACTAGGAATATTTTACAAATTGAGTTACAATAACATTTTCAAGTAAAAACAACCTTTATATCTAAACATTTTCTAATTGATACAATCTCCAGAAAGAGCAGTAACCATTTCGACTATGTTATGATGTGAAAATACTGACCGATAGCTGTATGCCATTTTTACCTTGATTTGTGAAAATGTAAAAAATATATATATCGACAATTGTGAAATTTGTAAAAACATGATCATTAGCATTGAAATGAGTGACAATGAGAAGCTTCTGCCTAAAATTTTTAGGTACTGAGAGAACCAGGAAATCCTAAAACAATATCTGACACGAAAACCATGTTTTCTAATGTACAATTCATGAATTTTGCTTAAACTTGTTTTTTTACAAAATCCTTATTCTAAACCAAGAGTTCTGGATAAGGGTGACCATAAATACAATTTGATCAAAAACATCAATATGATATTTTAACTAGATTGATATCATTTTGACTATTTCTGCTTTTTTCATTTAAAAACTTTTCTTGAGATAAAATGCTCATACTCTTTCAAATAAAAACGAAAAGTTTTGATTTTCTTTTTAAAATTTTTTCAAAGTCAATGAAATCCCAAAATGTATACTTTGACGACACTATTGACCTAATTTCATTTCACATGAAAATTAATTTCTAGGATTTCCTGGTTTACAAAAGTACTAAGAAAACAGATGGGGTAATACTAGAACTTAATAAAAAGTACTTCCACACACCAAACATAAAAAGCATGCAAATAATCAGATCATAATACATAACCAAAGGCAATAGTGATATACACAAAAACACATGATAAGCATACAAATGTGTCCCTGCGTTTGACGACTACACAAAGTGTCAATCATGTCAAAAAAGAAATTGGGGTAGACGGCCAGGTGAAAAGGCAAGTTTTATAATTTTCATTTTTTTTAAAACTCTTTTTGTAAGAGGTTAATAAAATGTTTGATTTATCTAAATACCAAAAGCTCAAATCAATTGATGAAATAGGTTGTTGAATGTTTTGTGAAAAAAACATTTTTTTTAAGCAAAATCTATGTTTTAAAGAAGATTGAATTGTAGTAAAATTTACAAAAAAATTATAGACATGACTTGGAAATACAACTTTGATAGAATAACTTTAAGCTCTAAAGTTTGCTTATTATAAAAACATTTCAGAAACTTTGCAACATACATGATTTTTTATACAAATACTTCCAAAAATTTTCAAGTTAGTTCCAAATACAAAAATTATTACTTCTTTTGTAAACTGAAATAAATGAAAAATCTGTGATTTCATACATACAATATTATCATCAAATTTAAATCCATAAAATTGACACTTTATTTCATACCCAAGTTGGCCCCAATACACAAAAATCCATCCAATTTAAAAAGCACACATGATTATAATAAACATCGTATGGTACAAGCTAAAACACCAATATCAGAGGGTGTTGTTTCATATATGACTGATATCCTGAATTAACATGCACCTTCAGCCTTTGTTGACAAATGGTTCAAGGTTTATGCTCAGTCAGCAATCAGTTTATGAAACAACATCCAGAACTTTATACACAACTTGCTTCGGCTTAATATCATGAGTATGAAATAATTTTTGGTATAAGTAGTGTTTTTGAATTTATTTTGGAAGTTTGGAGATGACTGAACAGATCAGGCCCTTAATAATATTGGGTTATAAAGCTCAAAATGTCATGAACGGTAATAAATTTCATTTGGAATATTTTTTAATGCATGGTAATTTCTTGATGTATTAGAAAAAATATATTATGTACAATGTACTTTTACAATCAAAGTTGTGTATAAAGTTCATGCATATTCATTATATTATCAAGCACATTTAACTGTAAATTCAGAATTTAAATCATTCAACTTACAAAAACATTAGTAAAAAGTACAAAATCTTTTCTGCATATTCAATCAAGATAAGGCCCTTTTCCAAATACTCCCTCCAATTACATTGTCTAATGAAAAATACAAACAACATGCATGTTTAAATATCTGAATTTACAGTCAACTTTTCAATAACTATCAATAGCACTTGGTCGGTATTGTCAAACAAGAGGCTCCCAAGAGCCTGAATCGCTCACCTGACCTACACAGATACATATATTTGTAGATATTATTGTGCTTAACCATATGCGATTTAAATTTATGAAATATCTTGGTTAGTTTTCAAGATATTGGGCTTAATAAGTGCAAATTTGGCAAAAATTAGGAAAAAGAACAATATACTCCCACATCAGCAGTCAGATCTTTTCCGAAATTTCAGGACAGGTAAATCTTACTATGCTGATCACTTTTGATTCTTGCACAATTTTGATATCTGAAACCAGTTTTGAGTTATTAGCAAAAAAATGAAATTTGCCCCTATGTTCTATTTTTAGCCATGGTGGCCATGTTTTTTTAAGAATCAAAAATTTGAACGATAGTGTTGTAGCATATAAGCTATCAAACAGTGTGCCATGTCAAGATGCAGTTGGTCTTACTGTTTCAGACAAGTCGGGGGGAAAAGTAATGAACAATGGTATATATTGACGCTTTAAGGGCCATAACTCCTAAAAGAAATGGTTCTACAGCTTTGACTTAATTACATGAATTGTAGATCTTGATGTGCTTAATCATATGCAATTTGAATTTTTGAAATATCTTGTATAGTTTTCAAGATATAGGGCTAAATAAGTGAAAATTTTTTGAAAAAATCCAGAAAAAGGGCAATAACTCCTATGTCGTTTGTTGGATCTTCCTGAAAATTTCACAGCAGGTAGATCTTGAGATGCTTATCACTTTTGTTTCCCATCATAATTTTGATATCTGTTACCGTTTTTGAGTTATTTGCAAAAAACTGTAATTTGACCCCTATGTTCTATTTTAAGCCATAGAGGCCATATTTTTTGACGAATCAAAAATCCGAACGATAGAATTGTAGCATTAATGCTATTAAGCAACTGTGCCAAGTTTGGTTGAAGTTGGATGTATGGTGTCAGACAAGTTAATCTTTGAAATTCAGGGTAAAAGTAATGAAAAATGGTAAATTTTGACGCTTTAAGGGCCATAACTCCTAAAAGAAATGGTTCTACAGCTTTGACCTAATTACATGAAATGTAGATCTTGATGTGCTTAATCATATGCAATTTGAATTTTTAAAATATCTTGTATAGTTTTCAAGATATAGGGCTAAATAAGTGCAAAATTTTGAAAAAATCCAGAAAAAGGGCAATAACTCCTACATCGGTTGTTGGATCTTCTTGAAAATTTCTGGGCAGGTAGATCTTGAGGTGCTGATCACTTTTACCCTATGCCAGAATTTTGATATCTGTTACCGTTTTTGAGTTATTTGCAAAAAACTGCAATTTACCCCTATGTTCTATTTTTAGCCATGGCGGCCATGTTTTTCAACGAATCAAAAATCCCCACGCTAGTTTTATACTACCTATGCTAATTAACAACTGTGCCAAATTTAAAAGCCATTGGACTTATGGTGTTAGAGGAGTTAACATTTGAAAAATGTTAACGACGACGGACGACGGACGACGACGGACGACGGACGACGGACGACGACGGACGCCAAGTGATGGCAATAGCTCACATGGACCTTTGGTCCAGGTGAGCTAAAAATTCATTAATTCGATGTAACTTAATTCATCTATAAACAATCATTTGCAACAATTTCATAAAAAAAAAAAAATTATAACAAATTTTTGACAAGGTATCCTGAAGTTATTTTCAAAGAAATAAATGCATACTCAGTAAAAATATTTACAAATAATCTTCAAGCTTGAATTCAATTCTGATATATATACACCAGTGACTTCGTTTGAAGTTAACAAATCATATCTTAAAATTCAAATTGGCAAAAAATGTACAAAGTGTTGCAAGCGCTTTCTTTATTTGATAATACCACTGTCAAGAGCCGTCTTTTTCAATACAGATATGTTTTTATCATTACAAAAGCTTGTTATACAAACTCTTTATTCAACTAACAATCATAGAGGCATATTATAAAAATTTGGGTTTTTTACATTATCATACAAAAATAGGATCTAATTTTGCACAAAACTGCAAACTTTCAAACAAGATGATAAATCAATGAATCAAACAGATTTTTTCACATTCATTTACAAAGATGTTACAAAGTTTTGGTTTTATATTAAATATGTTGTATAAAACACAATTTGAACAGCATGATTTCATTCAATAAAAAAAACCTGGATTGCACAAGCAGAGAAATACTTATTAATTAACATGATGATCACATGACACATCACATGACAACAATCATGTGACAAGGATTAGCTGCCAACACATGATGATGTGACAAACAAACTACATAATACACTAAAGCACAACTACAGGGTAGCATAAAATGACACGTGGCCCTGCCACAAATACTCTTAAAATGCAAGATGTTTTCAGTCAAATTTGTGGGGTTTTATTTGGAGAGAACTTTTACAATGCAGTTGTTTGAAATAATTTAGCTATGTAAAATAGGGGAAAAAACTTTTTGTCAGGAAAAAAGAATATGTAAATAATGTAGAAATATCATCTTAAATGGTCTCTTAAGGAAATTTTTCAAAATTCAAGTTACCTTTAAAATCAGAAAAGTAGGTGATCCCCTAAATCATATCTAATGATATTGGGATAGTGACATTTAAAAACTGCATGTTCAACTTCTTTTTCACGGAAAAGTATTTTGATATTAAATCTTATGCACTTTTACATAACTGATTTTTTCTTGGAAAAAAAATTAGTTTAATGCAATTAAAGAGACATTAATCATCTAAAATATACCATGTGTGGCAAATATAGAATATCATAATTTGGCAGTGAAAACATAAAGCTGCAAACATTGATATTTAAAGGAGAAAAAAACATCTTTTTTAATTTATGCAAATTATTCAAGTGCACATGGTATGGCATAACACTCGACCCAGTTAGTTATTTAGATCAACACAAATATTTCAGATGACATATAAAAATATTAAAATGATGAAATAAAATGAGATGTAATCAATCTGATCTGAATCACTAGGAGGCTTTGAAAAAAATCTTTTGAATGTTTGATCAGTCTAGTGAAAAAAGAAACATTAATCGAGAAAATGGGTGATGACATTTCATTAAAAACAAATGACAAATTGAAAAACGAAAAATAAATTACATAAATAGATTATTAAAAATCTCTGTACATACATTATTTTCATTATGATACAAAAGAGAGAAAAAATGGACTAAATTTGGCCGATGTTACCATGGATACCGTAGGCACTATCTATGACTTGTTGGACCATTTGTTACTTTCCCTGCATTGAATGTCAACTCAAAGTCCACCAATAAGGAGAAATGGTCTGAAGGTATATGGGGGTGGGGACAGCCGACAACCTTGTTCTGACGGAACCAATGCTCGTCAAGGGGTCCCAACAATCCCAGGAGATTGAAGTGATCTTGAGAGAAGAAGATGTAATCTATAATTCCTTTGAAATCATATCTGAAAAGAAAGATAATAATGTAAGATCATACAAGGTAGTGTTTTTTTGTAAGTTTATTTTGTTGGTCATTTTTGGTTTTAAATTGATCAATATCTTTTGTTTATCATAGTTGTCACATAGTAATTCCATAAGTGATTATTTTATTTTGTTGATATAGTCTTGTATATAGACTTTTGTATTGTACTGTGAGGTTCCATGCCTCCTTTTAGACTGAATTACTTAACCACAGCCATATCAAATAATTAAACAATAATTAAAATCTTCATTCAAAATGTCTTTACTAATTTGTATTCATTCATCACAAGAGTTCATCCTAATATTCAGTAAGTTTTGATCAAATTTATGTTTTTTTTAATTATTTGTCAAATTAACCAGGTTTTTTTTTCAGATAAAAACAGTTAAAATATGACATTTAACATGTTATAGAATTATTCATTGGCTTATTGATGATGCTGTAGGTTGAATAGATCTACAGTTACAATTCCCAAAATGCCATAAATGTTAAGAATATTTTAAAATTTACATTAAGTCTTAACATTGAAGCATGAGTACTTCAATTAATGTAGCTTAGCTTTCTGAATTCTTTAATGAGAATGGCATTTACCATAAACTATTTCTCATTTATAGTAAAGTAAAAGCAACATTTATTCTTTATAAAAAAAACAAAAAAACAAAACACTTCAAAGTTATCATGACAAATCTTAATAAAGTAATTCTAATGTCTTAGATGGGACATGATGAAATCGTTTTGTCTGAAACTTAGCCAACATATAAGTATATCAGATGCAGATATGTATAATGTTACTACGGGTCCGTAAGATCACAATGGAGGAGGGAGGTTTGGTGCACCTGAAACCCTTGTTTAACCCACCATTTCATTTGAAATGCCTGTACCGAGTCGGGACCATATTGCGATCTACAACTATTCCGGTGTGTCTTCCATGTTTTGTCTTTTCTCTTGGACATTGAGAATGATCCTCAAAGTTCGGTAATTTTGTTCATACCTTTATTTTCTAAAATTCTCTCATTTAAAAGTATTGAAGCCACTTGTACTTACGTGTAGTTTGTAAAAGGCATGACATCATGGTAAGCCCTAGAAAGTCTGAAGTCATGTGATAATACATCCTTTTCATTTTTCATGCAGATCCTATGAAGAATGTCATCATAACTTTTATCTTTGAAATCTAAGTGATTGCTTGCTATTTTCCCAGAGACGAGATATTCAACTACACCTGAAAATAAATAGAAAATGGGTCAAAGACAGAAATAACTGTATTTCATTGAACAGGAAGTAGATGAGGGACAGACCTGAAATGGAATCCCAAATTATGGGACCCCACCCTGATGCTGTCTAGTGGCTGAGATTAGTAGTTGCTGAAAACTGTTACAAACATTTCTCCCCCCCCCCCCCCCCCCCCCCCCTGCCAGCCCATCCACTCTGTGAAATCTTAAAAAACACTTGTCCATTTTCAATCACACAAATGGATTACATTTAAGTTTACATCTATTCTTCAGTTACATTGAAACCTTAATGATAGTTGTTATTACAGTTCTTTTTCGTAAAACTACAAAAATCAGGACTGAAAAGTTTTTGAGCATCTGATTTCAATTCCTTTTTGATCCAAGTTTGAGTTGTTGATTGCAATTTTGTAGTTTTGACCATTAGATGTATTTTGCCGAAAACTAAAACTTGAGTAAATAAATTTTGGATAGACAGACAGCTAGACAATGGAATGGACAAACAGACCAAAACCCATATACACCTCTTCATTCATAGACAGGGCATAAAAAGTGTTTCATTTAAGAATGATTAGAGTTTTAGACAAGTTTTTTCATGCTTATTGACCATCAAATGTCAACTTTATATCAACTTTTCCACCCTTGAATGATGCAAGAGATGAAAGAGGGAAGTGCCAAGTTACACTAGGAAGTCTGATGCAATCATCTCTTAAAAGTTATTTAAGGAAGAAGTTCAGCCACATCTTTCCACCTAGTGCTTATCTTTTAAGTACCGGAAATTAAAATCCTAAAAGCATGATGCAATATTTAGCCTTTTAAAAAGGTTGATCTGAAGTCCTATGCTCTTAAAGATATCAAGCTATAAGTAGTTTCAATGGAAGTATTTCCTCTATTCACTTATAATATACAGGTTCTATTAGCCACTTAATGATTTCATCATTTTATGTTTTAAAGGAAATTATCTTTGACTACCTACATACACCTACTTATTTGGGACTCAATGAAAAAAGAAAAATGGAAAAGATGACTTTTACAGGTTTCCCCCCCCTCCATTATCAAGTTCTGTCCTATCACATACCTGAGTAAGGGTGTGTATGTGTGTGTGTTGGTGTTTAACGCTGTTTATCGACGCACCTGGGCCATGTAAGGCAGTCAGCTTTAATGATGAAGGAAAACTGAGTACCCAGAGGAAACCCCCGACCTTGGGCAGGTAACTGACAAACTGACAGTGAGGGATTGAATTAAGATTACCACATAAGATGAGGGGTTTGGTATTGATGTCTGAGTTTGTAATGTCCAATGACATACTTGAGTCAGGGAGTGAATTGAGATCACCACATAAGATGAGGGGTATGGTATTGATGTCTGAGTTTGTAATGTCCAATGACATACCTGAGTCAGGGAGTGAATTAAGATCACCACATAAGATGAGGGGTATGGTATTGATGTCTGAGTTTGTAATGTCCAATGACATACTTGAGTCAGGGAGTGAATTGAGATCACCACATAAGATGAGGGGTATGGTATTGATGTCTGAGTTTGTAATGTCCAATGACATACCTGAGTCAGGGAGTGAATTGAGATCACCACATAAGATGAGGGGTATGGTATTGATGTCTGAGTTTGTAATGTCCAATGACATACCTGAGTCAGGGAGTGAATTAAGATCACCACATAAGATGAGGGGTATGGTATTGATGTCTGAGTTTGCAATGTCTAATGACATACCTGAGTCAGGGAGTGAATTGAGATCACCACATAAGATGAGGGGTATGGTATTGATGCCCGAGTTTGCAATGTCCAATGACATACCTGAGTCAGGGAGTGAATTGAGATCACCACATAAGATGAGGGGTATGGTATTGATGTCTGAGCAATGTCCAATGACATACCTGAGTCAGGGAGTGAATTGAGATCACCACATAAGATGAGGGTTTTGGTATTGATGTCTGAGCAATGTCCAATGGCATACCTGAGTCAGGGAGTGAATTGAGATCACCAAATAAGATGAGGGGTATGGTATTGATGTCTGAGTTTGTAATGTCCAATGACATACCTGAGTCAGGGAGTGAATTAAGATCACCACATAAGATGAGGGGTATGGTATTGATGTCTGAGCAATGTCCAATGGCATACCTGAGTCAGGGAGTGAATTGAGATCACCACATAAGATGAGGGGTATAGTATTGATGTCTGAGTTTGTAATGTCCAATGACATACCTGAGTCAGGGAGTGAATTAAGATCACCACATAAGATGAGGGGTATGGTATTGATGTCTGAGTTTGTAATGTCCAATGACATACCTGAGTCAGGGAGTGAATTGAGATCACCACATAAGATGAGGGGTGTGGCATTGATGTCTGAGCAATGTCCAATGACATACCTGAGTCAGGGAGTAAATTGAGATCACCACATAAGATGAGGGGTATGGTATTGATGTCTGAGTTTGTAATGTCCAATGACATACCTGAGTCAGGGAGTGAATTGAGATCACCACATAAGATGAGGGGTATGGTATTGATGTCTGAGCAATGTCCAATGACATACCTGAGTCAGGGAGTGAATTAAGATCACCACATAAGATGAGGGGTATGGTATTGATGTCTGAGTAATGTCCAATGGCATACCTGAGTCAGGGAGTGAATTGAGATCACCACATAAGATGAGGGGTATGGTATTGATGTCTGAGTTTGTAATGTCCAATGACATACCAGAGTCAGGGAGTGAATTAAGATCACCACATAAGATGAGGGGTATGGTATTGATGTCTGAGTTTGTAATGTCCAATGACATACCTGAGTCAGGGAGTGAATTGAGATCACCACATAAGATGAGGGGTATGGTATTGATGTCTGAGTTTGCGATTTTGTATGACTGCCGCGTCTCCTCGATGATTTTCTTCAGCTCCCACATGAGCATCATGGTCTGGATGAGTTTGACGTCTGAGAACTCAGGATCCCAATGGATGTGGGCGGTTGATATCATAACTGGCTGTCTGACCTGGCCTTCAGGAGGGGCTACTCCTTGAAAAGAAAGCAATGAATATTTCAAGGTCTAAAATTAAGTTAAGATTATACAACTTATATTAACATAAAGTACATAAAACAAAATGTATTGAGTTTTAAGAGGAAATGTATGGCACTTAGTTTTTAAGTAAAGTTTGTTTGAAAATCATTTCATGAAGCGGGATAGTTGCTCATACCCTTTTAACTAGATGACCTCAAATTCAAACAACTGTGTACCGGTAGATCTTTTATTTGGAAATAATTTTGCAATTATAATTGTTTATTCATGTCTTACATTTGTATGTTCTTTACAACTTTAAATACAAACATTACCCATTACATTAATTGTTAAAAATTTACATCAATACTACAGGTTAGAAAATCTAGGGCTTTATAAGTGTCACATGACCTAAACTAGAGGCTCCCAGGAGCCTGAATCGCTCACCTGATTTCTTATGCCAAAGTTTGAATAAATTTCACAAACTTTCAACTATACAAAGTTGCAAATAATCCCTTCAGTGGTTTCAGAGAAGATTTTTGGAAATCAGTTTAAATTAATAGAAAAAAAAACAGTTAAAGGGCAATAACTCCTATAAGGACCTTTTGATGCTAAACAAGAAAAGTTGCTTTGGATTTTCTCTATCTCTTATACTTTTTGAGTTATAAGCCAAAAATAATGGTCTGACCCCCCTGTTCTATTTTTAGCAATGGCGGCCATGTTGGCTGGTTCACGTGTATATAATTCACAAACTTGGTAGAGGACATCCTAAAGATCAATTGTACCAAGTTTCAAAGCAATCCCTTCAGTGGTTTCAGAGAAGAAGATTTTTGAAAATCAGTTAAAATTAATGGAAAAAAAACAGTTAAAGGGGAATAACTCTTAAATGGCTGATCTGACCATTTTGACCCTGAAATCATTTTTGTAGATCTCAATGAGCTAAACAATTCTGCAATGCTAACTTTTCCTCTAGCTCTAATGGTTTTCAAGATATAGTCCAAAAACTGCAAAAATGGTCAATTTTGACGATTAAAGGGCAATAACTCCTATAAGGAGTCGTTTCACAACTTCGACTCAAGGGTTAGATTCGCAGAGCTTTTGATGCTGAACAAGGAAGGTTGCTTCGGATTTTCTCTATCTCTTATACTTTTTGAGTTATAAGCCAAAAACAATGGTCTGACCCCCCTGTTCTATTTTTAGCAACGGCGGCCATGTTGGTCGGTCGACATGTATATAATTCACAAACTTGGTAGAGGACATCCTAAATATCATGTATACCAAGTATCAATGCAATCCCTTCAGTGGTTTCAGAGAAGAAGATCTTTGAAGAAAAGTTAACGGACGGACGACGGACGCTTAACGATGACAATAGCTCACATGACCCTTCGGGTCAGGTGAGCTAAAAATATGACCTTGTGCCAATTATTCTAAATATTTGTTGCAAATACTATATCTTTCAATAGAATATAATGAGACATGACAAAAACTGCATATGACACAAAAACTGCAAAAAACAGTTATCGAAAAAATCTAAGAGTTTAAAATATTCAATATTTGGATTTAAGCTCAAGAAATTAATTTTGTTGTTGTTGTTAATTTTGGTTAACAGCCAGTAACATAGTTATTTTACACCTTTAAAGCATGTCCCCTCCTCCCTTTTCAGAAAGTTTTACCATTAAACCCCTTGTTAGTCATATTAGATTGTATTCAGACATTCATAAAACATTAAACTCGAGAAAGACATGTACAGTCTGAATGCCCCCCAAAAGCTATTGTTTAAAGCAGTAATAACATCATACAAATTCAGTAATGATGAAATATAAATAGAAGTTTCTCAAGTGAAGAACACAAATCATAAAACCAGACCAACCATTTAAGCACAGACAATTCTACATTAATGCATTTTCATTGATTTGATGGTCCATGAGGACCGATAAATTCAAAGTAACGTGACTTAACATATATAAACTTCTTTCAAGCATATTTCGAGAAATAAAAAAGCTTAATGAAATACTTAGTTATAAATATTACTTTCTGTAAGCTTAGTGAAGTGTGATACATAAAACTTTACAATGATTGGTTTGTCCAATTAATTTTTCATTTAAAATTTCACTGTGGGGTTTCCCCGATTCCCTGAAAGCCATGCCTGGACAATGATGTTCATAATTTCATTTATTAAGCCTTTGTTTCGATGTAAAGTAGTTGAAACCATGTCATCTATTATTCAGCAAAACAACATTTTCAAATCATGAACCATAACTTATTAAGTGAGCAATAAATAATTCAATTTTAATTTTGAATCAACAGAATAATTGGCCCCTTTTGATAAACAGCCCTTGGCACACAATTGAGAGATCAATATGTAAAATATCATACAATTATTACATGCAAGCTATAAATGGTTTGTGGTTTGACATGATATTTGTTTGAATTTTTTGAAATAATTTGCATAATAAATGAAGCCTTTTGAAAGTTGAAAAAATAGGGCATCTTATTTACAGTAATGTTCATCTAGCAAGTTTTACCACGATGCATATCAAGTTTCATTAACCCAAGACCTATAGTTCTTGAAATATGAAGGTGCTAATAAAACTTTATCATTGCAATTGTAATGTATCAAAATCAAAAGCTTGAGATACAACTGCCCTCAGCAACTACTAGAGCTTGTGATAACTTTGGATTCAAAGATTAGATATGAAACTTTAACATTGCTATTATATAGATTGTAATTTTTCTAACTTTTCAACCAGAAACTCAAGATTCAGGTCATAAAATGGGGTGTGTGCTTTATTAGCTACAATGTGAACATATGCACACAAAGTTTCATTAACCCAAGACTTGTTGATTTCCATTCAGTTGATTTTGTGTTTTGTGTTTCTTGGTGCTGTTCTTGTTGTTCCTGTTTACCAGTTTCGTTGTTGCCCTTTTAGACTTTTGACACTCGAATGCTCCATTGGTGCCTCTTAGCTTCTTTAAGATATTGAGGTGCTAAATTTTATGACTCATAAAACTAAATACTGATAGTTGCAACACCTTACCATGTCATTGGTATAGCAATATCACTTACCAATACCTATGTCTGCTCTGCCTCACACATAAAATGATGGTATGCAGGAAGTAATTTATTATGCACTTTCAAAACCAATTTTAACCATATTAACAGTATACCAAATTATACCTATCCTACAGGGAAGGAGCGACACCTTAATTGACCCTTTTTTGTGTGTAATTTGTCTGTTACTTACAATTTAATACTCTTTTGCAGGAAGTAATGCTATTTTGCATTTTAAACTAATATTTTACATTTTAAACTTATATCATAACATTAAATTGAGCATATCAAAATTATTACATGTAATATCCCTGATAACTTGTCATTATGTACTGCAAAATTGGAAATTAAGCGTTTTTGGAGCATACAAATTTTGCGTGGGGGATAAATTAATGTTTATTTGATGAATCAATGAAAAAAATATTTGCAGGGAGAAATTTTCAGTAAAAATAACTGAGGTGTTTTCAGTGTCATCATCAGCTTTCTGTTTTAAAACCTGCATATTGTTGTACATGTACTGCATTACATTAGGCACAGTATCTCTTTACACCCTTTAGTATTATATACATAATATTATTTTGACACAAACAATTTAACTTTATTTGTAGTTTAAGAATTTGAGAACTTATGTTCGGTTTAAACATCTATGTTTTTATGGGAAGAAAATTTTATTTTTAAATCTTTTCAATTTTTATTTACAAATAAGACATATAAAACCATAGGTATTAAAATAATGCAATCATTTAAAGCTAACCTTGGGCTGAGGCCTTGGTTCTGCTTTTGGTTGAACCCTGACACTATATTTCAACTTGTACATGTTAGAAATCTTTCTTTTGTTTGAAAATCAATGCATTGAGCATGCATATAAGCATATCAAAAGTATTTGACTTAGGAAATACTTAATCCTACACTATTGATTACAGGTAACTAAAATCAAAAGCTGATTTGTGCAGTAGTTGAAATTAACACTGGCCACAGCTCTTTGACATTCAGTCTTTGATGAAGGTATAAGGACATAAAAATTTAAGTCTTGATTAGTCAAAGATTTTTTCCCTTACATCTTGCTATCTAAAGCATGGAAGTGATTGACCCAGGCTAAAAAAAACATGAAATGTTTGCTTCTTACATGTTTAAGTCAAACTAGTATAAATAGAATCTTTGTATTTGCCTCATGTAAAGTTTCATTAAATCTGTCAAGTAGTTTAGGAGGTGTTGTTCTTAAGAGATATATAGGTATAATGAACAGACAGACAGACAGACAGGGTGATTTCTGATACCTTCAGACAGTTTGTTGGGACATAAATAAGTGTTTGCACTGCATAACAATCAAATCTCAAGAGAAAGTTCCAGAAAGGATTGGATCTACTGGTTTGTTTCATGTTATGATATATAAAGATCTTAGCCAGTTTTGTCAAATGTAATTTTGTATCCTTAAAGAAGACAATAATTGTAAGATTTCATAGTTTTGTCATTTCTTCTATTCAATGCTCATGAGCTCATCTTGGATATTTGCTTCTATAACAATAGAATTGATATATTCCAATATGTAAGACTAGAGGAATAAAACAATGTGAATCAATACACTATGACATAGCTAAGTTGATAGCGCGTGGGTTTGCTTATAAGACAGAATAATTGGTTCGGGATGACTTTATTTCTATAGGTTAGTCTAGAAATATGACAAGGGACCCTAAGTAATCAATGATATATGTATATATATTCATGTCTTGCAGGGTTCTAGCAAAGCAGCTAGGTCTATTCTTGATATACATGTGACATTTTTAAACTTGATGAATTTTTCAGGGAAATATTTTGCTACTTTTTGCATTTCATGCTTTTAAGATTTCAACTTTTCAGTACTAAAAATTAAATCTTTTTTGCATAAATGGATATTTTTTTAAGGGTAAATCTATCAATGCATTTAGGTGTTGCAGCAACAAAAAATGTTACAAACAGATGGTAGGAATGAATCATTTAGACAGACAAAACTAACCAATATTAAACACTCACAGCTTTTAAAAGGCGAGGGCATTCAATGATTTCCACATTTTTAATAATATAGGTGTACAAATTTTCTGCAGCGCCCTTTTCATCAGCCCCCCTTTTTTTGCTTAGCAATTATATGGATGATACAAACACTACACCATGCCTAATATAAGCATAACATGTCAATAATTCATATGTACCATTTTCGAATGCACCTTCCTTGGTTTCCAAAAGAGCAGCTAGGCCTATATTATCCTTCGTCATGACTCTGTTTAACATATCATCTGAACCCTCTGCATTGGCCATGGCTAACTGGTTGAATTCTATCAGATGTTCTTTGATCAAAGTAAATCTGAAAACAGAATTAGAAGGATGAGATGAAGTTCTGTGATAACAAAGGAATTATTAAAAAGTTGATATTACAGAAAAAATATAATTCTTCTTTCATGTTTCATCTTTTTAAGAACAGAGAACTATTTTAGTCTGTAATTAGTGTTTATCATCTATTTCTGTCTCATGTTTATTAAGGTGATGTCTTTTTATGTCAGGAGAAACTAAACATATATTCAAAACAAAAATGCCAAGGGATATTGAGTACATATGTATGACACAAAATAAGGTTTTAAATATTGATATGAAATGAAGCAAAAGGAACAAGTCTTTCGTTGCTGTTCTTCATACCAAAGAGACATGGAGGCCTTTAACAAGGAGACACATGAATCTCCCTGCTAGTTTATGTGGGCTGCAGTATGAAATACATGTACCATATAGCGGGTAATTTTTGCGGCTTGCAAATTTCGCGATTTTATACCAAATGTCCAAGTTGTTATATACGCGGACATTTATTTCCACGATTTAATAATATTCCCAATACAAATGTTTGTTTATTTTATTTTACGCGGGTTCTAAATTTCGCGATAGAGTAATGGTCGGGAATATAGCGAAAATTAGAACCTCGCTATTATATCCCGCTATACGGTATAAGTCAGTTTTATAGGTTAGGAACCTGGATCAAACTGCAGACCTGCCCTCCTATTACATTACACATGCATAGGCGGATCCAGGGGGAAATTTGGTTGAATATATAGGAAATCATTGAAGCGTAACCAAAGCGGGCCCCCTCTTAGGCCAGTCAGTGGGCCCCCTCTTTATACTGACATGTGAAAGTAAAAAGAAGAACTTTAAATTTCTTTGTAGCCTTGGAACCAAGCAACATTTATCCAGGCGATCTAGTCAACTCTGTGACCAATAATGAACCCTTTCCTGTCCTAAAAAAACCAAAACCAAAAAGAAAAAAAACTTCATAGAGTATGTAGCAAGTATCAATTGCTTCAATAAAATTAGCAGATCAGCACTTTTCAAAGTTCACATACTACTATACATGGTTGACCAATAAATGGTCAAAATCTAATATCAAAAGATTATGCAGACTTTAAAAATCTTTTTCAACGTCATTTAAAATCCTATTATCTTACTAAATCTCATTTCCTTAATTTTATAAAACTTCATCCCAACACGACTCCAATGTAATCTTCGTCACAGCAAAAATTAAAATAAAATTCAATCAGGATTATATTTCAATTTCAGAACGCAGAAAACAATAATGTACTGGTTATTGGTATATTAAAATCGTGAGCTACTGAGAAAATGCAATTTGAAATTCTTAGAAAATTCCTTTTGAAATTTAATCACTGGTCTCGGTGACTAATTGCATGAAACAAAATTAATGGAAATTAATGAGAATTCGTGTATTCTTGTCCATGCTAATAATTAAATTCTGTTATTATTTAGTTACATTTCAATTACATGTTCCTCAATAGTGATAGTCTCATTAAATGTGCACCTTCTGTGCAAAAATGCACTGATTAAAAAGCGAAAAAAAATCAAGAAACAGTATGGTTGGATTGTAATTTAACTTTACATGAAACTTGTACAGATGTTGACACATCATTTCCAAGTTTTTTGTACCCTTTCGGACATAAATGACGAAGAATGTAATTCGGTTTTTACCATTTTTTTGGACTACACGATGACATTTTACATTTATAAACCTATTTTTATTTACTTTTATAATGATCAGACGCCATCAACACCATAAGAAAAGTAGAACAAAATTTAGTAGCAACATGCAAGCAAGAAATATATTAAGACTAATTGAGTTCTAATGTTACATTTTCCTCAAAACTTCGCAGTAAGAAAACTTGGATTATATTTGAAACAAATACTACATGTAGGTGTACTGCTGGCAGTGAAGTTCTTGAGTTAACATAAACTTAGCAATACAAAATCAATATTTGAAAGTTGTTTAAACAAATAAATACCAAAGGGAAACTGACTGATTGACTATTGTTCCCTGTTGACAATATTTGTCATTATCCTCGACAGATGTGGGAAGTTATCATAATCTAAAACTAACAATCCAAAGATGAAGGACACAGAGCAAATAGATAAACAACACAAGAAAACAAGACATGAAGACACATTCTGCACACCTAATATGCCATTAGAATAAAGAACTAACACTTGAGTCATAACAAAATTGGCCTGTTTAATCTTCATTACATGTAAAGTAACTAAAGTTTGCTTAAAATATTTTAAAAGTGTTTTAGCATTTCCTTATTTCAATACTGACAAGCTTGATTTTAAAGAATAACCTGCCTGAATGAAACCTATAGCTTATATGGAAGAGTTTTTTAGTTCACCCCCCCCTTTTTAAAGGATTCTAAGTACTTCATTTTGAGCTTTTTTTATTCAATTTCTGAAAGTCTTCAGATTTATTACTCACTTGCTATTTCTAAAGAAAATAGCACATCCATCCACATGTTTCCGTTCGGATTCTGTCATGGTTCTGGCTCGGGATTTAGCTGAGAAGATTCCCTCGTACCCCTGGGCCTTGAGATCGGGTAAAAAGAAGTTGTAGAACTGGTCAGTTTCAACCTCCTGAAAGAAAAAGAAAAGCAAATTGGTTACAAAACAAGAATATGTTCAAAAGATATGATTTCCCACCTCCCAACATGGAATTGCATCTTAAACCTGAAGGAAAACCGGATTTGGGACTGACAGACAGATGAACAGACTCAAACACTATTTTTGCCCCTCTTCTTTCATATATGTGGGATATATATTTGATAAAGTAGATAAATTAGATTGCAGCCTGTATTCAATTAATTTTTAGGAACAATGTCTGACCTGCCTTACACAAATATCTTAAAAAAAAACAAAAAAAACACAACATTTAAAATTTCATTAATTTCTAATGTTTTATTCTTTATGTATATGACTTAAAATGTGTCAAATTTTTACGGTACAAGTCTTTATCGTCCCTGTAAAAGACAGCAAGCCTTTGATTATTTCTTGTCTTGCTTCATGCATAGGACTTATTGTGTCAAATTTTTACAGTGCAAGTCTCAATTGTCAGTGTAAATTACAGTAAGACTGAAATTTTTAAAACTTCTTTGTTTATTTTTTGTTTCATGCAAAAGATTTTAAACTGTGCCGAATTTTTACAGTACAAGTCTCCTTCGACCCTGTATATCTCATGTTTATTTGTCACTTCAATTTACATCAACTTGCTTTGTTGGACCATAAAAAGCTTAATTACATATTATTCGATAGTGTTTTTCTTTTGTTCGTTTTCATTATGTTTAGAATAAAACATGCACATATATGCACATTTTCTTCTTCTTTTGAACTGCTATTATAAAAGTAGTGATTTTTGACAGATTCATGGTCCTTTTGTACGTTTGGATAGAAAATGGGAACTTGATACATATTTCCTTATTTGCTTCTTTCTTACATTTTGTAATAAATCCTCTTTGTTGTTTTTTCATCTTCTTTTGTACACTTGTAATAAAATCCATTTTTTTCTACTTTTTCCTTATCATATACTGAGAAACATATATCATTTATCCGAGCAATTGACTATAAAACGATATGTAGTTTTTCACTTATGTTGCCATATCTTGTCAGTGGTAATTGTTTATTGACATCAGGGCATGTTTTATACATGCATGTAATATGATAAATTAGTGGGGACAGCATGTCTGACCTCAAATTCTAATTCTAAGTTTCTCATGCAGGTAGAGAAGCAAAATTTCAAATGGTATCATGTTTGAATATGATCTTTTTTTTTTCATATTTCCATGCCCTTATAAGGAGACTGAAATACTAGCCTGTCTGGTCCATTTATTTTAGATTTCAAATTTGACATAGTTGTTCAGTTTGAGAAACTGTATGTTCTTAATAATTTTCTAATTCCTGTATTGGACTAGGCCAAAATAATCACGAAAGACAACAGTTTATACCACTTTCTTTTTACTTGTTTAATAAGAGCACACATCATATTTTTTATATTAAACCCTTAAATGGGAACATATAGTCCAATTATCATACTTGAATAATATTGGAGAACAATGCAATTTCTTCATGAACATCTTCATATGATATATACTTTCTCCATGTTAAGTTTCATCACAATCTGTCAAAGGGTTTTGGAGAAGTCAAACAGATCTACAGATCTACCTATTTCCCACCAAACTTTGTTTACAGGGGGTATGAAAAGCCACAGGCTATATTCTTTAACAGCTGTATTATACTTATTCTATTATTATTATCTGGTTAAGTTACAAGCAAATAAAAGGAAAAGGTTAAAAACAAAAATCTACTTGGACTAAAAATGATTTGACCAAGGTCAATTTTACTACAAATACAACTATATATTGGTTTTTCCAAGCAGATTTGTAACATTTTTCTATCAGAAATCATTATTTTACTGGATTGAATTGAAACATATGCCATGTGTTTTTGTTTCTCTTTGCAACAGCTTGTCCAAAACACCAGGTATTAAACGTTAATGAGCTTTTATGGTGATGATAAACATGCTTTGTTGTAACAAAGAAATGAGAAAACCAGCTAGATAATAGTATTGATAGTAGATAAACTTAATATTCACCTTGCTTTCTAGGCATAAAATGCTGTTTCATTTCTCCCAGTAACTAGGGGTGGCTCCCGGGTTAAAGTTTAAGGGTAGAAATTTTGAAAAATATCTATGAGGTCTTTTTAAAGCGAGGATTTAGAACCAGCCTGGCAGGCACACACCCTAAAGTTTGACAGAAAAATTTGGAAATAAACTATATGATACAAGAGGTTCCAAATTTTTTTTTTTAATTGCACGCCCTCCCGTTTGAAAATTTCTGAATCCACCACAGTTTTTGCATAAGACATAACTTTTGTCAGCTTTAGAAAGGAAGTGGTTGGGCATACATTTTATATATGTAATACATTTACTGGAACCACAAATGGTCTTAATGGTTTTATGTCCAGAAATGGGTCTTCCTTTGATATTCTAGGGATTTGTTTGAATCTTATGTATTGTATTTTTAGTCTTGGGCCAATGCAAGACGGCGAGCAGTGACCTCTGGTCATGTTGAAGACTTCTGGCTGTTTTCTATTGTGATTTTTAAAATTGCCGTTTCTTTAATGTTGGTTGTGTCGCGTACACTTATTCCACATCTCTTTATCGTCTATTAATAACAATTTTACCTATCTTTTTCGCATTCACTTCATAAGAGGTATGGTTTGCAGCTTTTTGTATTTTTCGTTGTACAATGTGATTTGTTTTTCTAGACTTCTTCATTTCAAGGAAACAAATGATTTTTGTTCATTTACCATCAAGTGTAATTATAAAGTTTCTCTATATCAAAATGTAATTCCGATACATGTTAGTGAAATAAAATAATGTCTTTAAAAATCAAACATCATGATGACAATTTCTAATTGAAACCCACGATAACAATTAGGGTTCAAAATAACAATTTCAATAGACATCAAATGTTCATTAACCAACTTTATATCAAATGTCAAACTTATTGAAAGACCTAGCCTAAACTTTTCAATCTTAGAATTGCAATTTGTAAACCAATATGATAACAAATTCTAAACACAGAATTGTCCAATTTCTTCCAGATTTAAATTCTTTACAAACAGACAGTTTTTGTGCTTAAAATTGGAAATTTTTGTGACTTGTGTTAATTTAATCTGAAAAATGTTGTAACTTTGAATTTTTCAGCTTTTTTGTACAAGCTTGAAAACCAACATCCAATTTTGTTATGCAACCAATGCAAATGAATTCCATATTATTTCTTTTTGTCAAACTTTGAAAGCACATATTTGCAACACTTACTGAAAGCTAATATAGGCAAAAAACACAATTTTCAGGTTTTCTAAGAAACCACTGGAAAAGTAGTTTTAAATCATGTTTTTGTCCGACTTAGAGAAAGCACAAGTTTGCAAACACTACTATGATAGTCAGAGAGTTGTCATTGCCATTTTTTCATCAGAGCAGCTGTCCATGTTCTTCAAGATCAGGTTGTATGTTTGAAAATCAGGTGGCAAGTTTTATATGTACTCTGTTAACAGGCTTAATATATGATATTTAATCAAGGAAAACAAAATAATAAACTTAAAATTCAATAAAATTTTCACTGTCTGCCTACTGATGACCTGATTCAACAGCACAGAATAATATTAGGTTATCAAATGAAAAAAAATCTATAACATATATATCTTATTTTCATAAAGATTTTACCCTGACATACTTTCACATTATTGGACAAAAGAGGAAATACATATTTTTTATTAAATTTTACCTTAAAAGGAGAAACATTATTATAAGAACAATATATTCAGAGGACCTAAGGGAATGGATAAATAAGTAGGTTGTTTTCATAATGTAAAAGGAAATATTGCACATGTTACTGTTTTAGATATTTTCTGAAATCTAATTTAGTTATACAAATAGATGTGAGCAAAGAAATTCTAAAAACAGAACATCCATATATATTTATGATCAAGGGAATGCTGCTTTTGTAAGTGTTGATGATGGTTCCTTCTTCTGAAGATAAATTGAGACCAAATCGCTATTTACAACTGCGCATTTATTTCAAAATTTTAGTCATATTTGGACTAGTCTACTTCCAAGATCATGCAAAACAAATTGAAACAAATGTTTCTTGTATGACATTGATGGCCCATTCAGCACACATATGTTGGAATAACACAATGTGTTGATATAGTAATTGTACAAAATATCATTAAGATCCAACTGAGAAATCAGCATTAAGGCAAATGAAAACCTGAAAAGAGAGGGACAACTATATGAACAGCAACTTTCATTAGAGGATTATTAAAACATTTAAGTACCAGTATCAAAATATATTTTGAAGTTAACAAAAACTTCCTGGACACCAGTAACTCCTAGATTGAAGAAATAAAAGTGGCATAGAAAAGAGGAAAATGGAGGGGATTCGAAACATAAGGAAGACTAATTTGATCGATGTTGGATCATTAGTATACATGTAAAACATAAAACCCTTTCCTGTTATGAAGACAAAGCAAGCCTTCCATTATCCCTATCCTTGATCTATGGAGACTTCCTGGACTATTTAACCCGTCCGATTATCCTCCATCAGGATGTTTTTAACCAATAATGTCTCATTTTACATCCTGATCTTTCTACCCATATTTAAGATTAAAAACAAATCCAATGAAAAGGGAAAATATTTTCACTTTAGAGGACCTTAGGGATTCAATTAATAAGTAGTTTCTACAGAGTAAAGTAGATATGGCAAGTGTTATTGTTTTATGTCAAAAGCAAGGTATATGAACTTTCTATATTCTTGTAAAAACATTACAAGATAATGTTTAAAAGGTTTTTAGAACTTAGTTTCATATATCTGACCTAATGTAAGTATAGTTCAGGGTACAGTGGACTTTTTAGTATAACATCAACTTCCATTTAGGACCTTTTCTTGTAATCTTGTGGATTTTCCACAAAATACTCATAAAGTCCAGGGTCTATTGCTCTCAAATATTAATTTGAACCCCTAATAGTTTCATTTCAAGGAGAAAAGTCCAGGACCTACTGCTCTCAAATGTTAATTTGAACCCTTAATAGTTTCATTTCAAGGAGACTTTGATAATGAAACTTTTTTGAAAAGGGAAAAAAATTAGAAACCTGAAATTATGAATTCTAACTTTGATTACTGGTAGTGTCAAAGGACCTAGTTTGTATTATCAAAATATCTGTATAACAGGTTCATAATGTCCTTCAATTTTGATGATAAAATGTGCATGTAAGTAACCTTTGGAAGATCCAAGGTTCAAACTGGCCCTGGAAACGGCACCCTAACACTTTTTAAGATTTAAAAGCACAGGACTAAAAGTACAAACGTCATGTTGCATTTTTAGGAAGGATAAACTTAAGAACTAATTTTTATCAAATGGAAAAAACTTAACAGCAGACACTAAACAAGCATCTTAGGACATTCCCCAATCGCTTCTGTAAAGAATTCTTGTCAAGTCGAGCACTGGTTAGAATTCCTTGTCAAACACATGAGCCATTATGATAAATCCTCTTATGTAAGCTTATATGGGTATTGCATTCTCTGCTGGAAGAGCGAAATATCCAGTAAGTAGCATTATTGCTGTCAGCTGGAACAAGCAGAAGTCATGAAAGTAATCACTTTAAACCTACTCAAGGCATCACTGTGAAAAGGATGATTTTCTTGTGATAAATTGACGATTTTCGTGCCTAAACCTATCTAAGATCCTTATTCTATATTTGTTTCATGTCCAAACCTATTGGCTGCATTTATTTTAAGATTCTTATTTCTGTATATGTATTAACCTTATTAAAATCTCCCTATTTTTCATGTATTATTTTGATCATTTTGTTATGCAATACTGTCTCCAAAGTATATTTACGGCAAACATACTGGTGAAAAAACATACCGCAGAAAAGTACAAATCATTTTTTTTTAAGTCAGCCTGAATACTTCTGAAACATCCAAAAGAATGGATGGGGCAAACCAATAAATGTGTACAAAATTTCTGTGAAATTTAGTCATCAAAGTGATGCATCAAAACAAAATCACTTAAAATGGCATCAGAAGATTTAAGAATGTATCATCCTCTTCAAGGCATGAAACAAAACCAATTTTTTAACGTACCATATTCAAGCAAATTCTTTTTCTTACATGTAACATACAAATGTTTCAACCTACAGGTTTTGCATAAAAAATAAAATCTAGAGGAAAAAATATTTTTTATAAATTTAAATTTTAATCATTGTACATAACAAAAATATTTGAGGAATGTGTTCATGAGAAACAGATGCTTCAACAAAAATTCAAACAGGAAGGAATAGTCCCAGAGGTCTGAAAGTTGCTTAGGACATACATTACATTACACAAAACCACTCAGTCAAGTTTGAAATGATTATGAAAATTTTCATATCAGCTTAGTCCCAAACTGAAAGAAGGAGCTCCATAGCTCTGAAAATCACTAAAAACATAGTTTTTCATTCCATGGTTTGTGAGGAAAGAATGACAAAAAATTTGTACAGACGGACAGACATACATTGCGTTCCCCCACAGTGGCAAAATTAAAAGTCTTAATGTGATCTTTGATGTTGCCGTTTCAATCTAAAACAAAATATTTTTGTTTTGGTTAAAAACTCTGTCATCCTAAAAGTACATTTCTAACCTTTTAACATTAAAGTACAAAGGTTTAATTATTTATAGTATTAAGTTGTAACAAGGATTTGACAGAAAATCCCTAATGACCACAGATAAAAGTGTGTCTATTAATTTCTAAAGATATTATGATATTGACAGGTTTAAGCTCATTAACTGTAAATGTCAGAGTAAATAACCATTACAGGGGTCACAAGGACACAGCTTCCTTCATGATTTGAGATCATATTGCTGATGGCAGTTTTGTTGTTTTGCATGCATTATTAGTTATGATGATAATTCCCTTTCCACTTCTTGTGTCAGAGTGTTGTTTTATGTTTATTGTATTTTGTCAACTTGCAATATTCCAAGGTCCCATTGGTAATACCTAGCTTTATTTTAACCATTTTAACTCTTATTTTGTTTACTAATCTTATTTCCTCAATTTAAGGCCCGAATGTCTCATAAGGTCCATTAGTGAACCCATAAACCTATCATGTCTGTCTGGGAGTGGACCAATGTTTTGTAATGCCCTTTAGCTCACCTGTTAGCTAATAATGTCTGCCTGTGTATCAGCCTGTTGGTCTCATGCCCTTTAGCTCACCTGTAAACATGTAATGTCTGTCTGGGAGTGGACCAATATGTTTTGTAATGTTTTGTAATGCCCTTTAGCTCACTCACCTGTTACTGTTGGTCTCATGCCCTTTAGCTCACCTGTAAACATGTAATGTCTGTCTGGGCATGGACCCATATGTCTTGTAATGCCCTTTAGCTCACCTATAAATATATAATATCTGTCTGGGAGTGGACCTATACGTCTCGTAATGCCCTTAGCTCACCTGTAAACATGTAATGTCTGTCTGGGCATGGACCCATATGTCTTGTAATGCCCTTTAGCTCACCTATAAATATATAATATCTGTCTGGGAGTGGACCTATACGTCTCGTAATGCCCTTAGCTCACCCATAATCATATAATGTCTGTCTGGGAGTGGACCAATATGTTTTGAAATGCCCTTTAGCTCACCTGTTAGCTGATAATGTCTGCCTGTGTATCAGCCTGTTGGTCTCATAAGGCCCTTTTGCTCAACTGTAAACATGTAATGTCTGTCTGGGAGTGGACCTATATGTCTCATAATGCCCTTTAGCTCACCTGTAAACATGTAATGTCTGCCTGGGCATGGACCCATATGTCTCATAATGCCCTTAGCTCACCTATAAGCATATAATGTCTGCCTGGGAGTGGACCCATATGTCTTGTAATGCCCTTTAGCTCACCTGTAAACATGTAATGTCTGTCTGGGAGTGGACCCATATGTCGCGTTATGACCTTTAGCTCACCTGTAAACATATAATGTCTGCCTGGGCGTGTTTGATTTCCTCCATGATCCCTTTCTTCCTGAAGTCCCAGTTGAGAGCCCATGATGGACAATACCCATAAAGCTGCCTGGTACAATATTTGTCACACAATACGTTGTAACACATGACCGTGAATGTTGCTGAAATAAGAAAAAAAATCTATCAAAGTCAAAAATGGGCAGATTATATAATGAAGTTGGTAAGCCACAAACTTGAAACTGAAACAAACAATACAAGACCTCATGCTGATGCTGCTTATCAAATATCAAGAAATTGTGAAAAGTAGCTGTTGAGAAATTTGCAATAAAAAAAATTCCCCTGTCTCACACTACTTTTTACTGCATGAAATCAGGCAAAATAAATCCAGCTCTTATAAAAACACTCTAAGACATAAATTTTGAGTTATGGAAGACCATATAGGTAAGGGTAAGTAGATAACTTTCAATTTTTCTGAGTTGTCAGACAAAGTGACAATGCAAAGCTTCTCATAGAGTTTTAATGTACTGGAATTTAATATTTGTATAAAGTTTATTTCGGTTGGTGGTCAAAGTTTGCAATGTTATTTTTGGTTAGAAAACCTTTTTTTTCACAAAAGTATTACGTTAATTAGAAAATCTTTTTTTTTCACAAAAATAATAGGTTCGTTAGAATTTTTTTTTTCACAAAAATAATACATAAAAGAAAAAGATGAAGAAAACCCAGCTGTGGTTTTTTTTTTAAAATTTTGATATTTCTGTCATTTCTGAAGTCACCAAATGATTTAATGTATCCCAAAATATAACTTTTTTCTTATTACAGACATGAAAAGATAGAAACCTGTCATCAACAAATTCACATTTTTCTTATAAAGAATCTTATTCATTGGATAATTATTTTTAGACAAGTCATGTTTATAAACAACATTGTACTTTTGTCAAAGTTTTAAACTGCTTAAGGTTCATGGTTACACTTCGAATAAAATGGTAGATATTTTACCTATTTTTCTAGTCTATGTACGACTTAAACGACACATAGAAACACAAAATAAAGTGTAGCAGCGTCTAGATATAAAAATCGCCGATCATTTTCCCTTCCAGTTTACAAGATCACTTTTGTTGTTTTCTTTATTCATTTTCTTTCCGTTCGAATTGTACCATAAATAAAGCATGAATTACCCCTTAATAACCTTCCGTAAAACCGATTGTGAGTAGATTTAATAACACCAATAATGAAATTAACTTGCACGTGGAGGCCAAATGACAGGGCATTGTTGATATTTGGCTATATTTGGGTGAACTGAAAAACGCAAAGAAAATGCCCCGGCAAAACGGATCAAGTGTACACGTACAAAATACTAAAAGTTTATGCAAAAAATATTTATCTAGACGCTGCTACACCTTAATAAGCAATTGAATGTGTAGTTTAGGCTCCACATAGACTGAAAAAAAGACGTAAAATATTGGTCATTTTTTCCGAAGTGTAAAGATGAACCTTAAGCTATTTTTGACTTGCATCTTGAAAAATTCTTTCCTATGAAACAGGAATACAGCACAAGTATGTATTCCCTTCATAGTTCATAAAATATTAATGAACAAAAGCATAGATAAAGTATCTGCAATTGATTTTCACAAAAAGATCCCTGGTTTAGGTGTCATACACAAGAATATGATACTGTCTTATGATATTTTTAGATTCAGAAGACAGACCAGTCTGATCAGGAAATTCTATTGTGCAACATGAACCTTAAAAATCCATGCTTTCACTTGAAACCAGTGTTTTGCTGAGCCAACAAAGCTAAAATCGCAAAACTTTACAAAATTTCAGCTTGAAAGCATTCAGATTTTCAAAAACCAAAAGATATTGGTAATAGAAGCTAGTTTATCACAAAGAAAAGACTGTCAAATTTTCCAACCCACATGCATTGTGGTGAAATCTAACAAACCAAAATTGTAATTTAAAAGTTATGATGGTACTATCAAATTTCAAGGACTTTGAAACTACAGAGAACCAGAACAAACCAGATTTCTAATGACTGGTCTGTGGCGGATCCAGAAATTTTAAAACTGTGTGGCGCACAATAAAAAAAAATCTTCTGGTAGCCTCTTATTTAACACAGTTCCTAAGCAAATTTTCCTATAAAACAGGAATGCGCATGCCCGGCACGGCACGGCAAGCTGGTCCTGAATCCCCCTTTGCTTGTGATTGGAGGCTGCTCATCACTATCCATTGTCTTAATCATGTTCTACTATTTTGAATATCTATTAGATAAAGAAAAACATAGATCGCAAAAAAATGAAATGACAGATTTGCTCTTTGTAGACCACAGTCCAAAGGTAAAACACACAAATCAAAACATAAAAATTATAAAATAGCACTAAAAAGCTCCAATGTCAGACATAAGTCTGTTGTCAAAAGCAAGAAACGTCTACTATACCCGATTCTTTTATGTATTTTTACTTTGCATCCAGAACACTAGGCAATATTTATTACTTTTACAAAACTTATAAAACCTCCATGAAATCTTAAAGACCAGGACTGAGGACAGAATATTTGAACTGCGGACTAGTTATTTATCTCTCTCCCAACCTAATTTTATTGTACCAAAAGGAACAAGCTACAAGAAACAAATGAATAGCAAGGAAGATGTAAAAACTTGTTTGTGTCTTGTCATAGATGTAAATTAAGTGTAAAACAATTAAAACACAGCTCATTTGGGTCCCGTGACAGTAACAATCAGTTGTCATGTTACCGTCAAGTTTTTTGTTCGTCAAAATAGGTTTTTGTTCGTCAAATATCTAATACAAAACAAGAGAAGGATGTGGTTGCGACACTATCAATCAGGTCTTATGAACCAGGTACATAATCATAAATCTGTGCTAATTTCAATGCAATCATGGAACATGTATACCCCTAGCTTGTAGAATTCACTACAGCAGATTGGGGTCAAGGAAAACTCGCTTCGATTCCAAAACTGTAGGTTTTCATGCAATTTTCAGCTACTCAAAGACAATGATGTCATTCTAAACCCTTATGAGATAATGCCTCCTTTCATCTACAGCTATCAACTTCTAGTCATTCTATATCAGCATACAAAGTTTCAAGAAAATTGTCAAAAAAGTTTATCCTCAATGTAACCTACTAACCTACAAATTGACAAAAGACCAAAATACAAGAACAGCTAAGGAACATTTAAGTTGTCCATTTACAAATAGATTATGCTTAACATTTTACATTTTAATCCAGTTTATGAGAATAATCATAAAGCCTTGTATTCAGACAGCCTTGTTAACACTGAGGTCCCATATTAAAATCTAACCTATGGTTTCCTACAGCGACATAGTCTTCACAATTTATGTAATTGAGAGCATTAAATTTTATGTAATAAATCAAAAACGTGAGAAATAGGCATAATATTATGTATGTAATGACTTTTAAGGTTTTGTTCTATATCTAAATTTTAATTTCAAATGCAGTTAACTTTTGACATAACAATTTTATTGTGGTTGGGACAAATCTATCAATTTCAATGCTATTATATCAATTCTAATGCTGTTCATTGTAAAATAACAAAGTTTTTGAAAGAGTACAAAATAACTTGTTTTGTTTTATTAAAAAGTCTTTCGTTTGCAAAATAACTATGCATTATGAGCGACAGAGAAATTAAGTGAGCAAGGCAGACCATTTACAAGTAAATTGGAACTCCTGATACCCACTTTCTGATATATGTATCATGATGGCAGATTGCTGCAGTGGTTCAAATCAATATTTGAGAGCAGAAGGTCTTTTGAAGCTAGTTCTAGGTGGAAAGTCCACCAGATGATAGTAAAAAGTCTTCAACAGAAGTTACTGTACACAGAAAAGGTCCTGAATAAAAAATTTAAGGTCCCAGACCTCGGAACAGTGCTAATTTGAAAGCCAGGCTGTTTTCCTAATGCAAATGTCAGCTCCCTATAAGATGAAGACATGTTCGGCCATCTTCAATGGACCCAAGAAGTAATGGTAAAGAAATTTCACAACTAAAGGACCTGAAGAAGTTTCAAGGGTCAGACAGCCCCTTTTCTAAACTCTTGTCCATTCTTGAATGAATTAGAGCAAGAACACATTTTATTTAGAAAAACATATTTTCTTAGGCCATCAAAGACACAGAATTTAAAACAGAACAGACAGTAGGTCTTATGCACTACGAATGAGACCACCTTAATTTGACATAATTCATAAAATTATGTAAAATGACACAATATTTCTGGTTATTACCTACTTGATGTGCCAATAACACAATTAAATTATTCCCTAATCTACACCAAAAACTCATTTTTAATAGCTAAATTATACAAGTATCGGGATAAATTACTTGAAATTGCATGAAAAATGACTTGCCTATAACATATTAGTCATAATTGAATAGGATTGAACAATGACTTTCATGCACTTGTGACTATGTCCTATATAAAATACTTATTTTCATTAAATCTACTGTTTCTCATTCTAATTCATGTCTTGGGCTATTAACTCATTTTTTAAATCTCTTCTTGCAAAATTAGTAGAGTTAGATATTTTTGGGTGGGCATCAGTTGTTTTTCTTTAAGTTAAACCACCATAAATGTTTTACATTTTCTGAAAAAGCTTGACAGAAAATTTTACAACATGGAAAAGAACTTTAACCTGAAGGTTAATCTGATATGGAATGAACAGTTGAATGAAAAAGACGAAAACAGACCTAACAGTAAACACTATGTCACTCTACTTTCATACATGTAGATGGAGCATGAAAACATAACACTTTTATCTTCCAGTACATGTTATTTGTTAACTTTCTCTCTGTTTTCAGCACTTCTATTACAATACGTTTGCCAAGACTTGTCAGAGGTTTGTGTATGGTAACACTCAAGATTGTGGGTGAGAAAGAACAACCAAGATATGTACTTATCATGTTATTTATGTTACCACTACAAGTATTTGCACTAGACATAAAACGGATAGAAAAATCGCTTTTATTGCCATTTTAGCAATAGAAACCACATAATCGTATCAAAAAACATAACCCATGCCTCCTACAACCATTCACTCCTCCATTTACAAGGAAATTATGCCTTTTTCCTCATATGTAATCCCCAATGTACAAGGGTCTGTGGGACGATTACTCTATTGTCCTGACCTAGTGAAAGATTTGTCCCAGGACAACTTATGAAACAGGTTGTTCTAAATGACAAAATGTCATGTGAAAAGCTGCAGCATTCGACAACATATTTATTTGATGGAGAACATGTAGAAATGTAATCAGAGTTTAGTGACATGTTAGCTTTCATGTAGATGTTGGTTGTACCTTATGTTTTCAGTAACCTTTGTGCACCTTTCAAGACAACTTAGAATTGTCAAGAAAAATTGGCAGATCTTCTGGTTAGGTCAAGTTAGTTATTACTTTATTACATAGCAGTGTGAATTTTGCTATATAAAAAAGATCTTTGAACAATTTGCATCTTACAATGACATAGAAATACTGAAAGAAACAAATCCCAACATTGAAGGCAGATGTGTTCGAAATTGCAGATTTTGAAATTGACAATAAATAGGTATTTTTTTCTACATGACTTGGAAATAAATAACAACATAATAGCCTTACTATTAATTATATTATTGAGACTAAAGATAAATTCAAAAGGTTTTCTTAATATCATAATTTTCCCAACAGCTGAAATACACATACTACTTAAAAAAAGTTGAACCCTGAATGTAAAATATTTAAGTCAACAATTTTAAACTTAAACATAAACCAAAAAAGCATATTCATTTCCAAACAAATTTCAGATTTATTTTTTAAGTTATCCTTCACTGATTTGGCTCAATGACAAAGATCTACCTAAATATTTAAAACATTTGACACAAAAACTTGTAAAAATAAACTGTATTTGCCCTGTGTATTTATTATGAACAGTTGACCGACTTGTCTATTTTGCTTTACTGTTTACAAGAAGAATTAATTTAAGAATATATCTTAAATACACAAAATATCCAATAATATTCACAATTTTGCATTTTGCACTATAATTATCAGCCAAGTAATAATTTGAGTAAATACTATAGTCTTCTTGCATGAAACAGGGAATTCCTGGGTTTTTCCGAGTTTTTTTGCAAAGGTTGCTTTTTTCCAATTCCAGGGTAGATTCCTACTTAAATGTCTACCAAAAGAATTTTCATTCTCACAATGAAAGAGAATCAAGAATATGTCCAAATGACATTTGGCCCAACATGCAACATGTTCTTTAATTTTTCTGCCAATCACATAGCTGATGGTGGAGGTGTACTTTAATACTTTTATGATATATTTTGCTTTCTTGTATCACCATTCATATGAATATCAAGTTTTATAGTAACAACACACTTTCATTTTGGAAAAGTAACGTACAACTGTAGGTAAAGCTAAGTACAACTTATCGGCACTGCAAGGTGTGTGTCTCAACAAGATGGAACTGTTTTCCCTTCCAGAGCACCTGGGTTCACTTTCATATATATTAGCGAGTCTGATAGTAATTAAGTTGTACTTTCTGTTTTTTTCAGTCATGGTTTCTTCCATGTCTTCTTATTTTGTCTTTGTTTATTATCGACTGCATATTTTTTGCTTTAATTCCAATGCAACAACAGCACTAATCTCCAAATTCTCTAATTTTCTAATTTTCTGCATTAATATACATACCCATAGGTTTGGACTTGTCTGGTGCCTTGAGAAACATCCATTGTCTTTCAGGTGGTGCTGTGCTGTTGACTACAATGAAAGAACAGAAAAATGTACATCTAGAAGATACTAAAACAAGAATATGGCCCAAAGACATAATGCCCCATAGCAACATTTTGGACAAACAGATAGACAGATGAACCAGAACAATATATGCCCCCTACTTTCAAAGATGGGGCATAAAAACAAAATAACAACAAATCGCAAAGCAAAACTGGTAATCTAAGCATTTTTGTATGCAAAATCGTATGTTTTGAAAAACATAATTTAAACTTAGTATGCTGAAAGAAGTTATTTAAAAAAATTACAAAAAATTGAATATGTCATCAGAATTTTTTGTACATGTATGTTTAAAATCTTATAATCATTCTGCTGAAACCATAACATATTTTTCCTGAGTTAACATGTCCTAATTTTTAATTATGTAAATAAATTTATACATTTTTTTCCTTTATATAAGTTATCTTTGAAAGTTTTTCTTTGTGTTGAAGGCAATGACCTGTTTAAGTAAAGAGGTTTGTGACATTTTAATGAATTTTAATGATTCCTCAATGAAAATTTTAATGTTTTTCAAACATTAGTGATCGGCCGTTGGCCCCAATTTTGCCTAAAACTATGGGTTAATGACCAAGAACAGGGGTTATATCAAAAGGTTCTTGTCACACTTAAAAGTGTCATGGTTTAATGCTCTTTTGGAAAACATGGGGCATACAGGGCAGCAAGTTTTAATAGTGGTTTCTGGCGGAAGAAATCTTAGAGCTAGGCTAGTGCATTGACAAAACCACCAACTGTGGGCAGGTAGTTGACACAGTATACATAATTAAAAGAAAACAGATATATTAGGAACTTATTCCACTTAACTTAATAGCATAAGGGTAACATAATAAATATTGAGTAGGACATGAGGATACATATCATTGAGACACTGTTATATCATTCAAAGTCACACATCTCTCTTGAAACTTTGTGATAGAGACTCCATACGGGTAACTACATTATGTCTAATTTTTCAACACATAGACTGAGCACCAATGCCAAACTTAGATTATCAAGTCAAAGTTGCCCATGATCACCCCTCATTTTGACTTCTTGCTTTTTATGTTATTTGACAGATTTAGCGATTATGGTGCTAGAACATATCACCATGGTTTAAGATCAGAAGAAAATGAAAACTATGCTTTCACACATGTGGGTGAGAATTAGTTATTGAATAGTGCATCACGTTTCTTTTTAGCACTTTCTCCATTTATAGAACCAAATTACATGTTAATTGAGATTGTTTTTGTGCAAATCATTTGATAAGTTTCCAAATATATCACAAAATGTCACACATTTTCTGCTCCTTATATTTTCCATCTAGATTTCTCACTTTATTAGGTAAAGTATATTTTACACTGTGATATTTTATACCAAGCTCTTTGATAGATTTATAATATTTCCCCCATTTTCTCTCACTGTTTCTATGATCATAAACTACCAAAAGCCTACACACTGCAGATTCTCTTATATTACGTGACTCAGATAAAGATTGATCAATATTTCTTTGTACTGAGAAGAGACAAAGGAAAATCAGTAAAAAGAACAAAAGAGTCTTTTGTTCTTAATGTAATATAATATAGAAATAAATGCAATCAGGTTAAGACCCAATACTTTAGAATTCAAATCATGTCAATTTATAAAACGCAAAAAAATCTGGAAGAAATTGGAATAGAGTTTAGGTCCAAACAAATTCCCTAGCCAAGGGTTATGATATAGCCCCCTCCTGGGCTAGCGAAGGGGAGGGGGCTGGATTGTAACCCTTGGCTAAGGAAGATCAGGTCCAAAAGATTCATTAATCTTAGAAGATGTCAATTTACATGCATGAAACACAGAAATTCTTGAAAAAGTAGGAATCAAGTTAAAATCTTCAAAATCAAGTTGTTTTATAATTCAAAAAGATGTCAATTTTTAAAGCACAGAATTTTTTGAGATTGCACTGACTTCTATTACCAGACAAACCATAAAGGAACAAAAAAATAAGTATCAATGTCTTTTACCTTGATAAAGGACATTATCACCTTGGATTAACCTACATAAGTTTGAAATTGAAGTTTCTATTGTTAAATTTATTATGTAAACACAAACACATGCAATAAAACTGCACATTTGCAATTAGACACTTAAAATAGATATAGCAGTCATCATCACTCAAAATCCTGTCAATCAAAACTGTCATTGACCTTTGAACTCACCATGGAATGTGCAGTTTTACACCCATCAATCAGAAATCATTATTTTGCACCTGGTAACAGCATTAAATCAACATGCCTTTGCAGATAGCTTTGAAAAACTAGATATGAAAGTGTTTTTAAGCAAGCTAATCATTTTTTTGGTGATAATATTGTAAATTTTCAAGGTGTGCAATACTCTAAAGGTCAATTGATACCACAGTTTCTAACTTTTAAGGTGCAATCTTAGATCAAACATAAATCAGATATCTATGTCAGACTTTCCCACCCCCACAAATAAACCATCCTATGCCTAAATAGATTACCCAGTAACTCTTTGAATGGATTAGTCATTTAACTAACTTTCTCTACTATTAGATTGGCCAGACAGATAGTATACTTGGAGTGTCCTTATGAAGGTCAGAACATATCAATGACAAGTCAGCCATTTACTAAAAACCCTTCAAGCAAAAGTGTTCATTTTGTCTTCACTTTAAATTCTATCACCCATACACCCTAAAATTTACAGTACAAATTCTTATCACTAGATTGTATACTTAGTAGAAGAATGATGAAGGGTTTGGCTCAGCAAACAAATATGTTAACCACAACTATGTGAGATTTTACTACAAAAGGATGTATAGTACAACTATAGACACGTCATGATAGCATCCATTCATCAAAATTTCTTTTCCCTCCTGTTTTTATAACTATCACCAATTTATCAAGTTCAAAAAGAATGCTGTCACAAATTGTGGATATTATGTTGGACAGTCAACTATGATGAACCTAAAACCCTGTTGTCAGTGGCAGATCTAAATGGTTTGTTTACTGAGTTTTGGCCTTTTGACTGATCAAATACTGGGTGCATGGGATCCCCCATGTTTCAATGATTTCCTACACAACTAGATAATGTGTCTATGAGCCACAGGATGGCCCTCCCGTTCTTGAAATATCATTGACCCTCAATGTGTATTACCTGGGATATGGACCTTTACCAAGAAATTGATCAAAAGTGTTCATGTGTAAAATATAGGTCGCTGTGACCTTATTTCTGATGGGTGGTGCCATGTACCAAGACTCATCGAGAAGTGAAATATTATTGACCCCTAACATGTAGTATTCAAGATATGGACCTTAACCAAGAACTTAACCAAAGTCATTCATGTGTAAAATATAGGTCACAGTGACCTCATTTCTAGTGGATGGTGTCACTTTACCCAAGACACATCTAGTGGTGAAATATCATTGACCCCCAACATCTAGTATCCAAGTTATGGACCTTAACCAAGAACTTAACCGAAGTCGTTCATGCATAAAATATAGATCACAGTGACCTTATTTTAATTGGGTGGTGTCATGTTACCCAAGACACATCTAGTGGTGAAATACCATTGACCATCAACATGTAGTATCTGAGATATGAACCTTTACCAAGAACTTAACCAAGTTCATTCAAGCATAAAATATAGGTCACAGTGACCTAATTTCTAGTGGGTGGTGTCACCTTACCTAAGACACATCTAGTAGTGAAATATCATTGACCCCCAACATCTAATATCCAAGTTATGGACCTTAACCAAGAACTTAACCCAAGTAATTCATGCGTAAAATATAGGTCACAGTGACCTAATTTCCAGTGGGTGGTGTCACCTTACCTAAGACACATCTAGTAGTGAAATATCATCGACCCCCAACATCTAGTATCCAAGTTATGGACCTTAACCAAGAACTTAACCGAAGTCGTTCATGCATAAAATATAGGTCACAGTGACATAATTTCTAGTGGGTGGTGTAGCCCTACCCAAGACCCATCTGGTGGTGAAATATCGTTGACCCTCAACATCTAGTATCCGAGTAATGGACCTTAACCAAGAACTTAACCAAAGTGTTACGGACGGACGTACGGAAGGACGGACGGACGGACGGATGGACAAGGGTAAAACTATATGTCCGATCCACATACGTGGTCGGGCCATAATAAACCAATTTTTTCTCATAATGGGCTCTTTACCTACCCCTCAAATCAACCAATGGTTATGTCTATGATTTAAATCTAAAACCAATCCAAACTACAAATAGACCTTAAAATGCACAAATGGATAATATCATTAATATAATCTTTTTTTACATTTTTCTTATAAAACGCATAAATATAGTGGATAACCAAACGAAATATTCATTGCTGGTAATTCCCTATAATGTCTGTCTCTATTAATATAATCTAAGCAATGAATACTAGCTAACAGCATCGTCCTTGAAGATACATTGCAAATCAAGTCACTGCTTCATTTTATGAAATTGAAACCAAATTTGAGTACAAGTGTTTTAAATGAGATTGTAAAAACAGATTAAATCATCTTCGAAAAACCAACTCTCCGGAGAAGAAATTATTTTTTCGTTAGATTTCTCTCTAATCTCAAATGACGTCTTTCCCACACTTCCTCCTTATATAAGGAAACTTATATTTTGCATTTCCTCCTTCGCACTTAAGCAATATTTCCACAAAGACAAATATCTCCTGTTTTACCAATCTTTAAATCATCTACTTGAATAAACATTTCCTTTTATCAAGAAGGAGTTAAATGGAGTTTAATTTCAAAGCTTTAACCCCTTATTAAGATTTTTAAATATGGCATGGAGTTATTTTGTATTTGTTAACAAATTCAATAGCATCAAATCTTTAACTCCAATATAGTACAAAATAATAATATAAAATATTGAAGTTATTTCTATAGAAATCTACCACAACACAAAACCCTTTTAAATTATGCAAATAAAATCATTTTACATGTTAGGACAGATGTTTAAGGACATTGTGAACGAGAAAGATTGACGTATCATCCAAAAGAAGAATAGCAAATTATCGAAAAAGTTATTTTTTATATCCTGGTTTTTAAGCTTAATTTCAAAAACAAGTTTTCAAAGATGTTTTCAAAAGGTCATAAAAGAATAAAAGGTACATTTATTTGCAATGGTGCAGTATTCTATTGCAAAAAAAAAAAAGAAAACCATTCAAATAGTAAAGAAGAAGTTTACTCGAAACTCTATTATTTTTTTAAATATATTTTTAAGTCATGTCCAGACAAAACTTGACTTGTCATTCAAATATGGAGTATATTTCAATGGTTTACCTTTCACTTATTCTGCGGTTAAAAAACTCAATATTCTGTACAAGTTCTTACATGTATTAGTATGCCAGTTATTATATTCAATCATAAATATACAGTACTAAAGTTCTCAAGTTACTGTTCATAAAACCCATGACCAAAATAATACAAATATTTGATTTAAGGTCACTGCATGATGCCATTAATAGACTGGATATCAACTATGAAAATAAATCTAAATACTAAATTATGTTATAAATTTTCAGTAGTCCATTTATTTTGATGTAAATGTTTTCTGAGGACAAACCATCATGTGAGCGTCATTATAAAAATCTAGGACAGTGTTACCTAGAAAGGTGCACCTAGAGTTATCAGTTTTTTATTTATTCGACATCTTTATTTTTTTTTTAATTTAATGTTTGCTGCCTGGCTGATTTTTTAAAATGCAAAATTTTCAGCGACCTTTCTTTAGCCCCCCCCCCCCCAAATGAAATCCTTTTTTTTGAGTCCACCAATGTTGCTGATGAACAGTTTTAACCACTTTGTGCTTTTCTGGTCTTATTTCCGAAGGAGAGGTGCTAATAACTTACAGTAATAGCTTTTGCTCTATATCTGTATCACGCTTTATATAGTTTTTTTATCACTTCTGTACACAATTTACTATATTACTATACAAACTTCCTTATTCCAGGTATATCACTTTTTTTTTCTTATTTAATGGCCAATTTCCAATCAGATTAATATTTAGGTATATAATGTGACAAGGCTAACTATTTACTAAGTTATAATTTTGATACCAGTGTCAAATATTAATTGAAAGGTTCAAACTGAGATAAAAAACACAAACCAATTACAACAAAGAAATAAGTCTAGAATTTTCTAATTATGGTCTATTTAAGTACTAAGTAAATAAAAATTCTTTTCAGTTCACTTATTATAATTGGTGGTATGATTTAAGAGTTTATATTTATACATCATAATTTAATATTAGATATTATTCACATTAAATCTGATTTTTTTTATATAGTTTTTTAAAACCTGCCAAATGACAAGAAGAGCACAAAGCCCTTTTTTCAAAAAAGTAAATATATAGAATGTGTTAGCCTCGGGTGAGTCAGCTTACAGCTTTGACCATTCCAACCGATCTTAACTAAATGTTCATGCATATGTTGATTCTAAAGCAGTATTACAATTATCTTGATAATTAGTTTAATGATTTCTTCTTTTTTATTCAAAATTTTATTCAGATCGATTCATAACAGATTAATGCAAATATGGAAAAACCTGTTGTCAATGTAAATCTAATATGGGACCAGATTGTTGAAGGTACCAGTTTGTTTATAGTGATGTGGCTTTTAGCATGTGGTTATTACTATAACACTAATGATACTGAATCACAATGCTATATTTATATTTTGTTATTTTTTACAGGCAAAATGTAGGTCATCACCAAAACCAGTAAAAGTTGTAAAATTTGATCACATGAAGATAGATATGTACTACAGTTGTACAACTTAGCATGGTCGACAAAATAAGGGGTACGTTAGGTGCAATGACACACTCCTTTTGGGAAAAAGTTCTCCTGTATGTCTACCTTGTTTTGTCTTTTCTCTCGGACATTTGAGATTGGTCCTCCAAGATCAGTTGCTTTGTTATTACCTTAATTCAACATTATAGAAACAGCCTTTTTCAGGGTTGACAAACCTGACCAGACTGTGCCAGTTACATCATAAACGGACTGCAGTGATATTCTCAAGAAGTAGTATATAGATCAAGAATATTTCATCACCCATAATATATTTGTTGTGCAGATTTTCAGCAAGACTGTTATATCTAAACAAGAAAGAGCCCTAAGTATATGCTGTCTGTACTTTTAACTGTAATAAATTGAGCAAATATTAGAATGTTGACTTTCAGTTGCAATGAGTTTGACCTTATTCTGACATAACTGGTTATAAACTGTCTATGGGTTTATCTAACAATTGAATCTAAGTCTTATAACAAGTTTAAGAATTCTCTACAAATATTGATCTTGGATATCCAGAAGTAAATCCCACCAAGTAAATCTACTTATACTAATGCAAAGACTTCCTATAACGGCTTTAATACACGTGATAAAACGTCCTTCGTAACCACTCGAGTTAATTAGTGCAACAAACTTGAAAAAACATGCTTTCTTTAATGCTCATTTTGCCATGTAATAATTTGGTGGATGTGGTTTTCGTAACCTTAAAATTTCAAGTGCACTTGTTATTACAATATATGCACCACCTTAAACTACAATCAAAATAAGATGTCTGATTTCCCCACGCCCAATTTTAACATTTTTTCCTAAGTTCATCTCAATGCAAATGATAAACCAGGTTTCGTCTCGTCTCGTAAATAAATCTTACAGAACAATTAAAAAAATGTCACTACATCTTTAACAAGGTAATTACACAAACATTTAAAAAAAAGTAAATTAATTTAATCGCCCCAGGCCATACATAGTCAGAATAATTTGTAAAATTTGACTGGAATGCAGAAAAACAAACAGTCATATTTGTCCAAATGTCAAGAACCAGTGATTAAGGTATCATATTAACCCTAAAGTTATAGTCCAACATGGATGATATAATCATTAGGGACAACATGAGGTCATCATTTAAGATCATAGTACTCAGGGATTAGAGTCTACATTGATACATGTATCTCTGTACAGATTAAGTCAATACTACATGTACAATTAGATAAATCTTATCCCCGTAAATATCATTATTTGTATAAAGTTGGTTAAATTTAAAGTGCACTTGGTATCTATCTATAAACGTACTTCATTTTTATACAGAAACTGAACATTCATTCTTTTCTCAGAGCAACTGTGTATTGAGTTTAAAATGCCTTAAAATGACAAGAATATTTTCATGAGACACTGCCCCACCTTGCATGCAAAACATAGGAAAATCATAAAAAACTGACACACAGACTTATGCCCACTACTTTTCATGAGTACATGTACCAATTTTCGTGGATTGCTAAAATATTATCAGTTTGTGGAAGCATAAGTTTGTGGTTCTGAAGTTTGGAGCATGCAAAGTAACTGTTAAATTTCCTTTTCTTGGGGTACCAAATTTCATGGATCTGCCCCATCCATGAAAACCATGAAATTTGATACCCTACAAAAAATAATGAAACCGCAGTATATGCCCCTCTATTTTGTTTAGTGGGCATAAAATGTCTTTTCAAACAATATGCTGAAACTTCAAACAATGAATGAAGACCTCCCTGAACCCTTTAATCTTTTATGGACCATTTTTATGAACTTACACCTCCATTATAACCCTTAAAGTACCCTCATATCACCATTTTATAATGCCTCACTCAAAGATTAAAATGGTAATAAATATACTTAAAAGGAAATAATGGAAATCAGTGAAAATTAAACACATTACATTAAAGTTTGATCATTTTTCCCTTGAAAAAACAGACAATCAATTCTGCCATAATGAATCAAACAAAGGTTTTTAACGATGCAAATTATAAAACCCATTAAATATCATCTCTCTAATTCATCCCTTTGTTTAACGAACAAAGAAAACAATTTGTTTTTACATAAATGAGACTAAAAATGAACAAAGAAAAAAACGATTTTTATACAAATGAGGTTAAAAATCATAAGTGGTAGCCTAATTCAGAGAATATATCGGTTAGCTAATTTCAATATTTGTTCTTAGTTTTGATGGAACCATCAATCCATGCTAATAATCAATACAGAATCCTTGAAACGAAAGCTTAGTCCAAATGAGGCAAACTGTCTAAAGATAGTAAACGCTTAATGTTAGCACTAAACCCAAAATCAATGGTCTCCCATGGAAAGATAGATTAGAAATCTACCATCAGAGAGCATGAGAAAATATTTATTTAGCCATATTAATTTCCCGTCAAAACCCCAAAATATTGACGAAATATTGAAATTATGCCACAATTAGTAATCTGTTTGTCAACATTATATGAAGGTTTCTGCCGATACCAGATAATTATCCATTGAATTTGCCGACCCCCTTTTTCTTTCATGGTGGCTAATTATTATAGCTTTGTGGTAGAATATTCTGTGTTGAGGTTCAACATGTTAGCTCCCCCCTTTATCCAATAAATCCTTTCTGAACTAAAGAAATACAATGAGTGTTTTAAATTCAAAATATTTGGAATTGTATTAAGATGTTCAATAAAAATACATTAGCATGAGTCCTTCAAATAATACCAATGTTTGAATAAAGTCTCTATAGAATAAATCATATTTATTCTTATTCTAAGCCATATATTAATGGGAAAAAATATGATATTCAATATTTGTGTAGGTCCATGTACTATAAAAATGATATCTCATGAGTTTGAAGTTTTATAATAATGATCTATCTTTTGAATTTTCTTTATGGATGTGGGGGAAGGATTATGGAGGGTTGGCTTTTGAAAGTTTCTAATATTAATTTTTTTTCCAATTGTTTAAATAAACCATTTATTAGACGTTTCGGCCTCAGGCCTTCACCAGTATCACAATATATTCTCCTTCTACATTTTGATTGTCTTCTCTTCAGATTAATTTTTTTTATCAAAAAGTGTGGGGGGGACATTTATACACTAAAAGACTTACATGACTGAAGTTCATCTGGTGGAATCATCAACGTCTTTGGAATGTTGCTTGTGTCAGCCGCCATATACAAAGGTGTGGAAAGGTTATAAAATGGTGGGTAAAGGTATGGCCAATACCAGTAGGGATTCATGGCCATATAGGACATCGTTGTACTAGAATAAGACATTAATGGATATGTAGATCTAGAAGTTGCATAGTAAGAATCGTTGGTCTGGTAAGGATAATCATGGTTGTAGAAAACGGTGAACGTGACGTCGGTGTCCGTGAGATCAATGTAAACACTGTCTGGATAGTCATATGTACCAGATTTGATTTCCTTTTTCGCAATGTCAATGTCTAAGAGTTGTTTCTTATTTTGTGCACTTTTATCGACGGTTGTTGTAGAGTCGTTCGGTGGATTTCGTTTACGTGACGGGGCACTTTCTGGGAATTCTTCAGAACTTGGTGTGGTTTCTTCGGTTTCGATCTCAGTTTCCTCAAGATGAGAAATGTCAGAGATTCTAACTTCAGTAGATTTTTCGGTTTTGATGGCACTGGTTTCTGCTTCTAAGGAGCTGCAGTAATATTGTAGATGGCACATATCTGATTGACATTGGGGACAATCGGCAGGTGAGCAGTCATACCTTATCAAAGGACAACCAGTTGTATACCTGGCCAATTGCTCCAACTCTTCTTTCGTAAATTCAGTTTCTGTTGTCTCTTGCTGAGTGCTTGAAACATCAGAGTCGGATTGGATTTCAGAACTAGATATGACTGAACCATTGTCACTTTCGGATTCTTCAGTAGTAACTGAACTTTTCTCACTGGAGTTTAAATCATTGCATATCAAATCTACATTATCACACTCGACAATACTACGTGGCTTATCAGCATTGTCTGACAACCCTATTGAATTATTCAACAAATAATTAGCTACATTAGAATAAGACTTCTTAGAGTTTTTGTCTAAATTTGTAGGAGCACTGAAAGAGTCTTTCTGGTGAGATTTTTCTAAGACTGAGATCAAGGCACTTAGGTTTTTAACGTCTTTTTTAGTCTTTATTTCCTTGGGACTAACAATACTGTCTTCCTGAGCGTCACTCTCTGAACTCTTGCTGTCGATATCTGTCGTGTCTTTCTTAGCCCTGAGCAATGATTCAGTGAGAGATCTTTGTTTCCGATTCAGAGCAGCTTTCAACGTGTCTTTCAAAGGAATGACAATTGGAGTATTTGCTTTGTAAAATTTCTCTTTTCTCTTCGATTTCTGCTTCCATCTATTGTTCCCTTTTGATCTCTCTTTCTGACATCTCTTACAAGAAGATGAATTTGAATTATATGAAGGATAAAAATGTTTTAAATCAAAACTTACTGCATTCATGACGCTAACCACCTCTCTTTTTACCGGCAAAGTCCTTACAATAACTCCTTCCTCCATTGTTAGTGTATTCAATCTCGTACGAAATTAAAATGTAATAAACGGTGACGGGGACCACAATAAACGTGTCATACACCTGAAAACAATAGGAAGTCAACTTATTACGTTTAAAACCACAAGTTTGTACTTATGACATAAATAATAATCCCTCATTAATAGTGAACGACAAACATGTAAAAATCTTATCGTAAACAAAGGATAATTCGTCTAATAGCACATGTCCTCATAGTAATCTCCCGATATAAATATGCAAGCACATGGTCCAGTAGTGAATGATTCAGAAAATAAGCCTTCTATCCTTCACTGAGTCCAAACACTAAATGATCACCTGTATAAATGATCTAAAAGGTGTGCATAGCTTTAAACATCCTGTCTCTTTGTCTACCAAAGCCCCCAACAAAGAAAAAAAAATGGTCACAAAAGCTCACAAAGGATTATTGACCATTGAACATGAGTTAAATGACCTCACTTCAATTATCCCTGGTCTAGTGACCTGTAGGGGAGAAATTGTTCATCAAATTAACTTGGTATCACTTTAATTCCCCTCTAGGCCGTACTACACCATCGGTGAACCGTGGTCCATGTCTACTATAGACAAGGTAGGGACTGTAAACTGATCTCTTGGTGATTTAACTGAATTTATATAGCATGATGACAAAGAAGTAGAAGAGCCTAGCCTTATGTTTAACCCTATTGAAAATTAGTCAAGGATAAAAATACTAAGTTCCTTGTATGTATAAGTATTCCTTCCACAAGAATAAACTTGTAATATTAAATCTGCATAATTCTAAAAGGTTATTTAAATAAAAAATAATCCTTAAGCCATTTTAGACTGAAAAAAGGATTTAAATAAAAGTAAATAAATTACCATAAGCCACAGTATGCCATCTGACGAATCATCATACTATTAAACAGTTGTAAAGACTTGTCGTAGTAGTAAAAATTTTTATCTTATCTTTGAAAAGGTTAAAATAAGTACTATCCTTACTCAAAAACTTTTATGAATGAATGATTAGCACTACAATTGTACTTGTTAAAAAATCAAGTTTGACTAACGTATAATATGTTAACCATAAGTAAACAACTCACCTTAGATTTTTTTCTTGTAAATATGCTAAATATTAACACCTCCTCCACCAGTCATGAAGGAAAGAACTGATAATAATTTCCTGCCGTTGAATATAAATATAAATCTCCACAATTATGTCCCAGGATGGACAAGGGATAATTTTTTCCTTGTTAAGGTGCTAAAACGCTCATCAGTAAACAATTACACTGTAATGAAACATGTCCTTACAATTAATGACTTATATTTTCTTTTATGACAGCTTGTGTATTTATAGTCCTCTCCAAGAAAATAATGAGAGATCCATTTATATTGTTGTCCCTTGTACAGAAGAAAAAAATTAAAATAAAGCAATCGATATCTGAAGCAAATTGATGAAATGTTTACATCTTTCCTCCTCTCTGTTGTTGATTGAGCTGACACAAGGAATATCCCCTTTTTATTTTCTCCAATGGTCGACCATCCAGTAATAACAAAGATATGTTAAGTTTTGTACCTGAGTAATCAATACGTACAACAGTCATTCAACGATCTCACCCCCCTGAGGATGTCCCCGATGTCCTTAATGTCTTTTCTTCTCTCTAAAGGGAATCTTATCCTTCAGCCATGGATGCTATCCTTCAGCGAAAAACCACCTGAACTTCTTGACATCATGGATGTTAATAAGGCATCTCGAGAGTCATGTGACTTATTGAACATCTATAGATCGACCATGGCAGAAGCTTTATACAGCAATGCTAATTATTCCAAGTGGAGTGATATGTTCATACTCTTACATCTTTTATGATGTATAAATGAGTTAATTAGGACTGATAAAACCATTGTGATACATCCCAAATGATTATAATATTATTGATATGTTGTATAACATTATTGTCTATTGCATAATAGATGGGTGTCAGGGAAAATATTTAATAATGAAAACCAAGTGACATGAATTTGATTTTATTAAAAATATGTGGCAAAAACAAACAATGACATATGCATAATTTGAATGCACTTGTTTGCCTATCTGTAATTGCCTTTTTAGGAAAAACCAGGAGAGCTGTCTATGATCAAAATCAACACATTCTTAAACTTAACATAAGTGAAATTTTTAATTACAAATTTGTGTTCATAACCTAAGCTATATAATAAACTGCATAAACTTGTACATATAGTGTCATTTTTCAAACCTAACCAATAGTTGATATACATGCATATATGTACAAGGTTTGAAATTTCACAGATACATGTACATAGATTACAAGTTATCTGCTGTTCTTTGATCTACAAACAAAGATTTATATTTATCAACATCCCACAAGTACATGTACAATGTCTCCTGCATTTACATGTAAATGTTGAAAAATTACAAAACCAAATTAACACTTAATTTAGGTAGAACTTCTCCTTTTTAAATACTAATTAATTTTTTTGACTAAAATGGTTAAGAAACCAATGACCACAAAGTTTTAGCCAGAAATCCATACTTAATTTAAGTATGCATGTACTGAACTTTCATGTCCTGTTTAAATGGGCATTGCCTCTGAATCCTCTTAAATTTGCTTCCATGATAGAAGGAAGAATGTATTTACATCCTGTTCAATGGCCAATAGTCTTTTATCATGAATAAATCTTTTATTTTGAACCTCTAGGTCCTGTTCAAATGGACATTGTCTCTAAATCCTCAGTGCATTATTCTGTGACTTTATATTTTATACATATACTGCAATAGGGGAAAAATTTACTGGCTAGGGATTTATTTTTGTGAATTACTCCTCATTGCTATACATGTGAACTCGAAAAAAAAAAACCAAAAAAAACACACAAAAATCAATTTCTATGCAAGATTTATATAGCTAAACAGATACTTCAAGAAAACAGAAAACATGAAATACAAAAATAGTTTCCATGCAAAATGTGTATAGGCAAAATGCATGGATAAACAGATACTTCGAGAAAACTAAACCTTGCAACAGCATTTCAAAACAGAAAACACGAAGTCTAAACCCCATGGAAGCATCCCTTTTTACAATAATTTAAAAATGGACCAATTAATCTTTTTTCTTTACCCCATAATCCCTGCAAACTAAAGACATACTAAATGGTGAAAAGACAAAGGGCAACAATCCAGATTAAAATTGCATGCCTTATTTGGAAAAGGACTAGGTGTGATATTCAACAGAGGACCTTAACATCATTTTTCATTACTGAAGGCCATTTCTTATACCAATCTTTAATGAGATGCAAATTATGATAACTCTTTACATTAAAATTTCATGTAGGTAATTACAATAATAAAAACAACAAAAAAACATTTATTTCCTTCAGGGCATGGCAGCTCCACCAAGATAAAAGATCTACAAAAGTTACATCAAATTACGCCTACAACATTCTACCAAGTGCATGTGAAATAGATCATAGATCAATCTTCCCCCCATCAATGAAAATCTACTTCAAATCAAAGAATCTGATGAATTTCTGATCATCTAAAAATATGAGTAACTTTTTTGGCACAACAAGAAAAATTTGGCAATCCTAAACAAATATTTCTGCAGACTAGACAATCCTAAATATTAATCTTTGAATTGGCAATTGGACAAACGATTTTCTTTGATGTTATTGCATCACTATTATCATGTATTATGCCAGATCACACCTGCATCATGCAAACACACAGCAAGCGATTATTACGAAAGAGCATCATTTCCTTACATATGATTTTCAGCTTAACTAATATCTTACCAACAAATGCATGCTCATTAGCATGGTTGTTGCTACTTTTAATTAACTTGAATCAAGTATTCAAACTCCTTGAAAGATAATTTTACCTTCAAAATAAGGTAAAAGCAACTTGCAGCAACAACCTGAATAACCCCAATTCCCCATTCTTTTCAAGGCTCACAGAAGCTTGGTTCACTTACCAGTTCTCATTTTTAGGATCATCAACAGAAATGGTTGGTTATATGACAACAAAAACATATATACTTTATACTGGTTCATGTAACTTTATTCTACAAATTTTTAACCCAAACAACTTTATGTACCAAACAAAGAAAATGAAAAGTTCAAGTTAATAGAATCAAATTGCACCAAATAACTGTGTATGACTTATCATGCAAAACTGTTTTATTTCCCTTTCAATCTCTTTTTAGTTCATTTCAATTATTTATCCCAACAAACATTTTCATAATACAAAGCAACAACAAGATTACACATTTATAAATATTATCTGTTACAAGTTTGTACATTTACATTTTATGCTTCAATATCTTTATTTCACCATAATATTAATTTTTCATTCAATCGGAAATGAAAAGTATGATTTTCATCCTATTATCCTATGGTTAAATCATACAATGGATTCATCGAACAAGTCATAACGAGAGTACCATTTGGCGGTAGATCGGTATAATTGGATAGTGTTCCACTCCCGTACTCCCAAAAAATCTTTTTGAATCAAGGGGCATTTGGTTCGAGCACTTGTTTCCTTGTTTGGAAAGGAAAAATATGAACAAAGACAGCTTTATTAATATTTTTAATTTCAAGTATGAATGAACCCAAAAAATTGCCCTGTCACCACATTTTTCTTCAACCATGGTGTTACAACCAGGCACTTTGAACAATATAAAATATACATTTTTTTTTCATGAAAGCCACCCCTCTCCCCCTCTATTTTACCAAATATTGTCAACCTTTAATTGAAAATAAAAGTACCACAAAAGAAATGATATGGTTACTGATAACACATAAATTATTTCATTTATGCTTAATTCATATACTCAGCATTTTGTTAAAATTCTTCAAACCTTTTTAAATCTTATTTACATAAAAGCAAATGTGTCTCAAATTGGACATATTTTTTTTGAATTGCATAATAACAAGTGTTCAAAACTCATGAAAGTCACCATTTACATACTTTTCAAAAATCAGCTTTAACCACATGGTAAACCTGAAGTGTTATTGGAAAAGGGGCCAATTTGAATTAACTGTATGTCCTTTCCTTGGTCGGCCATAAAAATCCTAACCTTTACAGATGGAGTAACTACCAATAAGGAAGTGTAATGAACTTTTTAAGGTAGTGTCCTGCAAATTTCAGAACACATTTGTTTTATTACAAGGTTTCAACAAATAAGTAGATTTTGTAATGACTTCTAAGCTAATCAACTCTAAAATGCTTTTGGCAAAGTAATGTCCTGCAAATTTCAAGACATATACAAGGCATAATGTCTTAAATCTTCAAAAGATAAGGCTAATCAACTCTAACATGCTTTTGGCAAAAGTTAAAGAACATGACTTGACTGAGCAGTCATTGGTCACTGCCAATGACCAGTGCGGACATGTCAATAATTTTGTTTGTAATTTCATGTTTTACATATCTGGTTATTGGCCTTTAATGTAAATGAAATGAAAATTGGTTGCCAGAAGTTCAGCTTATAGTATTAATAAATAATAATTGATCATGAAACAAAGGAGGGCCAATGGGGCATTTGATAGTCAGAAGTGTGTGAAATGGTAAAAGACAATTACAAAAGACAAAAGTAAAAACAGAACATATAACACAACAACCATAAAATTTTACATATTATTCAAATTATCTGCTTTTCACATATTACATGTATCTTAAATGAATATCAACATTTTTTAGGATGTTATTGCAAGTACTATTTTGTGTGTTGTCAGCAGCATTTAAAAGGCAGCCATAAACCAATAACTAAATGGTTTTAAAGTACCGGTAACAAACTACTAACCATGCGTTTAAATTACAAACTGAAATATGTGAGGAGAATTGACAACATTATTGATTTTGTATTAAACTTTTACACAAGCATAATATACTAGATCAAAACATTAGTAAGTAAGTAAGTAAGTAAGTAAGTAAATGCTTTATTTAAAGAGGGTAACTCAGTTAGTTAATAACTAATCTTCCCTGAGGCCCTCATTACAAATATGGCTTTTCCTAATTCAGTACCAAAAGGACAGATACCAATAGGCTGCCAAATATGTGAAACCAGTAACAGAATTGAATGGAAATGTGAAACGTGTGGTTAGTTAATAACTAATCTTCCCTGAGGCCCTCATTACAAATATGGCTTTTCCTAATTCAGTACCAAAAGGACAGATACCAATAGGCTGCCAAATATGTGAAACCAGTAACAGAATTGAATGGAAATGTGAAACGTGTGGTTATCTCCTATGTGATTTGTGTAAAAACAATGCTCATGCTAAAATTGGGAAAGACCATACTGTCAAAAACATTAAAGACATTGGCAAGGGACCAGATTCAGCCAGAAGTATTCAAGACAAGGGAAAGGAACCTAATTCAGCGAGGAATATCAAATTCAACTTGATTAAGACTCATACAGTAGATATGGAAAACATTCACCACCTTGCTGTTGAGGAAGATGGTTCAATTTGGATAGGTGATGGTCAATTGGGAGTGGTACAATACATTAAATTAGATCATCTCAATGAGAAAGTGAAGACTCTCTTTACGTGGCACACAAAAGTCTTTGGTATGGCATTATCTCCACGATCTTTATATATTGCGAGAGGAGGATTTTCCTTGGGCATCAGCAACCATGCCACAGGGCAAATATTGGACTCCAAGATAAATGCAAAGCCTTGGGTCATAAACTGTGTACATGTGACCAGAGATCATAAAGTCATAGTGGGAGCCTGGGATTGTAAGGATAAGGGAATAGTTATTGTGATGAACAGTGAGGGAATGCATCTACAGAAATACGAACGAGACGGACAAAAACACATTTTTACATATCCTGAGAGAATTGCCAAAACTAGTAGCGGAAACATTGTTGTAAATGAAAGATATGGTCATATGGTAGTAATACTACGCCCAGGTGGGATTGTGGGATATTATCATGGGCATCCTAAAATAAACTTGCCAGACAAACCATTTACACCTATGGGACTTTTAACAACTCCTAGTGATAATATCCTGGTGGTAGACTTTGCAACTAAATTCCTTCATATACTGAACAATGAAGGGGAGATAATCACATATTACAATCCTTGGAATGTAGGAATTACTTCCCCTTACTCCATGGGAATGACTGCTTCTGGTAACATTGTCCTAGGATGTGAAAGTGGTTTTGATCATCCTGTGGGGACAAAGGCAAAACTTCACTTTTTGACCTTCTCTGGATTTTAAATGAACATTAATATCAGAACTAAGTTTGAAGAAAAGAGGCATGCACCTGTAATATTACAAGGCAATGGGAGACTATATGAAATATCCTGACTGTTATCATTGAGTCTGTCACTAACTATATTCTCCTTGTCCTGTCACGAATGGATATTGGTTTATATTTAAACAGATGAACTATAATGATGGGAATTTTAGCAGTGTACTAATTTTCATTTAATTTGTTGTAAAAGAAAATCTTCAGAAAAACAGTAAACATGATTTATAAGTAAATGAATGATTGTTTGTCCCTACCCACCTCTCCTTTTTTCAAGTTGATCCTCAGATTCATTTTATCTTACATTTTGATGAAGTATTTTGTGTTTGCTCTTTGTTATTGTAAGTCTTTGCAAACAAACTCGTCTCTGCAGGTGGTATACCTTGGGTTTACACTCACCATTCGATTCTGGTCAGCTGATGTGTCCACATCGTTCTTATTCTTTTAGCCCCTGAGGAAGGACTTGTAGTCGAAAAATTTTGGCATCTTTTAGTTTTTTATTTATGTTTACCTTTTATTGTGATTTTCTTGTTTGGATTTTACCTTTTAAATGTGGTTTTACCTTCTAAACTATTTTTTTCTTTTATCTTATCTTATCTGTAAGAATGGAAATAAATCTTTATTTCAAATTTTTTTAATTTGATTGTGTAGGAGTACCAAATTTGTTGTAGTAGAACTTATTATCTAAATAGCTCAATATACTACATGTATAGCGGGAAAAAGATAGGAAATGATGTTATGGAATGTCAAATGGCTGAGCCGCTCCATCTGCATCCCAACAAGAATAGAAGTTGGACAGGTGTGAAAACCTAGGACATAGAGTTCCTCATTCCCCCCCCCCACAAGGTTCAAATCATTCTTAAGTATGGTTTTTAAAAAAGCTAAGCAAAACACAGCTTGACATGAGTAAAACTTAATGCTTCCTGACCAATTTCTCCTACCAAAGCTATAATGCTGTAGGTTATATGTTAATCTTGCTATATTTATTGTCTTTAATTATTGTCATTGGTACTTGTCACTGTCCACTTTCAAAGACATTTGGACATGAGAAAACCAATCTTATCTTCTTTTTGTTTAAAAAAACTCTAAAACCCCAAACCCTTTAACCTTGTTATCCACCACCAATCTTAACAAGTTCATCATAATTTTATGACAAACAGCATGTTGGTGGTAATACACAAATATATCATCAAATCCAGACCCTCCAGTCACATACAAAGGTCAATGTCGCTAAATATTTCATCCTTCACATAGATATGATTAGTTAGTAAACAAATACAACATTTATTAGATATGGTATATACCTTCTTGGCTGGTACAAGGTCTTTAAAAATAGTCATAGCAATTTGTCCTTTCTAACATCAATATGTTATGACCATTTTTGAACATATATAAGGTTTTATAATATTTTTTTAATGTATTTAATAGGGATTAAATAATCTTTGAAGACCAAACATGCCCTCTAATTGTCATCTTCAAAATATTTTTGTAAAGTAAGTGTGGAATAAATATCACTTTTTGCCCCTGAAGAATATTTTAGCACAATGAAATTTCAACATGATGAAAAGTTTCATCAGATTCCAGCAAGAAATTAAGGTGTAGTAGAACTCAGAAGTTGGATAAACAGACAGGGTACATATCTCCACAAACAGGTTTGCAGAAGGATGGTAAATATCTAAATGCTAATGCTATTTCCTTCATATTGTAAGGTTTATGGACAAAGGGAACAGAATGTTATGTTTTGAAAAAAGCTTAATAATTGTGTTTACCACCCTTTTCGATGCACTTGGGTCATATAAGACGGACAGTTTTAATTGTGGAGGAAAAAAGAGTACCCAGAGGAAACCACCAACCTTGGGCAGGTATCTGAGAGACCTAATTACAAGTGGAAAAGTCAAACCTAAACAGTTTCACTGCATCTATAGTAATTTTAGTATCTAGTGAATATCATACTACATGTACAAACAAACAAATTTTAAATTATGTGTCTCAAGAAATGTATCCTCTATTCTCACAAATATATTATTTCTATTTTTTTGGTAGTAATAACTATGTTGCTTATACATCTATTTCACTGCAAAAGTAAAGGTTCATAATTCTGACCATTTCTTTTTCATACATATCTGCACTGTTTATTACAGTAAATTTTATAGGTGAATTTCATGTTAACTTATTTTTATTTGTCTAACAAGAATTGCACTATGCAAGTGACCTCTAGAAGTTGCTTCAGCAAAACATTTCACATATAAATGGTAACTGTTTTTTTTAATTGAATCTTTAAGATTTTTTGTTGAAATTTACCATTTCTGTTGATCCTACATTAATTAGTGATCTAACATATGAATAGATCTTGAATAAAAGCCAAAGCTAATTCATACTTAAATTCAAATGCAAATTATTTTATAAATATGGGTAAATCACTATTAAACAAACTGTACAGCTATTGAAATATCTTATTGTTCAAAACACATTCAGAGTACATGAAGTGATTTTATTATATTGACATTTGCACAAACACAAATTAAGGCGAAAAATAAGTCTCATGGGGCATAACTAATTTAATTTTATAATTTGTCAGGTTCAAATTTAAAACATTCCTCAATCAGTTGATAAATTAACAATAACTTTGAGTCTATATCGGTAAAAAGGATGCATAGTTGAACTTTTCAGCTATAAGCTCACATATAACTTTTCTTAATCAAGCTAGAAATTGGCCTTGTCATTTTAGTAATGCGTCAAATTAAGGCTTCTATCATTTAAAATTATGAAAACACAAAACTTATAGAAATAGGTGCTGTATTTTTTGCCAAGTGCACAACATCACAATATTGAAAGTGATAAAATAAAAGTATATACTGACTGCTTTTGTTGTCTGTAGAGCCGTACTTACATGTGGAGTTGGATACTGTAAGGAAAATGGAAGGAAAATATTGGTATGATGAACATGAAAACATATAGATACCATTCTACATTCCATTTAAATGAGTGATCGGTTCACTAATAATAGAATAAAATGAGATCACTAATAAGCTATTACCATCATAAAAGTATTTTATCTATTTCTCTATAAGATGTCCTTCTAAATATTGAATTGGTGTAAATACTTTATATACAACCAAGATGTATGTCATAAAAAGAAATGTGAAGGTAAAAAATCATTCAAAATATATACATTTTTGAAATGATGTTATGAACATAAGCAAATGAAGAAATAATTTCAAATCTATTTTTATTCAATTTCAAATTTGCTTTAGTCATGCATATACATGCAGTGCAAATCACTCTTTTGTCAATGCAGAATAGTATCTACTTAAAAGAAACATTAGAAAAGCAGTGCATATGTCTTTACACCTTATTTTTTAAATACTGTCGAAAGGGGGTTAACCCCTGACAAAAAAATGTCTCCGAATAAAGATCTTTTTATTATTCAAATCTTAACAATTTCCACAAGATAAAGGTACATACCAAACACTGTCAAAGATTCTAAAGGAAAGGGAAATTAATTTTTCTTCCAAGTTTTGTTTGAAAAAATCAAGTAAAAGAGTGACAAAAAATATACAGCAAAACCTGTTTTGTTGTTAAAATTTTTGAGATTTTTTAGTTTCAATTTTCAGGGAAAGTGTAAGGACATATGAACAATGCAAATAATGATGAAAATGTTCCTACAGTTAGATATATGATTGTTGTTTTTACTTAAAAAAAACAACATCAAACTAGAAAAATTTATTGAAACTTTTATTTGGAAACTTAATGATTGCTTGTATGAATAGTTCACTTTAAAAAAAAAAAAGAAATTCAATTATTGAATTATTAGTGAGTTCAAACAGATTTCCAAAATCTTGCTATCAAACTTTAAGCTTGAACATTGACAAGATTTTTTAACTGAAGCAACAAATTTCACACAAACAATTTTGAACAAGCAACAAATTAAAACAAACTTTTAAAAAAAAATCTAGCTTGACAAAAAACTAAATTTTTTAAAAGAAAATAAAATAGCTATCCTACCAATTAAAACATTATAGGCCATGCTAAGATTAATGTATAAAACTTGTATAAATATAATATAATTAGGCCGTAAAAATTAATTGTTAACTTCTCAGGCACCCAAAACACTCCTGTGTCATCAACACTTTATTTAAAGGTGTTTTTCTGGTCCATTTTGATCATTGTTTGTGGAATAGCTAGAAAGTAAAATTTGTCATACTAACATCTTCTGCATCGTTTTTTTTTTATTTTGGCAAAGTAAATAAAAAAAAAGCTGTTGAATAGCATTACATTGGTTACTGACATAAAGATTTTTTTTTCACGGGTTCAAATTAGCACTGGTCCGAGGTCCAGGACCTCCAATTTTTGATTCGGGACCTTTGGAATTTTATAAACAAAAGTCCTGGACCTGTATGTATTTACAATAACTACTTTAGAGGACTTTTTAATAACATCTGGCGGACTTTCAATCTAGAACTTAAACAAGTCCTGGATCTTGTGTATTCAATGTTAATTTGAACCCCTGTTTAAGTTAGCCAAAAAAGCATGCTGTGTTTGCCCTATTCTTTCGACTTAAGTAAATAAAAAAAATAAAAATGAAAAAAAGAAGGCTTCCAACCTGATGTCTATTTTGGAAAAAAATGCCTGAGAAACTAAATATTATTTTTACATGGCCATAATACTCTGGATATCTGATTCATACATGTCAAGCTAGATGGATATCTTCATATCACTCACCTGCTAAATGGTCGAGCATGAAGCTTAACAATTTCTGTGTTCCATTAGCAGTATTGTAGATGTTCATTATCTCAGGGGATAAAGGATTGCCCTGTAATCCTATAAATAGAAGAATTTGATAAAAATATAGCTTACAAATAGATTTTGGAATTAAAAACAAATAGAAATACCGGGTTTCTTTCCTTAAAATAAAAATGGAGAATATGTAAGGCTGGATTTGGTTTCGAGTTTACGAATCCTTCTCTTTCAATACCTTTGATAGATATCATTAAACTAAAATGGCAGTCTTCCATGGAAGACTTATGTCACCTGCATCTTAAAATATTCGGTAAACAGAAAGTAGATGAGTTATTGGCTATAAGATCACTTTACACCTAAAAGTACTATAGGAGGAAGCTTCATGCCAAATATCAAGAGCCTGTGTCATGTAGTTGCCCAGAAACTGTGATGAACATTTTTGTGACGCCACAAGACAATGGATTGTGTCAAGTGACTCCTATATGTTGCTTTGCAACAAGTTGCAGGCAACATAATAATAATAAATCTAATAAACATTTGAACATTCATACCCAGATTTTGTAAGTTGAACAACTTTCCCAACTCATAAGGAAGAACTCGTAGAGCATTGTTGTTAAGTAAGAGTTCCCGTAGATGTGATAAGTCTCCTAATTCAGCGGGTAGGCTGCGTAGCTTGTTATAGGACAGGTCTAGATGAGTGAGATGAACCAATTTGTTGACGTCCGATGGGATCCTAGACAAGTTGTTTCCATTGAGGTAAAGAGACGTTAGGTGACTTAGTTTGAACAGATCTGGACTGAGGTTTCTGACTACACCTGTAAAATAAACAAGAAAAGGAAATTTAACATTGATCTGGATGCGGCAGCCTTCAGAACCACAAATTTAAGAATCCATGAACTTACACTTTTTCAACAAACCAAAAAAATTAGTACAAACAAAATTAAAATGAATAGACAGTATTTTAAATTGAAACTATTTGAGCTAATTTTCATCAATAATGTTTCAATTTTCAAAGAGCTAATTCACAAAAGGATACCTTCCACTTCATATTGGATTTATTTGCCAATAAACCTAAAGTTAGATTATCTCTCATGAAAGAAAAATTTCTTGGAGTCACTCTCTATATGATACCCTTCCTTCACATAAGGTTTCATCAAAATCCATTGAGCAGTATGAGGAGTACTGAATGTTCAATAATTTGGGATTTTTTTATAAAATGGTTGTGCTGCACAGTGATTCATTCTCATGATTGATCTTACCTGTTACATGTATTTCCATTTTCCAACTCATACCATGTGGACTTTTTACCTGCTGCTAATCTTACCTGTTATTTCCAACAAGTACCATGCTGACTTTTTACCTGCTGCTAGATCTTACCTGTTATTTCCAACAAGCAGTGGTGGATCCAGAGGGGGCGTTCCTGGGGTCAGAACCCCCCCTTTCCTCCGAAATTTTAAAATTTTGTGTAGATTTTCCGCAAAATTGGTCTGGAACCCCCCCCCCCCCCCTTTGGCCCACAGACCCCCCCCCCCTTTTGAAAATTTCTGGATCCGCCCCTGAACAAGTGCCATGCTGACTTTTTACTTGCTGCTAGATCTTACCTGTTATTTCCAACAAGTACCATGCTGACTTTTTACCTGCTGCTAGATCTTACCTGTTATTTCCAACAAGTACCATGCTGACTTTTTACTTGCTGCTAGATCTTACCTGTTGTTTCCAACTTGTACAATGCTGCCTTTTTACTCGCTGCTAGATCTTACCTGTAATTTCTAACTCGTACCATGCTGATTTTTTACCCGCTGCTAAATCTTCAGCCGACATAAAGGTATTGGCACGGTTGGGTACAGGTAGGTCATGTTTATCATACTTTTCCTTTTTTTGCATTTGAACTCCTGAAAAAGATAATTTTACAAATTGTAAATAATTTCTTGCATGCAAGATTACATAAAAAGTAACAAAATTACATGCACATGACCTTAATACAGTAAGGATTTTTTTAAGAATTTGCTATTGGACCAAATTTTTCTTCAACTTTGTTTTTTCATGAAATTCTGGGCATCATTTACCAAATTGAGTTGTCAGCATTTCACTATTTCAATTATTTGAATGAGTGCAACAAATATTGATGTCAGTTTCATCAATTTGTTGTACATAATAAAGAAAAATATATTGATGGTTTCAAATAAAAAGTAACATCATGATATTTTGAGCACAACCAAAGGATATAAACAAAGTTAATAAGGAAAAATAATAATTTGAAACATGCATATGACAACCAACAAGAGGCTCCAAGGAGCCTGAATCGCTAACCTGACATATGTGCCTGAAGTAAAGGCTATTAGGCAAAATCTATTTGACATTGAAAGGGTCACAACCAATCAAATATCCCCACATCAGTTCTATACACCTAATGCTAATAAACAACAATACAAAGTTTGGTTCCAATTTGATTTTTAGTGTCAGAGGAGTTAACATTTTCAATGTAATGAGGAAATGCATTTTAAAAGCTCAATTTTGACGTTCTAAGGACAATAACTCCCCAAAGGAAAGGTCCTACAACAAAGACCCTATTACATATTTTGTAGATCTTGATGTGCTTAACAATATGCAATTTAAATTTCTCGAATATCTCGTAAAGTTGTCAAGATATTGAGCTAAACAGGTGCAAAATTTGCCAAAAATCCACAAAAAGGGCAATAACTCCTACATGGGTCATTGGATTTTCTTCAAAATTTCAGAGCTGGTAGATCTTCAGGTGCTGATCACTTTTGTTCCCAATCATAATTTTAAAATCTGTCACTGTTTTTGAGTTATTTGCAAAAAACTGCCATTTACCCCTATGTTCTATTTTTAGCCATGGCGGCCATATTTTACTACCAATCAAAAATCCCCACATCAGTTCTATACACCTAATGCTAATAAACAACTATACCAAGTTTGGTTCCAATCGGACTTGAACTGTCAGAGGAGTTAACGTTTTCAATGTAATGAGGAAATGCTGTTAAAATGCTCAATTTTGATGTTCTAAGGGCAATAACTCCTAAAAGGAAAGGTTCTACAACGTTGACCCTATTAATATTTAGTAGATCTCGATGTGCTTAACAATATGCAATTTAAATTTCTCAAATATCTTGTATAGTTTTCAAGATATTGAGCTAAACAGGTGCAAAATTTGCAAAAAATCCACAAAATGGGCAATAACTCCTACATAGGTTGTTGAATTTTCTTCAAAATTTCAGGGTAGGTAGATCTTGAGGTGCTGATTTGATATCTGTTTGATAACTGCATTTTACCCCTATGTTCTATTTTTAGCCACTGCGGCCATGTTTTACAACGAATCAAAAATCCCCACATCAGTTCTAAGCACCGAATGCTAATGAACAACCATACCAAGTTTGGTTTCAATTGGACTTATGGTGTCAGAGGAGTTAATGTTTTAAAAAGTTTACGGACGGACGACGGACGGACGACGGATGCCAAGTGATGACAATAGCTCACATGACCCTTCGGGTCAGGTGAGCTAAAAAATGTGGCAGATATCTGGACAAGAACAACACTGACAGGACATAAGACAGATGATGAAAATCACCAGACATGTCAGTTTGACCGACAAATTTTACCATATCTTCATGCTTCCTGCTTCATGACCACAGGGCTGCTAAATAATTATTCAAAAGCAGAAAAAAATCAGTATGCATTTCTTTAGTTTTTTTTTCTATTTCAGTAGTCATGGTAGTGCTTAGTTTAAACATATTTATTTATCCTGGATTGGGTAACAAGCTTAAATCTTATGAAAATCCCTCTGCAGCTAGCAGTTTGCGAGTGTGGCCTTTGCAGTGGGCCCCATTGAGCCATCATGGTAGTGTTTTTTTCAGACTATATTTATGTAAAAAGGGCAAGAATGAAGATACATGTAATATCATATTTCTGTGTACAATTCATTTATAATGTACATGTCATTTGTATGAATTTATTCTGCCTTTTTCCCTGGAGTTAATTAAATTAAACACCAATTAACCTTAATTATCATCTCTGTTTAAACCACGAATCAACTTTACATCATGTTCATGTTGTTATAACACTATATGGCTTCTAATTATTGACAAATTAGCTTGGATTGAGGACAGGTTTATTGTTAATCAACTGTCTCAGAAATGGATTAGCATTGCTTTCTTAAAGCATTTAAAGGTGTACAGAGACAGAGTATTTCTGATACATTTTGTAGATATTTTGAAATCAACTTATCATCATGATGAATGATTCATGACTGTAAGGGCTGTTCCAGCAAAACATACATGGACAGGGGGAAGGCAAAATTAAAATGCCACCATGGGTGGTCTTTAAATGCTTGTGTAAACTCAATGAAAATAATGTAAGTTTAGAAATTAAATTCTTTGGGTGACTCCCCTTTCAAAGAAGTGCCTTCCCCCGGTCCCATGTATGTTTTGCTGGAACAGCCCTAAGCAAAACCCCAGACAAATCAACCAAGTTACAACTGAAATAGGGGAAATGACCAAGTGCATATAACATACATGGTTTTAGATACATGTACACTTTGGTACAAGTGACATTTTGGGAGTCTTTCATTAACACTTTCATGACTTTAGGATTGGGCTTGAATCATGTGTAGTTTATTTTAAATCCATTCATTGTGGATTTTTTTTTAAAGTATTGTAGGGACGGACCATTAAACTTGAAGAGGGGGTTTGATTTTTTGGTTTGGCCAGAATTTTTTTTTCTGTGCAGAGCATGGAAAAAACATTTATTTTTCGCAGAAGTCCCGACAGAATTTATTTTTTTCATTCTTAGCATTATTTTCTATGGCAGAAATTCTTCTTCAGAATATTTGTTTTCTTAACCTTTGCTGCTGAAATATTAAAAAAAAAAAAAAATCATATTTTAAAAAAACAAGCACCCCCCCCTTCAAGTTAAAATGGTTTGTCCCCCTTTTATATTGTAGGTTATGTCACATCTCATTATCTTCTATTTATTTATTTCTCTAAGTGAAACCGACTCAACAAGAGGACACTCATTAAATCTTTCCAAAAGTGTTGTGGTACTGGTACACTGTACAACTCAAAGTTTAGTCTTTCTCAATTACAGTTAAGGACAATTGGAACAGTCAGTCAACTGTCAACTCAACCTTGTTCGTTCAAATCTAAATTAAATGATGAGGATGGGAATCTGTATAAGTTTACTTGTTCATGTTAGGACGCACTCCATATAAGTTTATTTGTAATCCTGTTACTAATTGATAGAAGCAAAGGTGTACCAAAGGGGTAATCAGTATCATAAAACCGTGAAGACAAAGACAAAACCGGCAGACAAAAAATCATCACAACAAAACAAACCACATAACAACATAAAACACACACACATAACAACAAAACCGCATTCAGCAACGCGAACTCAAGTCGAAACGAGAGTGAACTCAGGTGCTCCGGAAGAGTAAGCAGTTCCTGCGTGGACATGCGTGGACATGTGGTGGAGAAATATTCATCACACTTTAAAGATGAGGGGTCATTAGAAGCATCTTGGGGGGTGATAAAGGGGGGGGGATACATGCACGGATGAACGACCAATAAAAATGATAATCATGATGAACAGCCAATAAAAAAATGATAATCACGATGAACGAAAAATAAAATAGAGAAACACGATGCACGATTGACCTCCATGCACAGCTGAACGGGAAATAAAAATTGCTCAACACAATGTACAAAAAAAAACCTTTACCACCCACATCTTGCTTATCCACGACCCAAAAGATACAGGTGAATCAAGGAATTACATATATAATTCCTTGGGTGAATATACTGGACTGGGAAACAAGTGTATTGCTTCTCAAGTCTGCAGTTTGTGTGTGTGGCTTTTGTAAAAATAAGTGGCATATTTTGATAGCAGTCTCCAGGTACAAACATGTATATATATCATTTATGAACAGATGAATAATGCAATAAACGCATGTTTCTCTGTTTTTCAACTAATCAAGATCTTGTTTAAGATTGTGTAATTGACTTTGATCATAATGAACTGTATACCTTCATGGATATACTTCAACAAACGAGAAAATTTTGTTTTTAACCAATTTTCAATAAACAGCTGACAAAATTTTCTAGAATTGCCAGAAAATGGCTTCCGAGACTCCGAAGTGAACTTTAACGTCTTGTCTCATTGGTTAAATTTAATAAATTTTGACTGTTTCTACATCCGAAAAAAATTTGAACAACAAATTGAGAATCATATTAAATATATATCACAAATTTTTATTATTGATTAATGAAAAACATTTTTCTATTTTAATCAAATTAGTATTCAGTGCGTCACTTCAATATGTCAGCGCCCATGAAAATAAAAAATTGAAGGACGGGGTTCTTTTCACTCGAAATAAACTGCAATATTGTGCCCTCAGTTAGATGAACGACAAATACTTGTACAGGTCGTACCGGTATTTTGAAAGAACTTCAGTATTTTTTTGTTTTTATAGTCTCCCACAGCAAACCATGTTTTTAGTTTAGTTTAATCATAGATCTGTATATTAAATATATTCAATATACAGGTCTATGGTTTAATATGAGGCAGGTTTTTAACCTGTGACGCTCCCGAAGTTAAATTGTATCTAAAATTATTTTACAAGCAAAAATAAATACAAAATAGCTTTTCTCGTGGGTCACATGTGCGCTTGATGACGTTCAAAATTTACATAGCGAAAAGCGTTAAAATGATGCTGAAAGTTCGGGAAATCAAGTGTGCTTTACTGGATGTTGAAGGAAAATTCAGCCCATAGTACAACTAAAATATTGACATTTCTACCATTATTGCTCCCTTGGGGAGCGTAATAAACATGTAAATTTATCCAGGATACTTTGGGAAACAAGCTTAATGCTTATGTGAATCCCTCTCCATCTAGCAGTTTGCGAGTGTGGCCTTTGTAGCGTCCCCCATTGAGCCCACTTTAATCGTACTCAACAAAGGGGTCTTGGGGTCTTTAACGTGCATGGGGTATTGCACATGCTCTCCATATACACGGGACAAACTTTTTTTGTCCCTTCTGAAGGACTAGCATTGTTCCTTGAGATCATCCTTACAAATGATGTCAAAAGAGAATCCGAAAATTGGTTCATGAAATTTTCACCCCTAACGAGTATCCAACCACGAACCTAATTGGTGTTAGTAGCCCACTACACAGACATTTTGAAATGTGGTGGACCTGCCTATTTGTCCAGCAGAATTTGCTGAGGTCCAGCAAAAAATCTTACAAATTACACTTAGATTAAAAGGCAAAAATTGATTTAGAACTTGAGGTCCGACAGAACCAAAACATATTTCAAAACCTCTGACTACACCACCGCCTCTTATGATTTTAACCTGCACCTTTTAACTTGTAATAAGCCTTTTTTTTTGGAGCACCTGCACTTTATGACATGGCATCAGCGTGATCAAGGAGGATACCTTTGCTGATTAACGCAAGAAGAAGTGTACAATAGCATCTTTCAATATATATATTTTTTCTTAAAACAAGTGCCTGTCAGCTAGGAAATATTCTCCAATCGAGAGACAAACCCTTTGATCAGGAGACTGTCTCTCAAGTAGTCATCATTGGGAGACTTTTCATTTATTAGCCATACATGTACATTTCCTACCTCTAAATCAGAAGATTGTCTCTCGATTGGGAGACAAATCATGAAATTGGCTGTGTGCAAAATGGGTTCATTGGTGCATTTTAGGACTTACTGCTACTTTTAGAGGAGGAAAAATCCGATCAATATGCAAATTTTCAGAGAGGTGCACCAAGGCAATTTCGAGATTTTTACGCTCCTGAAGTGAGCGATAATGGTGGAAATGTCAAAATTTTAGTTGTGCTATGAACTGAATTTTCCTTCAACGTCCGGTTTAGCACAGGCTTGTTTTCCCGAACTTTCGGCATCTTTTTAACGTTTTTTAGCTCACCTGGCCAAAGGCCATGTGAGCTATTGCCATCACTTTGCGTCCGCCGTTGTCGTCGTTAACTTTTCTTCAAACTTCTTCTCCTCTGAAACTACTTAACAGATTCAAACCAAATTTGGTCTGATGGTACCTTAGGATATCCTCCACAGAACTGATGTGGGGATTTTTGATTTGTCAAAAAACATGGCCGCCGTTGCTAAAAATGGACCAGGGGGGTCAGACTACTGTTTTCAGCTTGTAAATCAAAAAGCATAAGAGATAGATGAAATCTGATGCCACCCTAATGCTTCAGCATCAAAAGCTCTACAAAAGTCTCCATTTGGTCCAAGTTGTCAGATGACCCCTTATAGGGGTTACAGCCCCTTAAAGGTGAAAAATAGCGTTTTTTCATGTTTTTGGCCTATAGTATGAAAACTATTGCAGATAGAGAAAAGCTGTTGCTTGCTTAGATGTTCAGCTCATTTAGCTCTACAAAAGTCTTCATAAGGTCGAAGTTGTCAGATGACCCTTTATAGGGGTTACCGCCCATGAAATAATGTTTTTTCATGTTTTTGGCTTATTGAATGAAAACTATTGCCGATAGAGAGAAGCTGTTGCTTGCTTAAATGTTCAGCTAATTTTGCTGTACAAAAGTCTCCATAGGGTCCAAGTTGTCAGATGACCCCTAATAGGGGCTACGGCCCCTAAAATGAAGTTTTTTCATGTTTTTGGCTTATAGAAAGAAAACTATAGCAGATAGAGAAAAGCTGTTGCTTGCTTTAATGTTCAGTTCATTTAGCTCTACAAAAGTCTCAATAGGATCGAAGTTGTCAGATGACCCTTAATAGGGGTTACGGCCCCTAAAATAACCTTTTTCATGTTTTTGGCCAATAGAATGAAAACTATAGCAGATAGAGAAAAGCTGTTGCTTGCTTAAATGTTCAGTTTATTTAGCTCTACAAAAGTCTCAATAGGATCGAAGTTGTCAGATGACCCTTAATAGGGGTTACGGCCCATAAAATAAACTTTTTCATGTTTTTGGCCTTTAGAATGAAAACTATAGCAGATAAAGAAAAGCTGTTGCTTGCTTAAATGTTCAGCGCATAAAGCTCTACAAAAGTCTCCACAGGGTCTAAGTTGTCAGATGACCCCTTATAGGGGTTATGGCCCCTAAAATAACAGTTTTTCGTGTTTTTGGTCTATAGAATGAAAACCATAGTAGATAAAGAAAAACTGTCGCTTGCTTAAATGTTCAGCTCATTTAGCTCTACAAAATATAGGGTTGACATCAAAACCAGGTGAGCGATTTAGGCTCCTGGGAGCCTCTTGTTTCTTTCAAAATTTTAGACGTCATTAAACACTCACGTAACCCACAAGAAAAGCTAGTTTGTTTTTATTTTCCAACCCCCAAAAATAAATTAATTGAAACATCGGGAGCGTTACAGATTTACCTGCCTCATATTAAATTAATACAGAATTGTTTCTAGATTGAGAGACTATTTTACCATTTTGTAAATTATACTATAGAAGTCCAGTAAAAAAGGTTGATATCTCATTTTTAAGAAATAATCTTCTTCCTCTCATTTTAAATTTATTCTTTATTGCAGTGTAGCCTAAAATGAATACTTGTCAGCTTGTGAAACAGTGCTTGGAAGGAAGAGGTCTACTGCAGTTGTTTTTATGTCAGAAAAGATTTAGGAGTAAAACTCAAAGGATTGTAAATAAACCCGATTCACAGAAGAATAAAGTGAAAGAACGAGTTTTCAAAAATATTAAAGCAAAGTAAGTAAAACACATGAAAAAAAAGAAAAACTTTAAGAATAATTTTTTTTTTCAATTTGCCTTTTTGTGCAACCATAGACTGATGAATGGGTGGAGTGATTAACTCTTTTACCTGCTTTTGTTTTTGGCTATGAATGTTAAAAAAAAGAGAATACATTCAAACCTCCTTTTAAAATAGACAATGATTATGTTTTGACTATTTATTTCTATTAAATTATATTTTTAAAAAGACTTCATACATTTTCTAAAATCAAAACGAAGTATTATCACGCTGATTTATTGAGGTTAGGATATTTACACATTTTAAATTTACATAACCTCTATAATCATTCAAATTTTACTCAAATCAACCAGGTAACATGCATAAAATGCATAGTTTTTGGTTTTTAAGTTAGACAGTTAATTATTTATTTATTATATTTCAAACAATTGATTAAAAAGGGTTTTTTTTTTTTTTTGTTTAACAACAATATATCATTTTATTTTTCCATATGTACATGATCAGTTAACCATGTTAAAAGAATTACATATCACTTTATATAGTTTTGTAAGCAATATTCACCCAGTAAAGTTAGTGTCTATAAAAGCAGGGTAAATAAAGGTTTTGTTTTGAGTTTGTAAAAGGTACTATTTCTTGGCATATATACTATTAAAAATACCAGTATAGTTTATTTTACACATTTATCTTAACTTTTGATATACATGTATATATCAGGTCGAAGAATCTACCTTTTAAGTAAAGTGTTTACATCAAACTTTCGACCAATGGTTTTAGAGAGAATGATAGATAACTACGATCACCAACACATGCTTTTTGAGAAATAATTCAATAAAAACTGACTCGGTGAACAAATCTTAAAAATGAGCGGTGAAAAAATTTGTTCGTCTATTTGCATCAAGATCAGATACAAAGTTATAGTATAAAGGACACCATTTTTCCCCGAAGAGCATTGACCAGGGAGATTTTATTGTTATTTTTAACTTTGTTTTTGTCCATTGACCAATGAATCAAATGAAATAGAAGTCAAAATGTGGAACATAACATCACTTTATAAGGAGAATTTATGAGTGCCAAAAAAGATAACGTTAAAAACCTAAACTTTTTGGTATTGACAAAATATGAGCGAGGAAGTGAAAGAAAATATGTTTATGTTGAGAACTTTCGCATAAAATCTTCGAAAAAGTTTTACTATTTTTCCCCATTTCAAAGGTCATTTTTAAAAAAAAAAGATTGATTGATAGGTCAAATAAAATCTAGATGACTCGACCTGTATATATACAGGGTACACTTTTTAAAATCTACTTTTAGACAAAGACAGAGAGAAGCCCCCAAGCCAAAGAAATATGATGCTGACAAACCTTTGGATGATATATGGATCACAACTAATTATCCGGAGCCTAAATTCTCAATAAGGGAGATAATTACTAGACATAAGGAATATGCTCAGCCAGCTATGTATGATCTGTTAGAGTCAAGGATTATTGCTGACATTGATATTAACTTAAAAACTAAAAAGCAGGTATATATATATATGACTATGTTGACTCTTTATGTGGAATTTGGATGAACTGTTTTTTGTGTGTGTTTTTTTTATTAATAAAAAAACAGATTAATATTTTACGGCAGATAAGGTTTGTTTATGTAACACAGGGTAAGGATTGGCTATATCCCACTCATTTAAATGTTCCTACTGCATGGGACGACATTTCAGGTAAGGGTTTTTCATTGTCAGTCAAAATAGGTAAAGGTTTCAGATTGTGCAAAACGTATGCTGACTGTTTTGTCACTTTCTATTCTTTCTTTCATAAAATGATAAAAGCATGGTAACCTGTTAGTCTAATACTATTTTGAACAAGAAAAAATGGCTTAAAATGTTAACCATGACCTGGAATTATATATGAAGTTATGAAGATTTTTATCCAGGATCCAAGGTTATGTAGATTTTCTACTAAAATGTCCAATTTAGAGATTTTCCATTCAAGTAAAAGTTGTGTCTCATTCACTTAAACAGCTTCCAATTGACATGCAAGTAGGCCTATAGAGACTTCTTATTGGCCTTCAGGAAAGGGTATAGAATTCTTTTATATGATATTGTAAAACTTTATTCAAGATTAATATGTTGTTTAAAACCTTCAAAAATTATGTCATTTATAGTACATGTAATAACTATTTCTTTTTGCAGACAAAATTTCTTAGCAGTGTGAGTGATACAATAGTCCCTCCAAATGTATTTGAAATTGGAGTAAAAAAGCGCATTATTGCCATTTGTAGTGTGAGTATAATAATGTTATTTATAGAATCTTAATCTAAATAATATTCCTTTTAGCGGAAACATTTAAAGGAAATAAGATTATTTTTTGTGTGTTTACTGGCTTTAACTCAGCTTTTTTTGTCAGGGAAATAAAGTTTAAGAAAATTTTTGAATAATATAACAGTCAAAGAAAATTTTATTGTTCTTATCAAAAAATGCTTAGACTGGGGTTTCACAAAGTATATGTTAATAATAGTAGCTAATAAGAGTGATAATAATAGAGTGAAGAATCTTGCAAAAAAAATATTTCATGTCTAACATTTCTCTTGAGGTGTTCTGAAATTCAAGGGCAACATTATAATGAATATGATATCAAATGAGATATCTTATTAAAAAAAAATGTTTTTGCTAAAACTAATGAATGACTTCTTTAAAATTATTCTACTTTATGTTTTCATTAGGATAAACAACAGATTGAGAAAGCATTAGAGATGGGAGCTTTCCGAGCTGGTGAAGCTGACATGGTCAAAATGGTACTTTTTTTATTTATACCAGTTTTCAATGTCAACCTGTTTGAGATAGCCCCAACCTATTCAGTTTTGTAAAATGACCGACATTTATCATATTTGCTTGAAACCTTGTCTCATTAATTTTGATATCTATTAATGAATGGATTTAAACCTGGTTGAAGTAGGACATATCCCCTTTAAACTAAAAATATCCTTTGTGATTTTTATACCCACCTACAAAAGAAGCATGGTGTAAAGTGTTTAGGTCTGTTTGCACATCATTTTACTTGCTGTCCAATTCTCGGTCTTTCCCAAATTAGGTTTACCTTTTAATAGGTTTCAGTAACTTTCCATGAAGGAAGTACCGTAACGATGTCATCATGCAACTTTATACAAAAATGCCACAGAGAAAGAACAAAGGAACATCATATAAAATTATAATCCTCACATAAGCCATTAAGGATGGTCACTCTTCAAGTTGCAGAATATCAGTCAAATTTTGGACTCCTCTAGACTTTACCTTTAATTACTAAGAATTATTTTGCACACTGACTCCTACTTTTTTTGGGGACATTTTCTGATTAAATAGACTAAAAACCAACTAATATATAATTTTTTTTAAAATTCTTAATACAACTTCATGGTTTTCAAGGCCAAAAACTACACAATGTGAAAGTAATGTAAAATCTGGAGGAGTCTACTTTCCCGCCCAAATTTTGAGGTCATATATTTGGGAAATGAACACACGGACATTTGGCTTTATTTTGGTCCTTTAATAAAGTGGACAACTATTAATCATTTACACCACAAATCATAAAAAGTTTGATATAAAAAATTTCAGGAGAGACCATCCTTAATGATTCAATGATTACAGAAAATAAGACATGTTGTTTGGCATGAAGTATTTGGGACTTTTGCTTTGTTTTGCTTATTCATATCATTTATATGACTTTTTCTTTTCTTTTAGATGAAAGATGGTGTGATAAAAAGGTCCGATTTTGACCACCTTGTGTCTGTTCCAGGATATGAAAAAGAATGGGCTTCATTACGAGGAGGAGGGTATAAAGATAAGGCTCCCAGTGTTAAAGCAGGTATAACCCAGGCTCTCACAAGGTCAAAAAAACCTCACAAAAGTAACCTGCAACCTAAAGGCTTTTTAGGGATGATTTCTTACAGCACTTGCTTAAAACAAGCAAATTTTAAAATACATTGAAAATGATATTCAAACTCAGTGAAAGTATGCTTTAGAATTTTAAAAGTGACCTTGGAACAAGTGTATCTAATGTGTCTTTTTTCAGATTTTGTTTCTAGTTAAAAAAAATAACAACCTTCCTGTTAAAAGATAAATGCATTTCCTATTCGCAGGGACCATTGGTGAAGACATTGAAAAGATGTTAAACTTTTTTTTAAATGGATTGAGTTATTCTTCAGTGAAGCAAAAAGAATCAGAAGGAAATGTAAAAGTACCATTTGGTCAGGTAAAGATGTTTGTCATGCATGATGTAAAACAAACTAAGTTAAATACACCTTTTAAAGAATGGCTCCAGTTTAAAGTAATGTAACTTCATTGGTGTCTTAAGTAATGTAAGGTGAGAAATGGACAGTATTTATGTTGTTCTACAATGTCATAAATATTTTCATCAGAATTTTCTGGGGTAGTGATACCGATGGATGCAGAGGTGAAGGGGGCTGTTTAAACAATTTTAAAAAGGTTAAATGATACACATTTGGTTTTCAGTTGCATTAGCATCAGTACACATCAATTTCAAAAGTGTTTATGCTTATCTCCAATTTTAATGTTTGTACTTCATTTTACGTTGTGCCTAGTTGCATCAGGCAAGACATATCTGTGCATTATCTCTTTATTTGTACAAGGCATGTAAAAAATCTCAGGCAAAGTAGAAATACTTTAGCTGTATTAGTGTTTTTTTTTTATAAATAATTGACAGCCTATGATAAAATCAAACCATGTACCAATTACCCAATTTACAAGTTTTCTTTACAATTGCCCAGCTTCTGTAGAATTATGTCTGCAACAAATTCCTAATGTTTATTATCTATACTTTATAGTATAGCTACCCATATGTTAATGAAATACAAGGTCTGATTGGCTTATTATTTTCTTTTATACTTTTACAGTTGAAAATGCCCATAGAGCAGTTAGAAGAAAACTTTTATTTCATATTGGAAAATATATACAGTAAAAAACCTGCAGGCCAACCCGGTAAGTCAATAAGCATCTATTTATAGCTAAGACTGTTTGCTCTATTGTTGAAAGTGATTTGGTTTAAATATTGATGCCTAAAACAATACAGATTTAAGTAAAGGTTTATTTATAAGCTAATAATATTGCACATGCATTCTATGGTAAACTTTCAATGCATGTTAAACATATATATATTTATATCCACCTTGGGTATACTCTTTAAATTGATGTGTGTCAGTCCACCGACACCTATTTTCTGGAAACAGTAAGAGATATTGCAAATTGGATTGAAACACAGAGGCAGATATTTGCACAAGGATTAAAATAAAAAAGATTTTGAAAATCAGACCACAAAAAACAAAATTGATTCTTTGACCATGATCACCTATAGCAATTACAAGTACAGCTGTAAGAGTGGAAGAAAACCATAGTGACACTTATCAAAATTGTATAAAAAATAAACATTCTACATCAGTCTTGACATTCATTTTTCCACTGTTTGCCCTTTTTTCTGAAACCATAGAGGCCTTAAACCCAAATGCAAATGTAAAATGAGAAATAAATTGCCTTATATCAAGCCTAGATACAAAAATAAAATCCATTCCTTTGATTATTTGGATCAAGGGGACAAGATAATTTAGGGACAATTTGTTACAATTTCCAGCCGTTTTTCTGCACATGCAGACATTTTCAAAAACTTCTGAGAAATTTGAATGTTTCTGACAGAACAGTTTTTCTTTCATGGTATTTTGAGTCTTATGCAATTTGTCAGACTTTCTACATTTGAGAGCTCACTATGTTTGCATACTATCATACTGTTGTTTTTCTTGCAGGTAATTTTTTTAAACATTTAAGCATAACATCCCCTCCATCACCATTCAGATACATACTCAGAGATGAGGACTATGTGTTGCAGGACCCTAAAAATAAGGGGCCAAAGAAACAAGTGGAAGAGGATGCTAAAGACACTGAAGAACAAATAGCACAAATGAGTTAATAGATACAATATTGTTATTCAGATGTATAGTAAATGTTATGTATTTTGTAACTGTTTTATTTGTATGAAGAAAACAGGAAATTCTTCTCAGAATACACGGAAAAGCCCAAGACCAAAGGTTTTTCATATTATTATATTTACACATGTTCTAAAAAAACTTTAAAAAACCTCTCTAATACAGATTTTGACGTTTCGGCCAACCAGCCTTCTTCATGAAATTTATTTTAGAATGACAACATGTTTTGGAAACTAACGTCATGGAAATAGCATTATTACTTTAGTTATAAATATAAAAATAGAACATTTGACAAGTGTACATTTGTATATATTAGGGATGGCAACGATTAACCGGTTATTCAGTCGGAAAGATAGTAACCGGTTACAAATTTCAGTAACCGAGTAATGGTTAATAATGAACAGAAAACTTATACTTTTGTTACTTTTTCATTGTACATTTCAAAACTTAATTAAGGACTTAATTAATAATCAGTAACACAAAGAAACTAATGATTTGATTGAAGATTGATAATTAGCGTATTACTCCGAGCCATGGAATCCGTTAATTAGAACAAAATTGTTTATATAGTAATAAAACCATTTTAGAATGATTGCAGTTTAATTGGATTTTTTGTTTTGTTAAGACTGATTTTGTTTTAACGTTGTTTGCTTCAGGTTTTTAGCTCACCTGGACCAAAGGTCCATGTGAGCTATTGCCATCACTTGGCGTCTGTCGTCGTCGTCATCCGTTAACAATTTTTCAAAAATCTTCTCCTCTGAAACTACTGAACAGAATTGAATGAAACTTGGTATGATTGATCCTTAGGGTGTCCTGCACCAAACTTGTGTTTCGATTTTTGATCTGTCAAAAAACATGGCCGCCGTTACTAAAAATAGACTAGGGGGGTCAGACTACTGTTTTTGGCTTATAAATCAAAAAGTATAAGAGATAGAGGAAATCTGAGGCCACGCTACTGATTCAGCATCAAAAGCTCTACAAAAGTCTCCATTTGGTCGAAGTTGTCAGATGACCCCTTATCCTTTCAACAGCCACCATCATTTGTAAACGAGCAACCGTAGCGTACTTTTGGTAATCTTAATTTCATTGTTCAAAAATTGTTTCTCTCCCAGCCCTAGAAAGGCCAAAATTTTAATGTTTTTCTTAATTTTCAATTAAAGTTTGAAGAAATTTTTTAAATGCATTATTTGTAATCTTATTTTTTCCGAACGGATAGTTTTCTTTTTTATCTTGACAATTAAAATTGGTCAGTTATAAAAATGTTTAATTAGTGTTAATTACTGATTAAATCTAATCAATTTTCATCTAAGTAAATAAAAAACAAACCCACTTTTAAAAAAGCCAAATTTTACCAGGAAATCTAGTATTTTATGATAGTTTGGATATTGCTCGCGCTAGAATATTCCTTTGCAGTGCAGTTGAGGACATTTTAAAAAAAAATATGATTGATTATAATCAAAATTTTAAATGTTAATTAATCAATTAATATTTCACAATTCTACGCATTGGCTTTTCTGAACAAAATGCTAGGTTGCACAAATTACTGCTATGACTGTTTGAATACACACAGCCATTACTGAATAATGTGTAAATTCACCAAGAAGAATGTAATGTAGTTTTTGCTTACCTAAAGTATATGTGGAGACAAACAAAACATCCAGAGTGTAAGCATGTGTAAACTAAAGAAACAAGTTTACTTTCAATGTGTATTAATGTGCATTTTGTTTGAAAAATCACAAAATCTCATCTTTGCGCCATTCAGCAACTAGAGAGTATTCATGTGCATTTTAATAAATTCATAAATTGCTTTATAGCAGCCATTGTGAATAAATGTGCATTTTGATGCATTGTATTTTCTATATATTCAATGTAATCCATTACTCCTAAAACATCATTTTTGCACATAAATACCTATGGCTTTGAGAAAGCAAACCCAAAATTACGCAATGGCTGTCCTACTACCAATCTTGATTTAATTTTTAGCCTCTGTATATATGGTGCACATTACTACACTTTGGTTGTGGAAAGGATATAGGGGTTACGGCCCCTTAAAGGTGAAAAATAGCATTTTTTCATGTTTTTGGCCTACAGAATGAAAACTATTGCAGATAGAGATTAGCTGTTGTTTGCTTAAATGTTAAGCTCATTTAGCTTTACGAAAGTCTCCATAGGGTCGAAGTTGTCAGATGACCCCTTCTAGGGGTTACGGCCCCTTAAAGGTGAAAAATGGCCATTTTTCATGTTTTTGGCCTACAGAATGAAAACTATTGCAGATAGAGATTAGCTGTTGCTTGCTTAAATGTTCAGCTCATTTAGCTCTACAAAATTCTCCATAGGGTCAAAGTTGTCAGATGACTCCTTATAGGGGTTACGGCCCCTGAAAAATAGCGATTTTTCATGTTTTTGGCCTACAGAATGAAAACTATAGCAGATAGAGATTAGCTGTTGCTTGCTTAAATGTTCAGCTCATTTAGCTCTACAAAATTCTCCATAGGGTCGAAGTTGTCAGATGACCCCTTATAGGGGTTATGGCCCCTGAAAAATAGCGATTTTTCATGTTTTTGGCCTACAGAATGAAAACCATTGCAGATAGAGATTAGCTGTTGCTTGCTTAAATGTTCAGCTCATTTAGCTCTACAAAATTCTCCATAGGGTCAAAGTTGTCAGATGACCCCTTATAGGGGTTACGGCCCCTTAAAGGTGAAAAATGGCCATTTTTCATGTTTTTGGCCTACAGAATGAAAACTATTGCAGATAGAGATTAGCTGTTGCTTGCTTAAATGTTTAGCTCATTTAGCTTTACGAAAGTCTCCATAGGGTGGAAGTTGTCAGATGACTCCTTATAGAGGTTATGGCCCCTTATAGGTGAAAAATGGTGTTTTTGGCCTATAGAATGAAAACTATTGCAGGTAGAGAAAAGCTGTTGCTTGCTTAAATGTTCAGCTCATTTAGCTCTACAAAAGTATAGGGTCAACATCAAGACCAGGTGAGCGATTCAGGCTCCTGGGAGCCTCTTGTTTTTTCTTGTCTTGTCCCTCTTTGTCTATTATATTTGTCCCATTTGGTACTCATTTGTGCCTTTTCATTGCATTTTAAGAGTAATCATGCAGTTGATTTTTTTATTCCAACTTTACACTGATTCAAAGTTTATAAATGTTCATTTTTTTTAAGTTGACTTGCATTAACAGGATGGCTACATGTAACAATTAAACATTTTTTTTTCTGCAATTTTTCTCTCTCAACTTTATGACTTTTTTGTAGTTACATGTATCACCCGGTTAACCGTTTAATCGATCAGAAGATGTTACGATTAACCGGTTAGTATATTTTGACCAGTTTGCCATCCCTAGTATATATCTATTGTGTGATAGGGGCTAAAATATACCGTAATCACTTTTGTCCACTTTTTACTTTAAGCTCATCTGACCTGGTGCTTGTTCAGCTTCAAAAGTTCTACAAAACTTGAGTTAAAGTTGTCATTTGACTTCTTGTAGGTGTTATCTTACTCCTATAATATAAGAGGTCTATTACTTGGAAGGATGGCAACAAATCCAACAAGAGGCTCCCAGGAGCCTGATCGCTCACCTGGTCTTGATGTCAACCCTATAAAGACTTTTGTATAGTTAAATGAGCTGAATGTTTATGCAAGAAAAAGCTTTTCTCTATCTGCAATAGTTTTCATTCTAAATAAGCAAAATCTCTATAATTCACCTTTTAAGGGGCTGTAACCCTCATAAGGGGTCATGTGACAACTTCGACCCTATGGAGACTTTTTTAAAGCTATGAGCTGAACATTTAAGCAAGCAACAGCTTTTTCTCTATCTGCAATAGTTATCATTTTATAGGCCAAAAACAATATTTTTTGTCTTTAAGGGGCTGTTACCCCTATAAGGGGTCACCTGACAACTTCAACCCTATGAAGATTTCGTAGAGATAAATGAGCTGAATATTTAAGCAAGCAACAGCTTTTCTCTATCTGCAATAGTTTTCATTTTATAGGCCAAAAACATGAAAAAAAATGCTATTTTTCACCTTTAAAAAATTAAATACCTCTGCATGTCTGCACCAAAAAGATATTTCTGTGTCATTCTACATATTTTTGTCAAGGGATCATCTGACAACTTTGGCCCAATGGATACTTTTGTAGAACATTTGATGCTGAAGCAGTAGGGTGGCATCAGATTTCATTTACCTCATACTTTTTGATTTACAATTCATGCCAGAAACAGTAGTCTGACCCCCTGGTCTATTTTTAGTAATGGCAGCCATGTTTTTCGACGAATCAAAAACCAAAACACAAGTTTGGTGCAGGACACCCTACGGATCATTCATACTAAGTTTCATTCAAGTGTGATCAGTTGTTTCAGAGGTGAAGATTTTTGAAAAATTCTAGTCACAGTATAAGATAAAGTATAAAAAATGCCAATGTTAAAAGTGACTACAGTACTGACAATTAATAGCTGATGACATTGATCTGTACTGATGAAAATGCAATTGAAAAATATAAAAAATCAATATGCACAGGGGTGCAAAAGCCCAGTTGCAACATTTTACTAGCCAACACTTTAGCATAAGTTGTTACAGTCATTACATGGCAATTTAATATGAAAATCTTTTAGAGTTATTGTCAACAAGTCACTTTTTAAAAACAAGAGGCTCCCAGGAGCCTGAATCGCTCACCTGGTCTTGATGTTGACCCTATACTTTTGTAGAGCTAAATGAGCTGAACATTTAAGCAAGCAACAGCTTTTCTCTACCTGCAATAGTTTTCATTCTATAGGCCAAAAACACCATTTTTCACCTATAAGGGGCCATAACCCCTATAAGGAGTCATCTGACAACTTCGACCCTATGGAGACTTTTGTAGAGCTAAATGAGCTGAACAATTAAGCAAGCAACAGCTTATCTCTATCTGCAATAGTTTTCATTCTGTAGGCCAAAAACATGAAAAATCGCTATTTTTCAGGGGCCGTAACCCCTATAAGGGGTCATCTGACTACTTCGACACTGGAAAATTTTGTAGAGCTAAATGAGCTGAACATTTAAGCAAGCAACAGCTAATCTCTATCTGCAATAGTTTTCATTCTGTAGGACCAAAACATGAAAAATCGCTATTTTTCAGAGGCCGTAATCCCTATAAGGGGTCATCGGACAACTTCGACCTTATGGAGAATTTTGTAGAGCTAAATGAGCTGAACACTTAAGTAAGCAACTGCTAATCTCTATGTGCAATAGTTTTCATTCTGTAGGACAAAAACATGAAAAAACACTATTTTTCAGGGGCCGTAACCCCTATAAGGGGTTATCTGACAACTTCGACCCTATAGAGACTTTGGTAGAATTAAATGAGCTGAACATTTAAGCAAGCAAAAGCTAATCTCTATCTGCAATAGTTTTCATTCTGTAGGCCAAAAACATGAAAAAATGCTATTTTTCACCTTCAAGGGGCCGTAACCCCTATAAGGGGTCATCTGACAACTTTGACCCAATGGAGACTTTTGTAGAGCTTTTGATGCTGAATCAGTAGCGTGGCCTCAGATTTCCTCTATCTCTTATACTTTTTGATTTATAAGCCAAAAACAGTAGTCTGACCCCCCTAGTCTATTTTTAGTAACGGCGGCCATGTTTTTTAACGGATCAAAAATCAAAACACAAGTTTGGTGCAGGACACCCTAAGGATCATTCATACCAAGTTTCATTAAATTCTGTTTGGTAGTTTCAGAGGAGAAGATTTTTGAAAAATTGTTAACAGACGACGACGACAGACGACGACAGACGACGACGACGACGACCACGGACGCCAAGTGATGGTAATAGCTCACATGGACCTTCGGTCCAGGTGAGCTAAAAATTACTAACATAATTTGCTGACCTAAATCTTGAGTGAAAATTTCCCCATATCACTAAGGTTCCTTCTCTTATGGTAAGCAATACCCAAAGATTCTTAAAATTGGTTGAAAACCCAAAGTTTCTTAAAATTGGTTGAAAATATTTTTTAATAATTGTCTGGAAACCACTTTTTTAAAAGAAATTTTCAAACATTTGTTGCTGCAGTGACCATGACCTTAAAGGCATTTACCCCGAAATCAATAACATTGCTCCTCTTATGGTATGTATAACAATATCCCAAAGTTGCACTAAAATCGGTTGACAACTATTTGAGTTATGGTCCAGAAACCACTAACTCTAGAAAGAGATTAATATATATAGGGGCTATAGCCCTTTTTAAAAAGTCATCCGGAGTTCCGGTTCCGATTCTTTTATTTTCATTTTTGCAAGAGTAGTGTCCCTTTGTGGGTCGGCCACATGATGTGTTCAACGTTGAGCTAAGGAAAACATCAATTTATCCCTATCCGTTTTTGGCGTAATTTCTCCTTCCTGATTCAAATAAACTGGTTTGGATTGAAGCCTTAGATGTTAACGTATGTTTTAGTAGTTTAGGACTTTTGCAGACAGATTTAAAATGTTTTAATGAGTTGACGAATTTAGTTAATTTCAACAGATTTACAATGACGAGGCCGACCCGGAAGTCGTTAACCTGTAGTGCATAATTAAAAGATTTATCGGGTCCACACGTCTGGAAAATACTTTTTCAAAAGGACTATAAGGTGCTTATTTTGATCCCAAATTTATTATGAAAATCAATTCTGAGAACTAATAAAGTTTTGCTGTAAATGATTAATGCATTGTATAGTTATATTAAAACAATCTGAATTGCTCATTTCTTCATGGACATGACATCACAATCACAATCATTGGTTTAATGACGTCATAATTCAGGAAAAACTGAAAAACATCCAAAATTTACTAATTTCAGATAAGTTTTTCAAAAAATTGAATACCTCCGCATGTCTGCACCAAAAAGACGTTTCACACATCGAAATATTGTGTCATTCTACATATTTTTGCCAAGTTTCATTTTGGAGCAGGCATTCAAATTAAGCAAAATCCATTGTAAAATGTGACATTATGACAATTTTTTACAATAACTATAAAATAGTCATACTTTAACGAAGAAAGACAACAACTTCACAATGCTATAAAGGCCTAATACTTGATTTGCATCATTGTAAGATGGCTAATAAAGCATACGTCCTTAAAATAAAAGACTCAATATTCTTGGGCCAAAATAGGGTCTTACAACCCGTCCGATTTAACTATGGACTTTCGATTGTAGCGTAAAGTGAACTGTGCAAACACAACAATGAAAATTTACGTCGTCATGAACAAAGCCAAACGTTAACAAAAACCACAAATCGTTACATTTGATTACATAAAAATACATTGATTGAATGAATGGGTCATGCAAACATTAAATCTGATTGGATATTGATGAATAGTCGGCTGACGTTGGTTTTTCTTACTGTGACGTTTTGCGGTTTTTGTTACCGATTGGCTTGTTCATGACAACGTAAATTTTCATTGTTGTGTTTGCACGCTTCAATCGAAAGTCCATAGTTAAATCGGACGGGTTGTATAGCCTCTACCTCTTTTCAAACATTTTTCTGTTGCAGTGACCTTGACCTTGAACAGATATAGCCCAAAATCAATTGGATTCCTCTTATAATATGTAACAATTTTTTAAGTTTCATTAAAATCAGTTCACAACATTTTGAGTTATGGTCCAGAAATCACTAATTCAAGAAATTTTCTAATGTTTTTCTGTTGCTGTGACATTGACCTTGGACTGGTTTACCACAAAATTAATAGGTTTCCTCATATTATGGTATTTAACAATATCCTAAAGTTTCATTAAAATCGGTAAACAGCTTTTTTTGAGTTATGGTCTGGAAACCAATTGTTGAAGTCTTCCCACCCACACTCATCATAACAATACTCGAGTCCAATTTTGTTGCAACTCGGCTAATTTATGGTGTATCAGAAGTAAGAAAAAACTTATGCCAAATGTCAAAGTCAGTTGACAGTGACTGCAGGAGCATAAAGATAAAAATCCTTAGAATTGATATGTAAAGATGCTAATGCAACTGCATACTAAATATAAATGATGTGACATAACTGCTTCATGTAAGACGTAAAAAAAATATTTATGTAAGCCAAATCATATAAAATCCCAAAGTCAGTAGACTGTGACTGCTTGAGCATACAGATGAAATGTTCTTGGAAATTTTCTGAAATAATGCTAATGCAACTGCATACCAAATATCAATAAATGGTGTACCAAAATTGCTTCATGTTAAAAAGACCTAAGAAAAAAAAATGTTCACATTGGCCAAATCAGTAAAAAATCCCACAAAGTCAGTAGACTGTGACATACAGATAAAATGCTGATCTGCAACTGCATACCATATACCAATGGTGCACCATAAATTGTTTACATAAAACAGATAAATAATTTTGGACGCTGCTGTTGCCACTGGAATCACCACATTCTTTGCAGGTGAGATAAAAACTGTCGCCCAACTCATGTATGGTTAGACAAAACTTCAGTGATGGTATTAGGCAAAAAAAAAAAAAAATGACACAAAAAAATATAAATGGATGTGTTGGACATGTGCTATTAAAAAGGTAAATAAACTTGAAATAAAAAATAAATATACATCCCACAGCACTAATACTTAGGGCTATTCCAGTAAACATGTTATTCCATCCTAAAATTCTAATTTATAAAATGATGTGTATTGTACATGAATTAAAAATTCAAAATGACCCTTCTAGATTTCATTATAAATAATGGGAAATCCACTGCATGTTTATGTATAATAGTTCTATGGAAGTACGTAACTTGTTTTACTAGAATATCCCTAAAACTAACAAACAAATGAAACTTGTGATATTTGGGAGGAAATAACAACAATTTTTTTTAAAGCTTTTACATGACAATATTTTTTACACAAACCTTTCACTCTTAACAAAAAACAATGGATTTATAGTCTGCTTAATAAAGAAGAAAATACAATTTATTTCTAACAATATAGTATTTAGCACCTGGATATTGACCTATCCTGGCTTTTTGGGGAAAAAACCCTCAACATTTTTCTTAGTTTTGGTGGAGGAGAGTTCACATTTCCTCACTTGATTTGCATTTAATAAAAAATCATAAGATATGATGCTATGACTAGCAACATGTCCTTTTTCAAAATTAAAGAATGCATAAAAGATGATAATGAACTTGCATGAAAAGGTAAATAAAACCACAATTTAAACATAATTGGGATGGAAAAATGACCAAAACACTAAATGCCCATCTAATTTTGTAGGCCAGATATAACAATTACCAGCAATACACATATATAGAATTTTCTTACCCTCTTAAAAATATATATGTCATTTAATTTTGACAAGCAACACTAACATTAATGCTACTATATATTAGTAAATATCTATAGATATGTGTTAATACATGTATTTCAACCTTTTTGCACTTATTTGATGCTGGATATGAGAGGGAAGCAAAGTAATATAAACATAAACAAACACATACATCCTGAGAGTATCAACTAATTATTGCAATGGACTACTAGTTCTAGGCAAGCATAAAAGTTGCATTTTGGAAAAAGAAAGCAACTTTATGTTTATACTGTACAATTCTTTAAAACAAGTAATATTAAGGGAGTACCCAACACTTTAGCCAAAATAAAATTGTGTCGTTTAATTTTCATGAAAATTTGCATAAATATGCACTTTTTTCATATAAATTTAATTGTCAAGTCTTAAGAAAATTGAACCATAGGTTTCTTGGGAAATTTTTCATTGAACATAATGGAGTTTCAACATTTCATTTTTTTATCATTGAGAAGCTTGATATCTTTGAATAATTGTGCCTGAGTAAAACGTTCAAGTGATATTTAAGAGTTATTTCCCTTAGGTGTTCTGTACCCCCTTAAGCATCCAAATCTTGCATACATGCTTATATTTGATGAGAAATCTTTAAATATTCATTTTATGAATAAAAAGCGAGAGATAAAAATTCATTAAATTCTATAGAGACAGAAATCAATAAAAACTTAATACACAAGAGATTCTTTATAAAATAGATCTTTCACTCTCAAAGTGTAGCAAATATTGAATTTTTCATCAAATCCTGAAAAAGGTGAGAATTTGACATTAAAGGTCCTTTATAACAACACCTGTCAAAATATCACAAAAACTTATTATCTATCATTACTTTATCACATTTCCAACATAAGTCAACAATAATAAAACTACCGCTCATATAAGAAAGAATTTCATTCATTCATCCATACTGAAAATTTGATATAAGTTTCTAAACATCACATTTATGTAAAAGTAAGACCAGCTTCTTCATAAACTTTGAATATTTTCTCTACGGAGGTGATATAGGCAGCAGTTCTCAGGTCCAGACCCAAGTTGTAGCTCATAGCAGTCTTCATTATATTCTGAAAACAAATATACAAAACATTTTAAGTACATATATTCTTTGAACTTAATTGTGTAAGCATCTGTTTACATGGGTAACAAAGGCCATAATGGAACATAAAGGTTTGACTCCATAATACCTGGTTAAACCTACCATTTCAATTAACATTCCTGCACCATTGTAGTCTCTTGTTTGTTTAAATCAGGTGTGCATCCAGGATTATAATTTAGGGGGTTGTAAAGGTTGTTTTTCGTCAAAAAAGGATGGCAATCTTTTTTTATAGTGCTTTTTACATTGATTTTGTGCAAATTTTTAAAACACAATTTTTGTCTGTTTTAGGGGGGTGCCTAACCTGGGACCGCACCTGATTATCTTATTCTGTACATTCTTCTTTGACATTGCAGGATGATCAATCCTATTCTTCATTATGTTATTGTCTCAGTCTGCAGCAACTAGTTTCCCAGAAGCTGACCAATTTTTTGGTGATGTCAGACATCTGATAGTGCCAAAGCGACTCCTATATGCATGTTACAAGTGACATATTTTATTCATATACATATAAATTCTTACCCTGGCAGATCTTTCCATGGTGTACTCAAGTCCTGAATGTACAATATCTTTTTCTGAGGCACCCTGTAAATTAGATTAAACGTTATGAACTGGTGTCTGAAGTCTTAAGGTTAAAGATGAAATTTTTGCATGCACCAAGAAAGCCAATATACTTATCAAAATGCCAATATGCATGGCTTTAAATCAACTGATTGACAGTGAATAAGTGTTAACCTCGGGTCCTAAAAGCATCAAGGCAAAAAGATGCTATCTGTTTAAATGTGATGAAATAATCTTATATAATTACAAAGCAGTAGATACAATTATGTGAAAGATTTACAAGAAGAACACTTGAGTAAATATAGTGAAAACCCATTTAATGTGTATTTTAGTATGGAAAATTCCTACCACTAACACAATGGTGGCATAAAATACTTCTTGCATACAAAAATATTATTGGAAAGTTTGGATTGACATTCCAATACTTACAGAAATTCTCTTCTCGAATTCATCGGATGGAACAATTGGTATAGATCCTCCTTGTTTACCAAACTTTCTTTCTAAAGATCTCTGTACACTTTCTGTAAAATAATTTTTATCAGAGATTCAAATTAATATTGTAGAACAAAATATTACAGACTTTATCAATTCCTTATTATTCTTCCACCAAAAGATATAAAGAGGTCAATAATAAGTTTTATCACACAAATTGCCAAATGAAAGAAGTAGTTTGGGCTCATAACTATCCTATTCATCAATGTATAATTTTATAGCAATCTGTCAATTAAACTCAAAATATTGTGCATACACTAAAGTAAAAGCTGACACATACATCATCATACCATATTACTTTTTTCAGATTTTTTAAGGATAAAGGTAAATTTCAGCTTAGGTGTGAAGCCAAAGTATGTTTTACATTGTTATTGATAAGAGGTGGTATTGTATGACAGAAAATCAGCATTTGGAATGTTGTTCTTCACCAGTGAGGCCATCAATGCAGAACAATAGCTGTTTTTGAAAAATGATCAAATATATCAAAACTTAGTCCACGTGTCCAACATAACTTTTACAAGGCTCACCAAGGCTTCTCAATAGTACCTACCAAGGAGATAATAATTAGATTCTCGTTCATATTTAAATGTAAGTCTTCCATAACTGACATGATTCAAATTCTTCAACCATTCAAAATACGATACTGTCACACCACCAGCATTAATGTACAAATCCTGTAAAACAATATAGTGTTAAAGATATATGTACTTTAAATGTTAAATAAATACTTTGAATATGTTACGATATACATGTACACTAAAAACCTTGACTAACTTATACATGTATGCATTATTTTCATTTTTCTTGAAAAAAAAATCATTTGTGTTAAAATCAAGTAAAAAACAAATCATTATCAATATATTTAACAAGTAATTTTTATTAGAATTTAGTTTCAGTATTACTGTAGTTATTATGAGGGGGGTAAAACCTTTTTTGGGACACCGGGATTGGCCATATTTAAGCTCGGGATTCCGGGATTTGGATAAGTTAAATTCGGGATTCCGGGATAAAATTATATCAACTTTACCGGGATTCGGGATTTTCTCATTTCTAAGTCAGGATGACAGGATTTTGTAAAAATTTGTTCGGGATTCCGGGATCAGACCCCCTCCTACCCCCCCTCTATTATGGAAGTGAAACCTGTCTAAACCAAACCTGGAAATGGTATTATTACTCTGACAAATGGTACAAAACCACTGTGTAAACTTTGAAATCTGTACCAAAGAGTTTTGGTGTTTTAAAATTGCTGACAGACGAATAAATCTAATAATTATAAAATTACCGAAAATTGAAGATCAATCTCAATGTCCAAGAGAAAAGACAAAACAATGAAGACATACCGGAAAAATTGTAGATTACAATGGTCCTGACTTGGTACAGACATTTTAAAAAATATTGTGGGTTAAACCAGGTTTAATGGATTGCAAAACCTCCCACTTCCACAAAGTGAAAACTATAGGGCTTCCATACCCATGATGAAGAGCCTTCATTATATCAGAAGCAGTGGTTTTCTAAACAGCAGAACTTACAGGTATCACTAAGACATTTCTCTCCAGGAAAATCTTGTCAGCACCCATGGTTGTTGGTCCATTAGCACCTTCAGCAATTATCTGTAAACAGAACAAACGAATTCATCAATAAAACACAGTGCCACACCCTCAAAATCATTGAAAATATGAGATAATTTCATTATTTACCAAAACGAACTTTATTTTGGAGCAGTCTTATTGTACAGACTACATATGCATATGCGATATCATGCCAGTGACTACAAATCACTCTAAAATGTCCCCCTTTTCTGTTTTGTGAATGTTATTACTTGTAACTAACATAAAAGGAGAGACAATCCAAGATAGGTAACTTATTAATTTTATAAAAATAAATTGCCTTTTAAATACGATAATAGTATCTAAATTTGTCATGCAAAATGGACTTGAAACACGAAAATTTCGAGGATGTTTCTCAGACACATCCATAGAAAATTTGATGTTGAATCAATGTACTTTTATTGTATATTTACAGATGAATTACATTTTTGTAATGAACATGTTGGGCCATGTAAATCTATATTTGTATATATATATAGATGTGGAGCTTTATTTATAAATTCAATCAAAATACAATGTATTAAAATTGCCTCAATTTTCAAAAGCTCTTGGATTTTGTCTCTTGGTATATTGAGCTGAACATCTGCAATTTTGTTAAAGTTTGTTAGAATTGTTTTTCCCCCCAGAAACTTACAGGAGACAGACAGACATTATTCATATCAATTGTTTTCCTTACAACTTTGTGGTGAAGCATAAAAACAAAGTTCCTTAAATCAGTTATTTTCTGATAGTTTTCTCACCTTTGCCTGGACTTTGCCTGCATTCTCTTTGGTAAGTTGTCTTTCGCTAGCAGCAGGTACAAGTATATCACATTTTTCCAACATCAAGTCCCCATCATATTCTACAGCATCTGGGAAACCTTTACACGTTCCATTTTCCTTAAAATAACATGAGCATATAGAGATGCAATGGCAATTTTCAATTGTTTTCAATAAAATATAAAAGCTTGTTCATCTATTATGTTCTTTTTGACCACCTCTATGAAAAAATAAATAAGTTAAACTTATTTGTTTATTCTGAATTGGGAATTAGTAAATTATTCTCAAGTTTGTCTTAAATCATGATGGACGTATTGTTTTACTTTAAAAAAAATTTCAAAACATTTTTGTTTTGGCTTTTTTAAGATATAAAGAGAAGCTAAAAAAGAATTCCCATGATATAAACTTTCATGGTTTTTACGAGCAGGTTGAAATCGTGAAAGTTTATACAGTAGACTCCGCCAAATCGGATATCGAATTTGTCAGGAAAAAATATCCGATTACCCAGGATATCCGATTTGCCATTTCAGGAGATCGAATATCAGTTTTGGTGATGTAACTCAAAGTCTTGTCCATGTGTTCCATGTTGAGGATGCCATCATACTATATATTTGTTGTATCATGCAAGAATAAAGGATTTAGTGAATAGCTATTGTTGTTTTATTAATTAATAAAGAATTTTCATCAATTTGTGTACTTATATTCCCTCCATAACATGTGTGTTTTACTGAAGTCGTCCATCTTTGTTGTTTACATTGTAGAAAATTTATTAATCTCTAACAAGAATCACCATTTTTTCTCTATCAATGTACGAGATTTAAAAGGCTGGTATTCATTCATATTACATCTAAATCGTAAAATTATGTGTTTCAGGATCATATTTTCATAAAGATGTTAAAATTTGTCTACATTTGTCAATCAAATATGAGATTATAGCAGCTCATGAATATTCAAAATGGCGACTAGTGAATTACAAAATGTTGATTAGCCATGTGGTTGTCCACACATCGTCTTGGATAATGATTTTATTTCAAATCTATTGAGACATCCTTTTCAAGATTGGCATCATAGTGGAGGAATATCAATGTTCATTTTGAAATATATTTTATTAGCTGTGCCAACATAAGATTTCAGAATAACAAATTGAGAGGTTTTAAAACATTTATATTTTGACTTCCGGCATGTACGATGATCATGATTGACAGGTGTGCAAGAAAATAAACACACAGAAGATATATCTTTTATTGCTTAAATAAAAACAAGTGTTGGAATAAAAACATCTTTATTAGTAAATACAATATACTTTGTTTATTAAAAATCATAAACAGAGAGTTGAATACAAATGTTGGTGAAAACGTATGTCAAACTTCCGGTCATCACGATCTTCTGAAATACAAAAATATCCGATTTTTATACAAAATGGCAACATTTTGATGGAATATTCTATCCTATTTGCCGATATATCCAATGTTCCGATATCCTATTTCCCGATAAAAAATATATAGAAAGAATAGGAAATGGTTTGGTGTTTTGATATTCTATCCCATTTGCCGATATATCCAAGTAGCCGATATCCGATTTCGTGGAGTCTACTGTATTCACAAAACGTTTCAGAAAAGTATACCATCATGATTCACATACTTTTCAATGAAGCTTGTTTCACCAAAATTTGTTTTCATGAAGCAGAACAAGTTCAAGACAGAAATCATGAAATTTCAACTGGTTATAGTACATTAAGAGGAAATAAAACTTTATTACTATTTTGTAGTCTTCTAAATCCCTTGGACTGATGCCATCTGGGTTATACAACTGACAGTCAATCTCCTTCACACCTACACACTTGGCTCCAGCTCTGTGGAGGTATCTCATGCTGTGTAAACCCACATTACCAAAGCCCTAAAAATAGAATCCAATCATATTAAAGATAGGAAGCCCCTTAATATAGAAACCAATCAAATCACAGATACAAAAATCCCTAAAAAAAAGAATGAAATCATATTTTATTTTTAGGTACTAATAGTTTCTTATTTAAAAGCATATATATTATAGAATCTTCACAAAAAAATTGCTGTTCCATTTCGAAACACTGCAATGTAGGAATATTTTCAATTACTGTGACTTCTTTTAAATATTTTTTACCTGTAAACTTTTTTTACTTTATTTTATAATGATCTTGAAACTGTTTGCACTATTTTATATTATCTAAAAGAACATACAATATCATTGTATTGAATCAAAAATAAAAACCCAATATGATGGGAATTGCAACTTAAAAAGCATATCTAAGGGCTATTCCAGAAGTGGATGAAGTGTGAAAAGAACACATTTAAGTTTGAATTGGAAAAGCTTTAAGATTCCATTTCCTTTCTTTACTCGTATGTATAAAATGTAGGATAAGGAAATCTGTCAAAGTCAAAAGTGGCCGGATTTCGTTAAACAGGAAGTAAGTGAGCCACGGATCTGAAATTGAATCCCCCCTTTATGGGACCCACCCTGATGTGTATACTAAATATCAAGTGGTTATGATTAGTAGTTGCTGAGAAAACTGTTACTAAAATCAAAAGTGGCCAAATTTCGTAAAACAGGAAGAAAGTGAGCCACACACCTGAAATTAAATCCCCCTTTATCATGGGACCCCACCCTGATGATTTATACTAAATATCAACAAGCATTCTGAGAGTATTGCAAAACAATACATAGTCCCCTACCGGCCTCATATTTCAGTCACTGGTTTTCAATGCAATGGATTTTCAAACTTCAAAGGGCCATAACTCCCATAAGAATTTGTGGACCGGCACGAAACTCAAACTACATCTGTAACTCATCATTGTAAACTCACATACCAAAAATCAGTTCATTATCTATAAGCGTTTAGAAAAAAAGTGCGGAAAACGGAAACTTGAGTGAATTTTCAAAGTTCAAAGGGCCATAACTCCCATAAAGATTTGTGGACTGGCATGAAACTCAAACTTGATCTGTAACTCATCAAGGTTAACTCACATACAAAAAATCAGCTCATTATCTATAAGCATTTAGAAAAAAATAGGGCATGTAATGGGACATTAAATGATATGCACCACGTTATAATATCAAAAGTTCATAAAATTTGATTTCAAAGTGGCCTATCTCGAAAACAGTTATTCGAATCATGCTGGAAATTGAACTTGACCTGTGTTTTATTGTACGTAATAGCTGTACAAAATATCATTCAAATCCTTTGACCCGTTTTCAAGTTATTGGTCCGAAACTCAAAATTTCATGAAATTTGATTTTTCAAAGTGGCCTATCTTGAAAACTATTTTTGGATCATGCTGGAAATCGAACTTGACCTGTATTTTATTGTACTAAACAGCTGTGCAAAATATCATTCAAATCCTTTGACGCGTTTTCAAGTTATTGGTCGGAAACCTTCGGGGGACGGACGGACGGACAGACACTGAAAAAAAATGAGGGTATAACATAATACCCTGCCACTTCGTGTGGCGGGGTATAAAAAGTGTGTAAAACTGAAATTTTAGTTAATTTAAAGTTCAAAGGGCCACAACTCCCATAAAAATTTGTGGACCAGCACGAAACTCAAACTTGATCTGTAACTTATCAAGGTAAATTCACATACCAAAAATCAGTTCATTATCTATAAGCGTTTAGAAAAAAAGTGCGGAAAACGGAAACTTTAGTGATTTTTCAAAGTTCAAAGGGCCATAACTCCTATAAAAATTTGTGGACCAGCACCAAACTCAAACTTGATCTGTAAATCATCAAGGTAAATTCACATACCAAAAATCAGTTCATTATCTTTAAGCGTTTTGAAAAAAAGTGCGGAAAACTGAAATTTTAGTGAATTTTCAAAGTTCAAAGGGCCATAACTCCCACAAAAGTTTGTGGACCGGCACGAAACTCAAAATTGATCTGTAACTCATCAAGGTTAACTCACATACCAAAAAATCAGTTCAGTCTTGGCGCTATAAATTATGGTCCACAGGCCCGACAACTTATTATTGAAAAATTTTGTATAGACAACATTGGCTTGCTTTTGCCATTTCCCTCAAGCATTTTCACTAGCCATGGCTTGTGGCCTGTGGCCAATTTCGAAGACTGTCAGTTCATTATCTATAAGCGTTTAGAAAAAAAAGTGCGGAAAACTAAGGCATGACAGACGGACGGAGCGCAAACCTATAGTCCCCTTCGGCTTTCGCCGGTAGGGGACTAATTATCAAGTGGCTATGATAAGTAGTTGCTGTGAAAACTGTTACTAATATTTCTTCCCCACCTGCCTGAGCCTGATGTTCACTATTTTATAACCTGATTTTTTCACTCTGACAGACCAAAAATCAATTAAAACCTTATGCATGGTGTATTTCTAAAATGAACAAATGTCATTTCCTTCTTATTTTATGCATACTTTTAATGAATGGTAAGAAAATGATAATCAAACCTGAATAATGAAAGTCTTGTCATTGAACCCTGGTGTTAGTCCAATCATACTGGTGTAACTAGCTTCCATAATGAAGTTTTCAATTCCATGGAACACTCCCTATAACATAAACAGGACACAAATTAATCCAAAATAGCATATTTCCTAACTTTATTTACAGTAAATCATGACAACATTTTACATATCGTATTGGTTTAGTTTACTTGCAGGTTTCTATAGATACTGTTGAAGGAATCATTTCTGCGAAGTTGTTTTCTGAAATAAATGTGTTTCTGGGGTTTCAACAATTAAATCAATCTGAATTTGGTTTTATCTATGTAAATAAATCAATAATACAAAATTTAAAAAAATAAACAACTTGCAAATTTCATTTATTAGTAATGATTTTGTTGTTATTTTCAGACTTCATTTGAATGCCCTATTGGTGATGCTTTGTTTCTTTTGATTTTTTGATTTAGCAGATTCATGCATTCATATCCTCAAAATGGCTGCTTTGACTGGCAGTTCTTTTACATGTATTATTGCTTTTGGTATTTTTCCAATGATTAATTACCCTTCCAGTGGCAGAGATACGTCCATGAATACCACCTTGGGTAATTGGCTTTCCTGTTACACATGCAGATGAGTTCATATCATTGTAACCTACAAGAGAAACAAGATATAATGTTTATAAAAAAAATAAAAATAGAATTTGCATATAAAGACTTTCAATCATTTTTAGTATAAGATGTATTAGCAAAGGACAAGATAGGATAAGAAGACGATTTTGGCCCCCTAAATTGCTCAAATTTTCCAAAATCGGAATATTGAATTATAACTGTGTGATTTTGTGATTCAGAAGTTGTATTTTTTAGAACAAGCACAACTTAATTGAAAATTTGACATTTGGCGTAATTAGGCATGTGCACAAAAGGATATAACTATGAAATGTAGCAAAATTGGCTTAAAATTGTTAAAATGGCAATGGTTTTTGTGAAATTTAAATATTAGCGGACATGCGGCCCACAAAGATAATTTCTGGAAATAATATTTTTTGTATGCCAATTCCATAGTTAGAATATTTTTGTGGGCCGCTTGTCCGCTCATAGTTATTTGAGCCAAAAACATACACAAATATACCAAATTTCGAGTATTTGTGAGAAAAAGTCACTTTTTCGTCAAGTTTGATCGAATGCTAAAATCAGATTGGATCTATAATTTGTTTAAAGCATTCAAATTTATCAACTTTCATTACTTAATATCATATAAATCAATTTTTGAGCATAAAATTTCACTTTCGAAAAAGGGGCCAAAAAACGCCCTTATCATACCTTGTCCTTTATAAACTTGAGAAATGCAATTGTTTCAATGACATTGATTGACAAATTTGCAACAAATCATCTAATGAGCTCCATAAACATTTAGAGTGATGATATAAGTTTCCTTTGTTTTGATCTTTGAGTTTTGATTTTTGTTTGGAGGGGGGAAGCCTTTTGAAGGTAAAACCCATTGTTTCTATGAAATTTGATATCATAACTCAAGTATATATAAATATACCTTTTTTACACATATGTCACATGGCATATGTAAAATTTGTTAAACATAGTGGTCCTGAAGATAGAAAATCATCACCACAACAAAATCTTATGATAAAAATGTGCAAAAAAAATGGCTTACCTAGTGTGTTTGCATAAGTATCAGCAATCCAGCTCATTTCTCTTTCTCCCGTTCCCATGTCTGGTGCTGGTACATCAATACCTGGACCTGTTCAAGTAAAAACAAGTAAATCTGTGAGCTAATGCTCACTAGTGATACCCCCGCTCCCCAAACTAAGCCATGCATACAAGTTGAAATACTTGGTAAACAGGAATTAGTTGACCTAGGAACATAAAAACACTTTACACCATATGGGACTATAGGATAAAGCTGTATACAAAATATCAGACCCCTATCTCATGTAGTTGCTTGGGAAACTGTGACGGAAATTTTGCATTCATGTCCATAATGTGTAAAAACCTAAGTATTCGGTAAACAGGAAGTACACTATCTAGGAGCATAAAATCTGTATACACCATATGGTACTATAGGATAAAGCTGTATACAAAATATCAGACCTCTATCTCATGTCGTTGCTTGGGAAACTGTGACGGAAATTTTGCATTTTATGTCCATTATGTGTAAAAACCTAAGTATTTGGTAAACAGGAAGTAGACTACCTAGGAGCATAAAATCGGTATACACCATATGGTACTATAAGATAAAGCTGTATACTAAATATCAGACCTCTATTTGATGTAGTTTCTTGGGAAACTGTGACGAAAATTTTGCATTTATGTCCATTATGTGTAAAAACCTAAGTATTCGGTAAACAGGAAGTAGACTACCTAGGAGCATAAAATCGGTATACACCATATGGTACTATATGATAAAGCTGTATACAAAATATCAGAACTCTGTCTTATGTAGTTGCTTAGGAAACTGCGACGGAAGTTTTGTTACGGACGGACGGACAGACGGACGGACAGACAAGGGTAAAACAGTATACCCCCCTCTTCTTCGAAGCGGGGGTATAATTAACACATATTTGAAATATATGAAAGTTGTAAGGAGGTTTTAAATGTACATGTACAATTTAAGCCAAAAATGAAGAAAACTGAAGACCTATTGCCAAAACATTTTGAACACATGATAAATTTTGAAACATTTATATCAAGTCTATTAGACAATTTATATCCTGATTGAACTTTTATATGAAGTTTATATTAAATTCCCCAATTGAACTTGAAAAAAATGATAATTAACTTTATCATGTTTATGCACATGTAAAAACAAAATGTAAAGATAGTTAAATTTATTTCATTTTGTGTTGGTCTCTAATAAAACCTTTTTAACATGTGTATTTTGCAATTAACCAAGGCTTCCAACAAAAGCAATCAAAGAAATGCTACATGTATTGATATTGTTTCACCAGTTAATCATCTTAATACCCCCTTCACATATACGAGATTTCCTTACGAGTTGTTACGATTTTCAAAATGTATAGTTTTACAAGTTATTGCGAGATTTTCTTCCAACCTTTTACGATCTATTTCCGAGTTGTCACGATTTAGTCAGTTGTGCGGAAATTTTACGAACCTCCGTCCAGTGACGATACGAATTTTATTTTCGACATGTTTACGAGCATGTTATGGCATCTTTACGACATCTTTACGAGTGTATTGCGATATTGAAAAGGATATTGTAACTAACTCGCAAACCACTCGTAAAGGAAGTCCTTTGCGAGGTCTTTCCGAGTTAGTTACGGGTAAAGGCGAGTCATTTACGATCACTACGAGTTCTTTACGATTTATTTACGATGTGTTTACGAGTTAAATTATGACATTGTTGTTTTTTCAACTCGTAAAAGTCTTACGAGGATTTTTGACATGTCAAAAATCCTCGTAAAACTTTCACGAGTTCTTGTGATTTCACACGAGCTAGGAAGACCTATTAACGAGTAACAAAGAGTGCTTTACGAGTCTTTGCGATTGGATACGAGTTGAAAACTCGTAAGGAAATCTCGTAAGTGTGAACGGGGTATTAGGCATCTTTCATCATTTTTTTGGATAAAAACAACAACCAATATTGCTAAATATACATGTACATAAACTTGCCAATAAAATTTTTCTTTGCCAGCTCAACAGCTAATCTACGAGTGATCTTTTCCAACTCCTTTTCAGAATATTCTTGAGGGTTGATTTTCACTCCAGCTTTTGCTCCTCCAAAAGGTACATCCACAACTGCACATTTGTAGGTCATCAGTGAAGCTAAAGCCTTAACCTCATCTTCATTAACCATAGTACTGTATCTTATACCTGTGAAGCAAAAGTATTCATATGTACAGTATACCTGATAACAATACAAATAGTATTGTTGGTATCATGTACTTGGACGTTACATTTACATACATGTAATAACCAAACCATTCTATTCCATGTGTGCATCAGAGTAATAAATTGTGTTGGTTTTATGAAATCATACTATGCTAAATCATTAACTGTTTGATTTGTTGCAGTGTTGTTTTAAATATCACACAAAGAATCAATACACTATATTGTGTTTTTTTATTATCAGTTGTGCTTCACATCAAGTGTTTAAAGAGAGTTCTTCAATGCTTCATCTGTTCTTGTTTCTACCTTCTAAGTTGAAGATACCAATTTTGCTGTTATACAATGAAATGGGGGCGTCACTGTTTAATTGGCAAAATCTGCATGCACAACAGGCATTCTATAACAATTGTCCCCCAGGGGACAATGCCATTTTAATGTCAGATCTCGTATGTAACCATTAAAACGAATAAAAAAAATTGCGCTTGTAATGAAAATTATGGAAGAAAAAAGAAATTAGATAATTGTGGATGAATAGAATTTTTTAAAAATTGTAAACATTATATTCTGTTATACATGTATTATGTGTACATATATAAAGATGGATGCATATAGATATTACTATTTTAAAACATCACCTCTAATTACTCCTATATGGTTTGGAAAAACATAGAGTTAAAATAAATAACTTCAAATTACATCCATGTATAAATATGTGTATATCTTATATTAAGAAGTAATTCAAGAAAAAGTGTCTTATATATAGTATAGCCATTGTCCCCCATCATTTCTTGATATTTCTCTATATCTTTCTTATGACCCCCTAAATTTGTCCATGCCCCTTTTAAATTTAAATATAGGTCCCTAATAAAGAAACTCTTTCATAGCGTAAGTTAACCTAATGTTGACCTATATTTAATAGTGTCTTATATATAGTATAGCCATTGTCCCCCATCATTCATGTCATTTATTAATTTATCGTTATTTCTTTGCATATTTATTGATCTTTCACTATATCTTTGCTTAAATACAATAGGCTATACTACATACAAGACACTTTTTATATAGGCAAAGAAATAGTGAAAATTAATAAATGATGGGGGACAATGGCTATACTATATATAAGACACTGTTTCATATAAGTCAACATTACATGTATCACTATCCAACTAGCTTAAGTTACGCTATGAAAGGGTTTTCTTTGGGGACCTATATAAATTGAAAAGGGGCATGGAGAGATTTTGGGGGTACACGCAAAGATATGGTGAAAATTAATAAATGATGGGGGACAATGGCTATACTATATATAAGACACTATTTTATATAAGGGGACAATGGCTATACTATATATAAGACACTATTTTATATAAGGGGACAATGGCTATACTATATATAAGACACTGTTTCATATAAGTCAACATTATCACTATCCAACTAGCTTAACCTACGCTATGAAAGGGTTTTCTTTGGGGTCCTATATAAATTGAAAAGGGGCATGGGGAGATTTTGGGGGTACAAACAAACATATAGTGAAAATTAATAAATATTGGGGTACAATGGCTATACTATATATAAGACACTATTTTATATAAGGGGACAATGGCTATACTATATATAAGACACTGTTTCATATCAGTCAACATTATCACTATCCAACTAGCTTAACCTACGCTATGAAAAGGTTTTCTTTGGGGTCCTATATAAATTGAAAAGGGGCATGGGGAGATTTTGGGGGTACAAACAAAGATATAGTGAAAATTAATAAATATTGGCGGACAATGGCTATACTATATATAAGACACTATTTTATTTAAGGGGACAATGGCTATACTATATATAAGACACTGTTTCATATAAGTCAACATTATCACTATCCAACTAGCTTAACCTACGCTATGAAAGGGTTTTCTTTGGGGACCTATATAAATTGAAAAGGGGCATGGAGAGATTTTGGGGGTACACGCAAAGGTATAGTGAAAATTAATAAATGATGGGGGACACTGGCTATACTATATATAAGACACTATTTTATATAAGGGGACAATGGCTATACTATATATAAGACACTATTTTATATCTGTGAAGATATAGTGAACATTAATAAATGATGGGGGACAATGGCTATACTATATATAAGACACTATTTTATATAAGGGGACAATGGCTATACTATATATAAGACACTATTTTATATCTGTGAAGATATAGTGAAAATTAATAAATGATGGGGGACAATGGCTATACTATATATAAGACACTATTTTATATCTGTGAAGATATAGTGAAAATCAATAAATGATGGGGGACAATGGCTATTCTATATATAAGACACTATTTTATATCAACAAAGATATAGTGAAAATTCAATAAATGATGGGGGACAATGGCTATACTATATACAAGACACTCTTTTTTGACTAAATTGTTATATTAATCTTCTAATTATAAAAGATATATGTAGGCATCGATGAAAGTGTAATTTGGTGTCATTTATTTTCACCTTTTTTCTTATTTTTCAAACTATGAAAGCAATTAGAGGAGAATAATCAGAGATTTGATGTTTAAAATAATAATATCTATATATGCATATAACTATATATATACACTAAGATATTAACAAATTATAACAGAATATAATGTTTACAAATTTTTAAACTTTCATTTACAAAATTCTATACATTTGTTATAATTTAACTTATTTCTTTCCATATTGTTCATTGCAAGTTTAATTTTCATTTTTTTTTATGGTTACATACAAGTTTTCAAATTGAAAAATGGAATTGTCCCCTGGGGGACAATTGTTATAGAATGCCGCACAACACTTTGTTGCCTAGGTCTTTTTTTCCATTTGCATGGCACTCCACTTCGGTTTTTTTTTCTGAAGGTCATCACTAAATATACGTACCTCCTTTGCATGGTGTCCTGTGCTGACTGTGCTGTGCTCTCCATGCTTCAATGATCTCATACTCTCCATTGTCTCTTTTGAGAGGGAAGCTGATCTCCACCATGTGATTGCAAGGTTTGATGATTTTGAGTATTCCCCTAACCCTTTTTCTTTTATCTTCTGGTGTTGCTCTACCTTTCATTTTGTCAACCAGTTTATCTTCTACTAGGAGAGCTGCTTTGTCGTAAAATCTATCGACAGTTTGTGAAAAGGTTAAGCTGTCATCGTCAAACTCAGCCTCAGTTGAAAATGGACGGTTAGAAGCCAGAGCTCGCCCAGATTTTGTCAAACATTTATTGACCTCTGTTTTCTGGGCCAAGCGAAACAAATCTTTTGATACTGACCGCAGCATTTTGATTCTTTTTCAATATTTACCCCACAAAATTAATGGCAGTTTCTCCCCAACCAGTCCTGTCCGCTTGTTTTGATTCGACGAAAAATGACCTTGAAAAAAGAACTTCCGGAGGTGTGTTCCCGTTCGACACATATCGTCCAATCAGAATAAAGTTTGTATAAATACATTGCATCACTGTCCCAAAACAAGAGGCTTTGCAACACTAGGTTTTTTTTTTCCGAAAAAAAGATAGCATAGCTGCACTTCTCTTAAAGTTAAAACCTTTTTATCAAGTCGGTGGCTATTTTGGCTAACAGTTAATGAATTTTTAAAATAAGATGTTTTAATCAATTGTTGGAAGCTCTATTAAATTTTGGACCCTTTCGATTAAAATTTCCTACTAATAAATGATTAACAGGTATTGCTAATTTTTCATCTAACTATGCTTATAATTGTTTTAGAGGAATTAAGCAGGAAGAATTCAATATCAGGATATTTGGGAAAATACCCAGTTCAAAAGGTCATAACTCACAAAAAAATTAGGGAAAATTTCCTAGTAATATTGTATATTCTATATATTTCTACATACCAAGTTTCCTTAAATGCAGGGAGTTAAAAGGAACAATTTTGTTATTAAACAGAAGTACAAGACATAAATGTCTCCCCAACAAAATAGTATCACATGAAATAAATGATTAACAGTTCTATTTTGAGCAACAGCAGTCATGTTTTATGACAAATCAAAAATCCCCACGATAGTTCTAAGCACCAAATGCTAATGAACAACAATGCCAAGTTTGGTTACAGTACACTAAGAGACATACCATGACTGAACACTGTGATAGTGATGCACCACTCTAAGAGTTAGAGTGGTTGACCATAACTTTTTTATTAAACAAGATTGTCATAAAATTCTTTTTGGAAATTGTTTTGTATAACCATTCCTTCTTAATTTAAAAAGATTTAAAAAAAAACAAGTAAATCTGTGAGCTAATGCTCACTAGTGATACCCCCGCTCCCCCAAACTAAGCCATGCATACAAGTTTAAATACTCGGTAAACAGGAAGTAGTTGACCTAGGAAAATAAAATCACTATACACCATATGGGATTATAGGATAAAGCTGTATACAAAATATCAGAACTCTATCTCATGTAGTTGCTTGGGAAACTGTGACGGAAATTTTGCATTTATGTCTATTATGTGTTAAAACCTAAGTATTCGGTAAACAGGAAGTAGACAACCTAGGAGCATAAAATCGGTATACACCATATGGTACTTTAGGATAAAGCTGTATACAAAATATCAGACCTCTATCTCATGTAGTTGCTTGGGAAACTGTGACGGAAATTTTGCATTTATGTCTATTATGTGTTAAAACCTAAGTATTCGGTAAACAGGAAGTAGACTATGTAGGAACATAAAATCAGTATACACCATATGGGACTATAAGATAAAGCTGTATACAAAATATCAGACCTCTATCTCATGTAGTTGCTTGGGAAACTGTGACGAAAATTTTGCATTTATGTCTATTATGTGTTAAAACCTAAGTATTCGGTAAACAGGAAGTAGACTACGTAGGAACATAAAATCGGTATACACCATATGGGACTATATGATAAAGCTGTATACAAAATATCAGAACTCTATTTCATGTAGTTGCTTGGAAAACTGTGACGGAAGTTTTGTTACGGACGGACGGACGGACGAACGGACGGACGGACGGACAAGGGTAAAACAGTATACCCCCCTCTTCTTCGAAGCGGGGGTATAAAAAAGATATTTATAAATGTCTCTAAGAGTGGTGTACCACTATCACGGTGTTCAGTCACAGTATGTGTCTTCATGTACTGTACAATTGGACTTGTGGTGTCAGAGGAGTTAACATTAAAAAGTTTACGGATGACGGACAAACAGCAGATGGACTTACAAAGGACGGCAAGTGATGGCAATAGCTTAATTGACCCTTTGGGTCAGGTGAGCTAAAAAAAAACATATCTCTCATCAGTGATTATGTCTAACCCCCACTTTAGTGGGGAGACATATTGTTTTTGTCGTGTCCATCCGTCACAAAGTTTGTCAGTCCAACTCCTCTGAAACTACAGAACCGCATTCAATGAAACTTGGTATATAGGAAGTACACCATATGTTGTTGTGCATATTACCAGGAAATTTTGATCCTCAAATTTTTGTGGGAGTTATGGCCCTTTGAACTTAGAAAATTGCTGAAAATCCTCATTTATCAACTTGTCAGCGCAACTCCTCTGCAACTACTGATCCGAATTCAATGAAACTTGGTATATAGGAAGTACACCATATACAGTTGTGTATATGACCAGGAAATTTTGATCCTCAAGTTTTTGTGGGAGTAATGACCCTTTGAACTAAGAACTTTTTGCGGAAACAAGGGGAGACATCGTTTTTGTAGGCAAAAACAAACTTGAATTTTTTTTGTTTAGTTTGGGGTTTATTTTGTTTTAACGGTGGATGAAACAACCAACCTTAGGAAAGAAACTTACAAACCTAATTACATACAGGCAGCTAAGCTGCTTCAATAAAATACAAAGCAAGACTTGAAGATGTACATTGTAATGACAAGTGATTGATAGAAACCAGGGAATTAGACCCCTTAGTTACTCAGACCCCTCAGTTTACAGTAGTTGATTCCATATAAATAACAAGCCATATAAGAAATTTTTATAGTAAAATAGTTAATTGACAATGAGTATAATATCAAAAACAAACAAAATATTGAAACAGAGGTAAACATACAATATGTATACTGTTAACAAACCATTTTCCAATCATTTATAATTAAATGATAACAAAATCATAATTTTGTCACAATGATTGATAATTTTTCAAAATCTCAAAAACTATTAGAGGAAAGCAATTTTATATAAATGATTTTTTTTTTACATTAAAGATAATTTAAAGTTACTTGTATATAATTGTTCTTGAAAGAAATATTGGTAAACTTTATAAATAATATGAGGCATGTTAAACCTGGGATGCTCCCGAAGTTACATTTAATCTTATTCATTTTTTTTTTCAAAAATAAAAACAAAGTAGCTTTTCTTTTGGGTTATGGGTGCGTTTTAATGATGTCTAAATTTTTTAAAGACAAAAGCGTTAAAAAGACGCCAACATTTAAGGATATTCAGCTCATAGTACAACTAAAATACATGTATTGACATTTCTATCTGAAGGAAGCATATTAAATTAAAACTTAATCTAAACTACTTATCACACAAAAGTCTTGTGCTTATTGTAGAACTTGACCACAACAATGTAAATTTTTGTACAAAAAATATCTCGGTGGGAATACAATATAAATGCATGTAAATCTCTTAACTAACAATACATCTAAAACATCATTCTACTTAATCTTTAATGGCAATTGATGCCTAAGCAAAGTATCTATTTATCTTTGATAATCAGTTCATACAAGTATATCTAACCATGAAGGCATTATGAAGGCATTCAAAAGCCTTGATTTTGAATTAGCAACATATAAATTATTTTTTTAGATGGGGGAAGAAGGGGGTATTTCACAGTAAACATATGAATGGGTGCAACATTTGGGAAATCTTGAAACAGCAAAAGCAAAACATTAATTTCCATAACCCTATTTTAAAGGGAGATAATCAAATAATCAGATGTTTTTTAAAGAGGGTGTTATTGGACAAAACTTCCCCTACTTTGATATTCAGTGGATTTTTACCAGCAAACATATTTTTTCTCCTCCATGGGGGAGGGGGCCAAACCCCTCAAACCCCCTTAAGCTACAGGTGTGAATCAAATAAGCTAAATGATAAATATATTGACATTTTCATTTTGACATTGACAAATCCCCAAAAGCAGGGGAGAATAAGACATGGCAACACAGGTCTTAAATAATTGCTGGATGATATTGTTAATAATCATATTCTTCTAATTAAGGAATCTATTCACATTTTCTTACATACATGCAACACAGTTTTTTTTCACAGGAAGAGATCATGAGCTTTTGAGATTCAATTTCACAGTTGTAACTCTAAGTTCACAAAATTTGAAGAAGATTTGAAATGAGTAAAACTGATCATATTGGTAATATTCAAAATATCTGTTTGTTTTAAAATTAGTGAATGATAAAAATAAATGAACGGGAATGTAAAAATTGAGGTAATTTTGATATCAAATTGATGTTGAAGAATCAAGGTTCAATTGCATTATGAAACAAGGAATAAATGTACCTTGTAAGCTAGATGAATGTAACAAAGATATGTGACCTTTATTTATTGTGACCTATTAGTGTTCACATGGGAGATAACCCTTATACATCATTTGATTACATTTCTTGAAACAAATTAAGTTTCAAGAATATCAAGATAGAAAATGTTACCGGTAAATCTCTTTCTTTCATGCAAGTATACAATATTTATTCATAGTATAATATTGAAAAACCATGAAAATTAATGCTTCTAAAAAATAATCAATTAGGTGTGAAAATCTAACAAAATGTTTGGGTCTTCTTAAAATACATGAATTATTATAGTAATAAGACAACCTGATTTTGCATCAATAAACAAGGAACCTGTGAGCTACTGCTCACGCAGTATACCCTGCTACCCCAAGATGAACTATGTCAGTAAACAGGAAGTAAATGCAGTGGATTCCTCTTATTAGCATAATGAATTTGTCAGAGAAATGTATGCAATTAACCAAATGACCCCATAAAGTGAAATGTCAATTTTGAACAGAATATACAAAGAATTTATAAAAATTTGTCTCATTATCAAATGTGTTGAGTAATTAGAACACCCAGGTTACACTTTTATTGTATCCTACTGCTTGAATAAACAAATGTGACATAAATGAAGGTTGTAAAAACATAGTTTGATAACTTTTACAATGTACCAAACACACCTTGTTAAGAAAGCATATGATTTTGACAGGTATTAAGGTGTTTTTTGAAAAATTTAAGTCAATAAACAGGAATTTTGTACTTTTTCTCAGATTTTCAATGCAATTAAATGATTTTTTTTTTAACATTAATAGTACAGGAAATGGTTTGGTGTTTTAAAATCATATTCAATAAAGAGGATTATTCTAATAAGAGTAAGTCAAATAAGTGGAATCCACTGTATTAGACAGACCAAATTTCGATACTTACAATATAGGACTTCATAATGGAGCCATTTACCAAATTTCAAGTCACTGTGATATGAAGTTTCTGAGAAAAATGTTATGAAAACTTTCAACAATTGACTAGTAGTGTTGAAAATTGACTAAGTTGGTAAACAGGAAGTAGATATCTGAAAGCACTAATTTGGTACTCACGATAAAGGACATCATAATGAAGTCAAATTACAAATTTCAAGTCCCTGCGACATGTAGTTGCTGAGAAAAATGTTACAAAAATTTTCAACAATTGATTAGTAATGTTGAAAATTGACTAAGTCAGTAAACAGGAAGTAGATATCTCACAGACCTAATTTCGGTACTTGGAATAAAGGACCTTACACTGAACTCATATACCAAATTTCAAGTCACTGTGATATGTAGTTGCTGAGAAAACTGTTACGAAAGTTATGTTGTGTACGGACGGACGGGAGGACGGACAGAGGTAAACCAGTATCCCCTCTTCTTCAAAGCGAGAGTATAAAAATATAATATAGAAAGGGCTCTTAGTAGGACAGTAAAAATTGACTTTAAATTTAGGAAAAAAAATGAATAATATACAATTAAGGTGAATGAATGTCATGACAAGTATAGTTTTATCTTGTAATAAAAACATTTTAATGTGAAAATTGATAATAATGTGGAAAAAAATCCACTTTGTACAAGCAAGAAAAAAAAATTCGTCAACAATATTGCAAAAAATGTAAATATAATAGACTACTAAGTAAAGCTGTGACTAGATGAATATACATGGCAACATTCTAAGCAAGCATAGCAAAAAACTTTACTTCAATAAGAACATGTAAAAATAATTCTTTATATATAACACATTTATGAGTAATTCAATAAATAATCGATGTCAAAAGCAAATAGTTTTGAAAAGAACTCTGACAGAAAAAAAATACTTGCACTGAAATATGCACATAATTAACAAATCTCTCATTATTTAACCAATGTGTAAGTAGTTTAGTCTAGAAAATTATCTTTTTGAAAGAAGTAAAATAGAAGATCAGTTAAGTATCAAAGCCAAAATATTACAAGCGCTATTCCAGTGAAAAAAACTTTTGAGGGGATTTGAAACATCACTTTTTACTTTTAAAGGATATCACCATAGAATTTATTTAAATTATTACACTACTGTACTAGAAAGGCACATATGTTGCCTGCATCTTAAAGTTACAGTTAACAGGAAGTACATGAGTTATGGCAATAAAATTGCTTTCCACCATGAAGTGATATAGGTGGAAGCAACATGCTGCCCAGAAAACTGGGACCAAAACTTTTGTAATTTTTTTTAACCCAAGACAATGGATAGTGTCAAAGTGACTCCAATAAGTCGCGTTGCAACATTTTTCAGGTAAAATAATACTACATTGCAAAATCTTTGTTTGAAAACAACACGTAAATAGATTTATTTATTTAAATGGTGTTCCGCCCCATATATAATCTCTACTAGAATAGCCCTAAAAGCAAAAATTATCTTCAACATTGCAATAATTCAATGGTTCATTTTAAAAAAAAATCGTTGTTAAAGTTACATAGGAACCACCATTTTACTCACATTGAAAAATAATGCAACATTTATAACAATCAAAATATACAATTTTTTTTTCTTTTCAGACATTTCAAAGTTGTGGAAAATAATTTCCCCGGTACACTGGTAAAACTATTTGCCTGTCATGCAAATGTAACAAATAAAATTTTAAGATATCATGAGTTTAGGACAAAGAAAATTGAACACAGTAAGAAGAATCTCATCTTTATAAAAATAATGAAGTCGGTGGGAATACATGTGATTTTTTTCATTAAACATATCTTTTTGAATTGTCAAAATGGTAAAAGTTCATAAGTAATCAGTCCACATGAAAAAAACTTCCCCAGTTTGGTATGTGATTAAAGTTAATAAATTGGAAACAGAACAGAAAAAATAAAGTTTTAATTTAACACTTTGTTATTTTAAATTTTCTGTGACAGGTGTGGAAATAAGGATCTTATACCTTTAATAATACAATATCTATGAAAAATTTCATACATTTGACATACACTATACTAAAGTAGGATAAAATACATATTATCTTTATTTCAGAAATTACTGCATTGTAGGTGTACTGTAAAAAATGTTGAACTGGTTTATTCACTTTAATCACAAGATTTCATGTTAAGCTCCCACATGATCAAAAGGACCTGCAACATGAAGGCTTTCGTGGTGACTTTAGATTTTTATTGGTTAGGTTAGAACAGACTACATTGAAATTCATTTAAAAAAAAACACCTGCTATCTCAGTAAAACATTACTTTAAATGGAGCTATTGTGTTTTAAATAAACCTTGCAACCTGAGGGGGGAGATTTTCGTTGTGGGAGTGGCCCATGACATGGCTAAAATCAATCACATGTTCACCAAAAATTTTGCAATAGTGTAATAAAATTTCCCACAATGCATTAATTTCTGAAATGATTAATTACAAAGAGGGCACTTTGACATGTAATTGAGACAACCAATCCACTGTGAGATCACAAGTTTCCTCGACTATATCTCCATTTTGCCACCTGGGCATTAATATCCCCACGTAGATTATGGGCAAAACACAGCAACAGAACCTGTTGACAAATAAAGCATAATTGTATACAATTTAACAAAATGCATTTGATCAAGTTTGATACATTTTGGTGTATGTTTATAATGATCAACTTTTTAATTTGCAACTGCAATGTTTCAAAAAACAAGAGCTGTAGTTCTTTGACAGAGTTTTTTAATGTTAGATTTTTTGTATGCTGTTCTGTCCTAAGGGTGAACATTTTTTCCAACCAACAAGAGTAACAAAGGAAATATCCATCCCTGTTCACTTACTACATGTAGCTTAATTTCATCATGGTTTTGTTAGTTGGATGAGGTTTTAGTTTACATCTTTTTTTGAAACATGGATAACATATGGCAGTCAGATACATAGGCACAAAAAAGTAGAGAGAACTGGAGACCATTGTCATTAACTACTGCGATAAAGTGTAGATGAACAAATTGTTTTGTATGTTTCTTAAACTCACAACATTCGAGTAAAGGTTGGCTTTGCATTGCATGTCCTGTAATTTAGATCTGGGTCAAAGTACAAGATGACTCCTGGCTTTTTCAATTCTAAATTTTTAATTTGCTACTGATTTTTAAAATAATAAAGAGACTGCTACATGTATAGCATGTCACATCTCATAATCATCTATTGTAAATCTCACCTGTACAACAGCTATGCCAATTGCCACTGAAGCCACAAGTATCAAGTTATTTTCCAACCATTTCTGTCCTTGAGGTATACAACCAATGGTATAAATATGTGATCCTCTGTCAAAACCCTAACAAATGTACAATACAAGGTTAATTACCAATAATGACAAAAGTTGAGAATTTTTCACATTTTGTATCACAAAATTTTAGCTAATCCAAAAATTGACTGATATTTACATTTTAAAAATTCTAATAACTACATATGTATCTGTATTTGGTGGTAGATTTTCCATGTGATTAGTACACCCAAGACACTAACTCAAGACTGACATAGATTCAAAATCTCGTTTTTTTTTCTGTGTTTTTTGTTTTTGTTTTTTTCCCCTCCAAATATCACAAAACTATCAGTATTTACATACATCTGTCAATTTCAAAATGTTCATTTCCCTTTCACTGCAGACATTATAAACTCATACTTACATGTTTGGGTAACATCATACCATGTCCACATTGAGTATTTTCAAGAGACAGCTGAAATTAAATCAATCATGTACAAAAATATTTCAAAAGATGGAATACAGAATCAATACATACTCTCTATCACATAACACACCATATGCATTTGCTTCATTTTGTTTTTAAATAAATGAAATCAACAAAATTTGGTAGGCTGCAATATTCAAATAGAAAATGTGCCTATGAGCCACGGGATGGCCCTCCCGTTCTTGAAATATCATTGACCCTCAATGTGTATTACCTGGGATATGGACCTTTACCAAGAAATTGATCAAAAGTGTTCATGTGTAAAATATAGGTCGCTGTGACATTATTTCTGGTGGGTGGTGCCATGTTACCAAGACTCATCAAGTAGTGAAATATTGACCCCTAACATGTAGTATTCAAGATATGGACCTTAACCAAAGTCATTCATGCGTAAAATATAGGTCACAGTGACCTCATTTCTAGTGGATGGTGTCACCTTACCCAAGACACATCTAGTGGTGAAATATCATTGACCCCCAACATCTAGTATCCAAGTTATAGACCTTAACCAAGAACTTAACCGAAGTCGTTCATGCATAAAATATAGATCACAGTGACCTAATTTTTATTGGGTGGTGTCATGTTACCCAAGACACATCTAGTGGTGAAATACCATTGACCATCAACATTTAGTTATCTGAGATATGGACCTTAACCAAGAACTTAACCAAAGTCATTCATGTGTAAAATATAGGTCACAGTGACCTAATATCTAGTGGGTGGTGTCACCTTATCTAAGACCCATCTGATGGTGAAATATCATTGACCCCCAACATCTAGTGTCCAAGTAATGGACCTTAACCAAGAACTTAACCGAAGTCATTCATGCATGAAATATAGGTCACAGTGACCTAACTTCTAGTGGGTGGTGTAGCCCTACCCAAGACCCATCTGGTGGTGGAATATCATTGACCTCCAACGTCTAGTATCCGAGTAATGGACCTTAACCAAGAACTTAACCAAAGTGTTACGGACGTACGGACATACAAGGGAAAAACTATATGTTCGATCCACATACCTGGTTGGGCCATAAAAAGTGAATTGTATTTTTGATAAAAAGTATGAGATTAAAAACTTTAATGCTTATTTTCTATTTACAAGTTATATGAGATGTTTATGAGAATTTGACAAAGTACATTTGAGGTTAACACAAAATAGGAATACATTTTATAAGCAAGCACACAAAAGGTACTGAACTGTATTGCAAAAAATTAAGTCACATTATCTCCCCTGGTTGCCTGAATGATATCCAAATGCAAAGAAATTTCTTTATGTACATACCCCATCCTCTTTTTTACAACAGGAGGAGGGAACACCACAAGCCTCTATACCAGGGGAAGAACAGTTAAAATACATGTTTATCTCCCAATCTTTGTAAGACTGTACTCCACAACAATACAACTGAAATAATAAAATACATGTTAATCTCCAAATCTTTGTAAGACTGTACTCCACAACAATACAACTGAAATTACAAAATACATGTAAACTCCCAGTCTTTGTAAGACTGTACACCACATCAATACAGCTGAAATAATAAAATACATGTTTATCTCCCAATCTTTGGAAGACTGTACTCCACAACAATACAACTGAAATTACAAAATACATGTTTATCTCCAAATCTTTGTAAGACTGTACTCTACAACAATACAACTGAAAAAATAAAATACATGTTAATCTCCAAATCTTTGTAAGACTGTACACCACAACAATACAACTGAAAAAATAAAATACATGTTAATCTCCCAATCTTTGTAAGACTGTACTCCACAACAATACAACTGAAAAAATAAAATACATGTTAATCTCCAAATCTTTGTAAGACTGTACTCCACAACAATACAACTGAAAAAATAAAATACATGTTTATCTCTCAATCTTTGTAAGACTGTTCCCCACAACAATACAACTGAAAAAATAAAATACATGTTAATCTCCCAATCTTTGTAAGACTGTACTCCACAACAATACAACTGAAAAAATAAAATACATGTTAATCTCCCAATCTTTGTAAGACTGTACTCCACAACAATACAACTGAAAAAATAAAATACATGTTAATCTCCAAATCTTTGTAAGACTGTACTCCACAACAATACAACTGAAAAAATAAAATACATGTTTATCTCTCAATCTTTGTAAGACTGTACACCACAACAATACAACTGAAAAAATAAAATACATGTTTATCTCTCAATCTTTGTAAGACTGTTCCCCACAACAATACAACTGAAATAATAAAATACATGTTTATCTCCCAATCTTTGTTAGACTGTACTCCACAACAATACAACTGAAAAAATAAAATACATGTTAATCTCCCAATCTTTGTAAGACTGTACTCCACAACAATACAACTGAAAAAATAAAATACATGTTAATCTCCCAATCTTTGTAAGACTGTACACCACAACAATACAACTGAAAAAATAAAATACATGTTAATCTCCCAATCTTTGTAAGACTGTACACCACAACAATACAACTGAAAAAATAAAATACATGTTTATCTCCCAATCTTTGTTAGACTGTACACCACAACAATACAACTGAAAAAATAAAATACATGTTAATCTCCAAATCTTTGTAAGACTGTACCCCACAACAATACAACTGAAATTACAAAATACATGTTAATCTCCAAATCTTTGTAAGACTGTAACCATCAACAATACAACTAAAATAATAAAATACATGTAAACTCCCAATCTTTGTAAGACTGTACTCCACAACAATACAACTGAAATAATAAAATACATGTTTATCTCCCAATCTTTGTAAGACTGTACTCCACAACAATACTAGGGTTGCACAATATATCCGTTCCGGATTTGACTCGTCATTTAGACGAGGTCATTAGGGGTCACGGGGAGGAAAAACGATGTCATTCAACATGGTACAAAAGGAACAGCATTTTCTATCAACGATTCTTCTGTAAATATTGATCATATGGGTAAAAATCATTTGCAACTGACAAATTAACTCCCGGACAACATTTCCAACCCATAAAAAATCAATCTTGAACGGAAATAAAGAAATTACTTTCTTTGTCCATTAGCGTGTTGGAACCAGATTTTTTACCAGTTCCTCCTCTTTTTGCTAAAATAGTGATCGATCCCGCAAATGCGCAACGCGTGTATACAACTGAAATAATAAAATACATGTTCATCTCCCAATCTTTGTAAGACTGTACTCCACAACAATACAACTGAAAAAAATAAAATACATGTAAACTCCCAATCTTTGTAAGACTGCACTCCACAACAATACAACTGAAATAATTAAGATAAACAATGTACATGTATATAATTCTCACAATATGACTTCAGCAAAAGATCTTGTACAATTCAAATTGATTTCACACTAGGGATGCATCTGAATTTGATACTGGTCCTTGCTGAAAGCTTTTTTTCTTCAATTTTTATTGTTTGCGTTGATTACATTGGTGGCTGGTGTGTTTCTTCAAGTTTTGTTCATTTTTCCAGTTTTTTCTAATTTGAAATAAAAATATCTGCTACCAGTTGTAAATTCAGAGTGGGTCGTTAAAGTTCTAAAAAAATGAACAGAAACTTTGTGCCTTACTTAGTAACTGTCCTTATAGTACTATAAGATCCCTGTTCTAACAAATACATTGGGTGTTAAGATAAAACCTTCTCTCCTCAACAGAAAACATTTTATAGAATATTCTACTTCTTTACCCAATGCTCCAAAATCTTAAAACTGTATATTTACTTCTTTTCCCTGGTACTTAATTTCACAATTTTATGATTTCATCCAAAGTTTACAGGTACATTATTTTGTATTTTGTGTTCAATAATCTATTAAGTTCATACATATTATTAATTTTTTTGCTGGTATTTAATTTTCAATAATTGCCTGACTGCAAAATCAGTGAAAATACTTTGTGACTATAAGAGTGGATGGAGCATACCCAATCTTCCTGGACCCAGTCAATAAGATTCTGTAGATCCACATCGTCTCTGTAATTCACAATCATGTTTCTGACCTGAGATTCTATCTGTTCCTTCACCTAGAAAAAGATACACAAAATAAATCTTCGATTTGTATTGTACTTCATGTATCAAAATTCAAGTTTTGGATTTTCAAAATCTTTCAGACTTTTTAGAGTACTAAGCCTTTTGTGTGATTTCCACTGCATATTTTGGGGATGCTGTTTCATTATAACTTATATTAATATATATCAATTTGACAATTATTTAATGTAATTTTCATTTTGTAAGAAACCACCTAACTTCAAAACTTAAGCAGCTTAAAAACTTTTTGGATAAGATAAAGTTGGCTTGAATGTTACACACTCATAATCAATATATAAGCCTTATATTGAAAAACAATCCTTAAATATAGATGAACACCTGTAAAAACATTTTCATTTTCATATCTGGTTTCAATCTAAATTAAACAAGTGTCAATACACATGTATCATGTATAAAAAAATATTTCTCTAACTGTTGTGCAATATTATCTAGTTCTCGCGAGATGAGACTATCATGCGTATCACACTCCGCACGATATGATATTCAATTTCAAGAAATTTGATTGGCTGTCCGCGCGAGACACCATAGTTAGATACGCATCTCGTGGAAAGCGTGCTTACTTTCGTTTGAACACCTGTTGATCTCACTTGAATAAAAAGACAAATGAAATATATCCAAATAATGTACTTAAACGTTTGTTTTGTTACAAAGTTTACTTTTAATCAAAATTAATTAAAACAAGAGGCTCCCAGGAGCCTGAATCGCTCACCTGGTCTTGATGTTGACCCTGTACTTTTGTAGAGCTAAATGAGCTGAACATTTAAGCAAGCAACAGCTTTTCTCTACCTGCAATAGTTTTCATTCTATAGGCCAGCAGTGTTCTCCCCAGAAATTTTGGATAGCATCACATTTTGCGTAAACAAGATTCAGCTGAAGGAAAACGAATCGCATGGATCGACATCTGGCTCATGTTTTATTTATAATTTAATTTAAAATGTATTAAACCCCCCCCTTTAAATATAAAACATGATTCAGAATACTTTTTAAAATAATATAGGAGGGGGTGTATGCATGACTCAAAAATAACAGTCAAGGCATTGTAAAATATGACTACTAGTATGTTTAATTTTCTTTGGTGGGAAAAGATAATTAGTCTAGTTATTTAAGAATTATGTTGTATGTGATGACTCACAACCCTTCATTAAAATGGGAGAGAAAGGAACAGAAAGTTGCCTGAAATAGTAATGATAAAAACTTATATTGATATCATGAATATATTTCATTCCTAATCTGCTTTAAATAAAATAACTTTGCTGAAATGTACCTTGAAAAATATATATATGGTACATGTAATTTGTACATAATAGCCACTGCCTTTAAGTTATCTCCCTTTTGCCCAAAAGTTGTCTTTCTTTGTTTATGAAATTTACTGTCAAAATTAAATGTGTGAAATCAATGTTTTGGACTATATAATCGGAAATAGGGATGTTTAAGGATTCCAATATTCATTCTTTAAGGTAAAAAATCATTCTTTTATCTTGATCAGTCTTTTAGTTTTGGTTTTCATTTATTTTTCATGTAAGTTCAAAAACCCACGTATATCAAACACATGGCTAGTGTTTGTTTTTATTTTGGTCAATTCTGATTGGTTGTCCAACCAAAATAAAACACTCGGCTGCAGGTGCCTACTGTCGGCAAATCACCTGTAATCAAGTCTAATTAGTTAAAAATCGATATCTTTCAATTTATTGACAACAGACCAATCATTTATTTGTTAATTGGCTTGGGGTTGTAAAGGTGTCAATTACCCATTGTCCTGAATGGCTTCATTGTACAAATTTTGATAGCGTCTCGGTACAGACTGATAGCATCTCGGTAAAATCTGATAGCGTCTCGGTCCCGAGATGCTATAAGGGCCTGGGGAGAACACTGGGCCGCCAAAAACACCATTTTTCACCTATAAGGGGCCATAACCCCTATAAGGAGTCATCTGACAACTTCGACCCTATGGAGACTTTTGTAGAGCTTAATGAGCTGAACATTTAAGCAAGCAACAGCTAATCTCTATCTGCAATAGTTTTCATTTTGTAGGACAAAAACATGAAAAATCGCTATTTTTCAGGGGCCGTAATCCCTATAAGGGGTCATCTGACAACTTCGACCCTATGGAGAATTTTGTAAAGCTAAATGAGCTGAACATTTAAGCAAGCAACAGCTAATCTCTATCTGCAATAGTTTTCATTCTGTAGGCCAAAAACATGAAAAATCGCTATTTTTCAGGGGCCGTAACCCCTATAAGGAGTCATCTGACAACTTCGACTCAATGGAAAATTTTGTAGAGCTAAATGAGCTGAACATTTAAGTAAGCAATAGCTAATCTCTATCTGCAATAGTTTTCATTCTGTAGGACAAAAACATGAAAAATCGCTATTTTTCAGAGGCCGTAACCCCTATAAGGGGTCATCTGACAACTTCGACCCTATGGAGAATTTTGTAGAGCTAAATGAGCTGAACATTTAAGTAAGCAACAGCTAATCTCTATCTGCAATAGTTTTCATTCTGTAGGCCAAAAACATGAAAAATGGCTATTTTTCACCTTTAAGGGGCCGTAACCCCTATAAGGGGTCATCTGACAACTTCGACCCTATAGAGACTTTTGTAGAGTTAAATGAGCTGAACATTTAAGCAAACAAAAGCTAATCTCAATCTGCATTAGTTTTCATTCTGTAGGCCAAAAACATGAAAAAATGCTATTTTTCACCTTCAAGGGGCCGTAACCCCTATAAGGGGTCATCTGACAACTTTGACCAAATGGAGACTTTTGTAGAGCTTTTGATGCTGAATCAGTAACGTGGCCTCATATTTCCTCTATCTCTTATACTTTTTGATTTATAAGCCAAAAACAGTAGTCTGACCCCCCTAGTCTATTTTTAGTAACGGCGGCCATGTTTTTTAACGGATCAAAAATCAAAACACAAGTTTGGTGCAGGACATCCTAAGGATCATTCATACCAAGTTTCATTAAATTCTGTTTGGTAGTTTCAGAGGAGAAGATTTTTGAAAAATTGTTAACAGACGACGACGACGACGGACGCCAAGTGATGGTAATAGCTCGCATGGACCTTCGGTCCAGGTGAGCTAAAAAGGTGGTACTTTTTTATTTGACTACTTTTTTGCGTGTTCACTAAACAATATACATTAAGCATGTATAGGATTATTTTCCTATTAGTTAAAATTAAGTAAGTAATTTACTTTCACGTTAGACAGTTAGAGAAAAAGGTTTCACAACTACAAGTGATGAAATACGGATTTTTATCACACTCCTGAGATATTTGTCAAAGGAAACTCGCAAATGCTCGTTTCCTAATTTGACAAATATCTAACTCGATGTGATAAAAATCCGTATCTCATCTCTTATAGTTGTGAAACCTGTATATATCATTTTTAAGATTATTGATTTTTTAAGAAAATTAAAGTTTGTTTTTGCCTACAAAAACGATGTCTCCCCCATTTCCCCAAAAAGTTCTAAGTTCAAAGGGCCATTACTCCAAAAAAAAATTGAGCATCAAAATATCCTGGTCATGTGCACAACTACATATGGTGTTCTTCCTATATACCAAGTTTCATTGAGTTAGGTTCAGTAGTTTCAGAGGAGTTGCGCTGACAAGATGATAAATGAGGATTTTCAGCAAATTCATAAGTTCAAAGGGCCATAACTCCGAAAAAAATTTTAGGATCAAAATTTCCTGGTAATATGCACAACTATATATGTTGTACTTCCTATATACCAAGTTTTGTTGAATTCGGTTCAGTAGTTTCAGAGGAATTGAAACTTTGTGACAGACGGGCGGACAGACGGACAGGACAAAAAAAAAAATGTCTCCCCATAAAAGTGGGGGGAGACATAATTTTCATTCAATTTTTGTTCACCATGGCAATTGGCAAATATATGGTGAAACAAAGTTTTATTTTTTTGTTTGTTAAAAATGTTGCTGGTCATGTATCTCAACCATCCTTTTTGAGTGTTACCTATGATAGAATTGCATTTAAAAGCTTCATTTTGTAACCATCCTTACCCAATCTTTGTAAATAAAGGCTAAAACTCCACATAACAGCTGCCCAAAAAATATCAAACCAACTACCAAACAATACTGAAATATATAACACAAGAATTAACCGTAGCTTAATGCTTGTTGTTTTCTAAAATCTAAAATAAGACAAATTTCATGCATTTATTATTGTATTATAAAACATATTTATGCATAGTTAATCTTTTTCCCCTCAAAAGTGTAAACTACTTAAAAAAAAAAAAATTTGTCCCCCCCCCCCCCCCCCCCACACACACACATAGTAGTTGAGTGTCAATTTTTACGGTTTTCATGGCTGGAATCGAACCATGTAATAAATTAAATTTATCATTAGATACTGCAGACTTCTGAACCACAAATTTTTTAACAATTTTTCATCAATCTGCGTAAATTGGGACCTATGAAAATAATGAATGAATCCACAATTTTTTAATAAGATTGATCAGTCTGTAAAATAAATATCTATCTGTTTAAAAGAGCCCTCTTTGTTTGAGTTGTAGGTAACTTACAGTAAAAGGAAGAAGTATGAATTTACTGAACGTGTCTGCTAACCAAACATTATGAACAAATTAGAAATAATTCTAATGGCACAACAGAAGATGCGCATATATTTATATATATATATGACAGAGATGGGGGGAAAATATACTCTGTACATATATGTATATGTTCTTCACTTATAAGTTTGAAATATTTAGGTTTTAAATGTATCACAACCAACATTTCTTTCAATCTTTTTCTTTCTTAACAATAGTAGGTACCATATCATTATGTTAAAGATGAATTTTAAGGTATTGATCTATGCCATTCTTACATTTTTTTATGACCAACAATTTCATTACAAGTTCAAAACAACCAGTAATTAAAAACATTGCATCCTAATGAAAGTTTCTTTGTTATTGTATTGATTTATTCCTGGTATATTTTTCCTCTTGTAACAATGATTCACATCCCAATAGAACATCCTTTAAATCAATCATTCACTGAGATTCATATGTGTCATATAAAACATTTCAATTGAAACTTGCCAAAACATAGAAACTAGGATGTGGAAATAGAATTCTAATTATGTTCTGAAGGAAATGATAATGCCATTGCCAAAATTGTACATCAAAAATGTAAATAAAAATCAAATGAAAAGATTCAATTTTTAAAGCAATTTCCATTGATTGAAAAAATAGACAACTTTCAGCATTTAGTTTTCATAACAAAGATTAGGTTAAAATCGAAATTAATAATTTATCAAAGTCAGCTTTATATAAATCACCTAAACTTTAGGCTATTGGATAGTAAAAATAGATGTTAGAATATATTGTAAAGAAGAGAAAATTGAGAATTTATTAAGACACATTTTCTAGGGATAGCATTATCAAGAAATAAATCCAAAACTTACAATCAGCTTAAATAGCTTAAAGCATATTCATGTGGAAAAAAATGTGAAATGAATTTTTTGCTTGAAGACCTTTTAAATTTCAAACTGCCAGACAGAGCTGGTGTACTTCCTACATGTATATCCTCCAGGAGGACATAAAGAAGAAGAATAAGATGGAAAAGGCTATATGTAAAGTTATGTAATTTTAAACATGTATTTTTAACAAGCAAATTAAATACTGTGGTTTCATTTTTATTCGTAGGGTATCAATTTTAGAGGTTTTCGAGGGTAGTCTTGAACCATGAAATTTGATGTCCCACGAAAAGGAAATTTAACACTGGTGTGTACATTCTGCAGACCAAAGAACCATGAATTTAAGAATCTACGAACTGTTACATTTTTGTACTTTTTCACCAGACCACGAAAATTGGTACCCACAGCACGAAAATAAATGAATCCACAGTACAAAAGTACACCATCACAATTTAGTTTTGTATTGATTAACTGTGAACTGGTGAGGAGTTTACAGCGTCACAAATAGTAAAATCTGCCACATGGTCTATCTTCATCTTCTAGATTTTTATACGACCGCAAAAATTTGTGGTCGTATAATGTTATGGCGATGTCGTCGTCTGCGTCTGTGTCTGCGTCGTCTGGGGACATTTGGTTTCCGTGCGATAACTTGAGTATATATTGACCGATTGTTATGAAATTTTGATATGATGTTTCTGTTCACTAAAGGAAGGTTGGTATTGCATTTGGGGTTTCTGGCCCCTACGGTTTTAGAAAAAAGGGCCAAAAGGGGCTAAAATGGTTGTTGTGACAAAACTTCTGTAGAATGTTTATTTTTTATCTGATTTTGATCAATCTTTTTTCATTTAATTCCTCATTAAATTCTGTCAACTAAATGTGTCATTGGTTTTGATATATATTCCACCGTTACATTGCTACAGGGGGTCAAAAAGGGGCCACACCCAAAAATTCAACTTTTTTATTTGTGGTCCGATTTTGAAAATCTTTTTTTCATTGGAATCCTTGTGAAAATCCCTGCATGCGTTTTTCAATCAGATTTGCAATATCTCTAACCAATTTTGAGAAATTAGGGGTCAAAGGGGCAGAAATCGCCATTTTTATTTAAAGTTTGTCCATGTAAATAATTTAAGCTGTAATGGACCAGACAATTGTTGTGAAGTTTAAATATGAAGGTTTTATCCACTGAAGGAAGGTTGGTACTGTATTTGGGATTTGTGGCCCCTACCGTTTTAGAAAAAAAAGGACCAAAAGGGGCTAAAATGGGTGCATTGACAATACTTGTAAAAATTTTATTATTCATTCAATTTTGAAAATTCTTTTTTTGTTGAATTTCTCATTGAATTCTCTCATCTTAATGTGTCAATGGTTTTGAAATATATTGCAGCTTTACATTGCTACAGGGGGCCATAGACATGCCACGCCTATAAAATCAACTTTTTATTTTTGGTCTGATTTTCAAATTTTTTTTTCATTTGAATCCTTGTGAAAATCCCTATCCATATTTTTAATCAGATTTGCAATAATTCTTACTGTTTTATTTTTTTAAAAATAGGGGTCCAAAAGGACCAAATATGTCTATTAATATAAGACTTTTCTATAAGACGTTGATGTGAATATATATGTGTCAAATATGCATTTTAAAGTCAACCACAGGGTGCATGTGTCAAAAATCTTTATAAGTCCACCATGGGCTGCATGTGACCAAAGCGATAGACTATCCATATTGGGCCTTCAACGTACAGGGCTCAACATGTTGCGGTCGTATCATGCTGCGCTCGGCGTAGCTTTTTATTTTACATTAAATATAATTTATAATGACATGTACATGATCATGATGTATGAACAATTGTTTAATGTATGTCATCTAACAGAACATGTTAAAACTAGATCTTTAATTTTTGTCAGTAATCAAGAATCTACTTTCAATTATTTTTTTCCCCGTTATTCCAGCTGCTCTTTATATTTGTCATGTCTGTCAATACCCTTTTCATCTTTGTATCAACATGAAACAAGATACAACTTACAGCAGAAGGATATAATTAAACTTTTCTTAACTGTATACAAAATCAATATTAGTAGAAACTTAAGGATAAGTTGGAAACAATATAATTATCATGACAATGAATCAGGCATGTCAGGTATCAAATATTGTTGTTTGTGAACAATATGTATATACATTAAACATGTACATGTATCATAAAAAAAATTCTGAGTTTGTTATTAGGTACATGTTTAGATGTATATGTGTTTAAGATCAATTATCTATAAGACTATCATGACTATAAAATAAGCATGCTTTAATTTTGAGATATATAACAAAAACATATACATGTATTTCTTGAGTTTATTTTAGTCAAACTCGAAGTTTATATTTAAGGACCAAATTGTTGATGTTGTTCAAATGCTACAATGTACATGTACATGTATAAACTTGGACATAAGTAAAACATAATGCCTGAAAACAAGTCCTGCAGGACAAACAAAACAATCTATCATATGTAAGGCATACATGTACACTTCAGTCATGTACATGTAGGTTGATCTAAGTCTTTAATGTATTGTTAGTTCCAGTTTAGCATTTTTGGTTTTATTGTTCTGTGCTTTTTATGTCCTTGACATTTTCAATCCTTTGGCTAGAGCACTTGTAATAAGTCTTGAATAGAAGAAATATGTGACAGAGGTACAAAAAGTAGGAAATTCAAATAATTTATTGCCTGGAACATAGTTGTAGTTTTGATTTTAGAAGATCATTTTACTTACAAACAAAAGAAGTCTTGTATTTTCTCTGAGTGCTCCAATACAACCAGCAAAACATATTATGAAGATGACTGCTCCAGTAATGATAAAAAATAAGGCAGGATCAAAAGAAAGCTTGGTCAATCTTCCTATGTTGTTAAACATATCTTTTTCTGCCCAGGCCCATAGTCCTATAGCTAAGCAAACTGCACCAACAAGCTGCAATCATGTCATAAATTCTAATTTTAAAACAAAACAAATACTACTTATAAACTAGAGGCTACCAGGAGCTGAATTGCTCAGTTGATTTTAAAAGCTCCTTACCTACAGTCAGCGTACATTATAGTGTGCCTACATGTTCAGGGTGCAGGTATGTAACATTATAGAAACTACATGTAGTGGTATAGAAACTTCTAAGTTCAACATGTTCAAGTAAAAAGATTTTCAAAAATTTAAAGGGGAATAACTTTCACATGGATGATCAATAAATTTGCCCCTGAAATCATGTATCCTAAATAACTACAAATCAACAAAACTGCTAAATTTTGACAATTAAGTGGAAATTAAATCAAATTTATCCTATGATGATCCCATAACACTGTAATTAACTTGAACATGTGAAGGTGGGGGCCTTGGTTTTTTCCTAAAAAAATATTGTGACTAGTGATGAAAAAAAAATATTTTGGCACCAGAGGTTGAGAAAATAAATATTCTGAAGTAGTATTTCTGTCATATAAAATAATGCTAATACTATTTTGTCTCAATGCCTTTATACAATTTTTGCATCTACGCTCCAGATCCCAAAGAGAGCAATAATGCTCGAAATGTCAATATTTTGTAGTACTTATAGCTTAATTTTCCTTCAAAGACTAATTTAGCACTCATGGTTTCCCAAAACTTTCAGTGTCTTTTTATCAAATGATTAAAATGCTTTTTCGGTGAAAATTTTGTCCCAGTTGAATTGCCATGTTTGACCTGAGGTATTTTTTTCCTGAAGCAAGTGGCTGTGATCTTAAATGCTCATTAAAACTGTAAATATTAATAACAATCAAGTCAATAGAATATATTTTTTTCTTTTTTTGTGAATAATGTGGCATACAAAGAGATGAAGATGCTGAGATGATGCTTACCCAAAACAAAACATTGAATCCAAACATAAGATATTTGATGACACAACTGACTTCTGTCTTGTCCTTTCTGTATTTCCGAGGAACAACCATTTGTTTGTTTCGTTCCATCTCAAGCTTTTAAATCACAACATCAGCTGCTGCACTTGGTCATCATTTTCATTATTTACATTTTTACCGGAAGTGAGTCTGAGTCATTCAGACGTTTTCAAGAAAATTACAGACGACGTGGGGAATTTGAGTGATTTACTTCAAATTCTAAAATTGTCATCTTAGCCAATTATTGCAATGGCATTCATCTAAATACAAAGAAAACGTTTACATAAAGAAACAGGCTGGTAAAATTTCATTTATCAAAATATGCCAATTTGAAGTATCATCATAGAATCAGATCATGGTCATTTAGACACTTGAGATCATTGAAATGGCTAGCTCTGAGGACAAAATGTCCTTGTCTAAAAATGATATTTTGTTTAAATACATGCCTATTGCAGGTGCCATAAGCTATGAAATTTTTTCTCTTAATATCATGAACCCGAGAGAATTTTCAAAGTAAGTTTAACAAAAGATTGGCCATTGGGAATTTTGCATGTACCCCACAACAGTACAAAATTTTACAAAAAAATGGCCTTTCAGAACCTTTAGAATTCTTTTGTTTTTTTTAGATCTTTAAGTCTGATCCATATAAACCCCAAATTTCTTTGTCTGAAGTGTGTAAAACAGGAAGCTATAGCCACATATCCCTTATATATTAGGCACTGGCTACGTTTAGCACTCACATTTTCCCAAAACTTTCAGCGTCTTTTTATATATTAGGCACTGGCTACATTTACAAGGATGTGTATACCTAAGAAATCGTTAGGTTTACACGTGTAAAAAAAAGATTGATGGTGAAGTGTGGACATCGGGGCCAAGTCTAGGCTGGTTCCATTTAGAGAGCTGAGCCGGATGCCAGCTTACACATACTCCACAGATATTCCGCTGTCGTTTTTCTCGGAGATCTCCTTGTTAAGGAAGTTCCATTTGTCCACCCTAAAATATTTTTTTATTCTTAAAATATTTATACTTTTTATCAAATATCATTTGTATCGACATATTTACAGACTCTCTTATCTTTTCTTCTACCAGCGATGACGTTTACATTGTTTACTTATGCTGTCAGTACCCAGTTGAGCAAATGTTCGAGATTTTGACTTTAATTTAAACTGAAAAAATAAAAAGAGAATTTTTTTCATAAAATTTTTATATGTGAAATAGATTTGAGCTTGTTAAAAAAAGGTGTGTAACAATGACTATTGTTACACGTTTCGGTTCCATCACTGTCATTGTGATACCGTTTTACTTTTCCGTGTAAACCTAAGCTTTCGTTATTTTTACACGTGTAAACCTAACGTTTTCTTAGGTTTACACAGCCGTGTAAACTTAGCCAGTGCCTATATTGCCTATATATTATATTTTTGTTGTTCTTGTGTCATTTTATGAAATTACCAATTGCTCAAATTATTAAATGTCTTGAACAATCTACTTATACCAAGGATTTAATCAAAGGACATATTCGTGGTTCTGAAATCATCAGAATACTGATCAATGTTAAATGACCTTTTTGTTGGTAATCAAATTTCGTGGATTAAGGCCAACTGAGAAAACCACGAAAATTGATACCCAATAAAGGTAATAACAAAACTACCGAACTTGAATGATCAATCTTATAGTCCAGAGAAAATGACAAAAACCAATCAGTCATACCAGAGAATTGGTGGATCGCAATGGTCCTGACTTGGTACAGGCATTTCAAACGAAATGGTGTTTTAAACCAGGTTTTATGGCGCCAAACATCCCTCTTCCATTGTGATCTTAGGATGAAACTACAGTATTTTCTTTTGATAAATATATTTAATATTTTATTTTATTTTCAGAGCTATTGGACATAAGGACATACTTATTGCCAATTCAATTTGGTTTAATGCCCATCTAGGACTTGGTCTATATATGTACAATCAGAAGCATATGCAGTCTTTGGGAAACAGAGATCGGATCATGTATACTGTGTTTGGGACTTGTATATTCAACTTTGGCTCTTTGTTGATGTGGGCCTGTGCTAAGAACATTGTTCCAGATGTGCCTTTCTTCCGAGGTTTGCTTGGCGTTGCCTCAGGTGTTGGGCTTTTGTACGTTGGAAAGAATTATATGGACCATTTGAATTCTTTATGAGAAGTGCCTTAGGGAAAATTAAATTAAATTTTTCTTGTTGACTTTTAGATAGACTAGATTTGAGATCTTGAAAATATGCAAAGGTTATCTATAGATTGTTTACATGTATTTTATACAAAAAACAAAACAAACTTTTGATATAAATGTTATATTTATGATTTGTTTTACCTTGTTACATCTTGGATATAGATATTTATTCTTAAGTGAATGTACAATAGATATGTTTTGTGATAAAATTTGATAAGATTTATATTTTTCATTTATTTTTGTACATCCATTTCAGAAAAGTATGCATTTTTTATAGTGTTAAACTTTCAAACAGACAGCAGCTACCACTGGGCACATTACAAGACTGCTGGCTGATTTTCATTTTGGATTCTCAAGTTGTTGCTGATTTCTAGTTTGTGTAGTGTATATTTATTGGCCAGATTTCACAGAGTGTAAAATGGTGAATGTCGGGCAGCGGGCAGGGAAGAAATTTGTGTAACTGTTTTCTCAGCAACTACTTGTCACAGCCACTTGATATTTGGTAAACATCAACGACTAAATATGTTTAAACTAATATTTTATCATATTGATAAATCCTTATAAGTTTCATTGGTATGTAATATGGTCTTTTGTACATAAGAATTTAACATTCCCCTTCATACTGTCAAGAGTTTTATTTTCAAAATCTTTGGTACCAATTTTCATGGTTTTGTGTTGAAATATTTGATTGGAGATTCTATAATTTATGGGAAAAGCAAAGAAGCATCAATACGCATTCAAATCTCAAAGTCTGAAAATTTAGTGCTTATCTTTAAAAATCTAGATCTTGCAGTAATTGCAGCTTATGTTGATTGATAGGTTAATTGATTGATAATTATACAACACTAAGAGACCATATTGCAAAGTTTCATATCAATCCCTTCATTTGTTAAAAAAAGATTATTGAAAATCACTTAGAATTTATATTAGAAGTTCAAGAGGGATGAAAGGACCTTAGTGAGCAGTGAGCACGCTCACATACCCTACACATTCCACTATTTGATCATAAAAACTTTGAGCTCGTCAATTTTTGCGGAAAAATAAGTTTGCGATAACATGCACCAGTACATATGTTATATACTTCTTGCATATCAAGTTTCATTAAATTTTGTTCAGCAGTTTCAGACAAGTTGCAGCAAATTTTAAAGTCCAAAGGGCTATACATAACTCCAACAAATATTTGCAGATAAATAATTCCTGGTAATATGCCTGACGACATGGGATTTACTTCTTGTATACCACATTTCATGAAATTCTATTCCATAGATTCAGAGGAGTTGGGTCCACAAGATCATATGAGGATTTTCAGTTATTTCCAAGTCCAAAGGGCCATAACTTCCACAACAATTAGTGGTTTACAAATTCCCTGGTAACATGCACATTACAGTGTGTACTTCTTGCACACCAAGTTTCATTAAATTATGTTCAGTAGATTCAGAGGAGTTACGTCCACAAGAAGATGAATAAGGATTTTTTGACAATTTTCTAAGTCCAAAGGGCCGTAACTCCCATCAAAATTTGTGGATTAAAAATTCTTGGTAATATGCACAACCACACAAGGTGTACTTTTTGCCTACCAAGTTTCCTTAAATTCTTATGAGTGGTTTCAGATGAGGTTGGTCCAAAAACTGTGATTATAACTCTTAAAACAGTTGACCAGTTTTAATCCAGAAATAATTTTGTAAATCTCAATGCCTTTCAATAGGGTATTAGCCTTACATGATAGAACAGGATGGAGATTGTGATCAGGTCTGCATGTATTTACATAAAGGCAAAGTGTTCATCCAATTGTAAAAGGTGGGAAAATAAAATAAATACAAAATGAAATCTCCCTTTTATTTTGAACCCTTAATATCACAGGATAATTTTATATCATAATAAATTTGTGTCTATCGAGATTGGCTGCAGTTAACATATCCACTCAATCACATGTATGCAGCATATTACAAAATTACTTCATCTATTACATGGATCTCTAATTTCAAGTTTATTTAAAGTAACACAACAAAAGTAGTATTAACAAATTAAATTAAGACTAAAATCAATATCATTTTTTTTTTAAATTTCCCATGAAGTTTGAATGCATATAATCATTTTAATAACATATTGATACAATTAAACATTGATTACATTTTTTTCAGTGAAGATGCTCATTTAAATCCAGTTAACTATGCAGATAACAAAAAAAAAATATTTATCACAGATTATAACAAAATATGTGGGTGGTAAAGGGTTTTTTTCGTGCATCGTGTTGAGCAATTTTTATTTCCCGTTCAGCCGTGCATGGAGGTTCATCGTGCATCGTGTTTCTCTATTTCATTTTTCGTTCATCGTGATTATCATTTTTTTATTGGCCGTTCATCGTGATTGTCATTTTTTATTGGCCGTTCATCCGTGCACGTACCCCCCCTTTACCACCCCCAAATATGGGACTTTTACTTTTAACAAAACCATGATACAGGCTCTTTTTATCAGAAATAATAGATAAAAAATGCAAGGTATTCTAGCAAATTCTTACTACAAATTTGCATTAGCAACTTTTTACGCAGATCCAGGGGGCCTTTTGAAATATTCCTTGTTGTTGAATAAATGATAAAGGAAATCATTTGAAACATGACTAGGTCTGGTCCCTCTCTCAATGGATCCCCACTTAGCAAAAAGTCAGAAACTGACACAAAGAGTTTTGACAGTCAAACAATTTCTTTTATAAGGACAGGGTTCAGTATTTTGAGCAAAATTAAAAATTAAAATTTTCTGAACTGTTGAGATTTTGTATAAATGTACTCAAAAGCCAGTTTTAGAAAACTATTTCTTGATGTACGTATTCCGAAAATCATTGAATCATGCATTACCGGTAATGAGTTTACAACTTCCAAGTTGACCCTGCCATTGAAATCTGTTAAAATTTACTCAACATTGTTAACATGTTTAAACATTTAAATCTATCTGCCAAAGTTTTTTAAACTACTAAAACAAAAGTTAACAGCTAAGACTTCATTCCCAACCAGAATATTTGACTTTGGGAGGGAAACAAGAAATATGTGAGCTAACTAGTGATACTAGTGATACCCCCTCTTTCACTACTATGTTTTATTTTAAATATAATGTTTTCAGTAAACAGGAAGTAGATACTAAATGGAGGTAAAATTTTATCTCATAATACTTCATGTTGATATAAAGTTTGTTCAAAGTATCAGAACCTAGGAGTGAGTGAGTTGGTGTTTTACGCCCGTGCAACGCTATATAGGTTATTTACAGGCGATGAACATGAAGAGGATGATAAAATGAACATGAAATGATGAACCACAGGAAAAGGGGAGAGGTGGGTAGGGGTGGAAAATTTAGCCTATGTGGTGCACTACTTGGCGGTCCACAAAGGGGTCTTTTACGTGCATGAAGTGTGCCACTCTCCACACACGTTGGCCCACTATGGTCAGCAGTCAGGGTTTCGGTTGTATAGACCTGACAACCCCAGCGGACGAGGGCCACCCTATTCAGCCACCTAGGGTACACACTTGGTCGCTCTGTGGGCTTAGCACTGACCCAAAGTCAGAATCCCAAGACCCTTAGTCGCCTCTTACGACAAGCTAGGCTCTGCTGTGGGCCTATTTGCCACACGGGACCAGAACCTAGGAGTCATAGTTGCCAAGTTATGAGTGAGTAGAAAGCATGACAGAAAAAAAAAGTTTTGCAGAATCCAAAAGCCTGCAGCACAAAATTCATGTACATATTAAGCTAGATACCAAATATCAGCAACCTAAGAGTAATAGTTGCTGAGTTATAGGTTAACAGGAAGTAAGTCAACAAGTATATTTTTAAGTTTTTGGTAAATAGGAAGTAAATTTCCAATGAACTAAAATGTATAAAACAATACATCATGTCCATATCAAGCTTTTGAATGAAAAGTGTGACAGAGGTTTTCAGTTATCTGGATGTAAAAGTCTGATGGACCAACAAACATATCCCACAATGCATCATGCCTAAATAAAGCTTCTAACCAAATTTAAGCAACCTAGGAGTAATGGTAGCTGAGTTATGACTTAACAATGTGTAAATGAAAGTCGGACACAACAGGTAAAGCAGTATACCCCTATTCTTTGTAGTGGGAGTTCAATTATGATAAAATGGATAGGGATAAATTGATGCTTTGCTTAGCTCAACATTGTTCACATCATGTGGCAAATCCACAAATGGAAGCTCCTCTTGCAAAAATGAAAATAAGATAACCAAAATGGGAAATCTGAATGACTTATGTGTAAAGGCCTTATCAATGGATTCATTATTTCATTATAACAAATGGTCTTTGCAAATTTTACTATATGTTTGTCCATTTAGTAAAACCATGCTTGTCTTGCAAAGAATACCTTGCATCTTACTCTTGTATACTATCAATAATATTAATTATATATTTTATCATATCAAAAGTATCATTTGGCAATGTTTAACTTTCAGACCTTTTATAAATAATATAACATATACAATAACAAAATATGCCATTCTATGACATGCTACAGTAAGCTACACTGCCATTAAAATATATAACAACAAACAATACAGAAATAAATTTTTCATTGGATATTGTCCTCTAATTAACTAATGTATTCACTGTATGGAAATCACTGTCATCACTAAAATGTAAGACATTTATGGCAGTGCAGTTAAGGAGATTTTTTTAGTGCATAACTACTATCTGTAATTTGTATGCAAAATGAAACGTCTTGTACAAAATATACAATGTACATATTAAAAAAAATATGTTTGCTTTTAGTTTAAAAATGATTTTAGTATAAAATACTTTTGAGTCATTTTGTATGAATATTAACAGTTTACACAAATGCCAAGTAAACTTAAACTAATAAAAGCTCACAAAAAAATCAAGATAGTCCTGCTTCAGAGTAGACTCTTTATTGAGGAAAACTTAAAAGCCCAATTATCTCCCCCTGATTAAATTCTGAAAGATCTCCAAATGATGTCTTCATGTAAAGTTTCCAAAAAATCCAACAAGTGGTTGAGGAGGAATTTATCTTATGAGACATGTTCACAGAAAGACAAAATGAGTAATTCTCATAACAAACTTTGTTTGCGGGGGTATAATATTCAAAATCTTTTTTAAGATATTACATGGCCATGCAAACTGGATTTAAAAACAGGGATTTCAACTATCATGAATTTTGGTGCAAAAATATATATATTCATAAATTCAGGTGGGACAAAAAAAATATCTACAGATTTGATTTACAAACATGAGATGATTTCAGACTGTTCAAAAATTGTCCATATAGGTGGGTTATTCAAATGAATAGTATCTACTATAAAAAGTTTAAATTTGTAGTATAAATGTATATGAAAACATCAAATGTAAAAAAGTATTCAAAAACAATTTTATATACAAAATGAAAATACATGTATAACAGACATAATAAATAATTCATATCAAATGCAAAAAGGTATTTCTTCATAACATGACATGTATTTCAATATATTTATAACATTGCATAACAAAACCATAACTCAAGTAACTGTTTTACAAAAGATGCAATAAGATTGTTTTCCCTCCATTAGATAGAAAGTGCTGTCAATAACACACGCAGACAGAGGTAAATAAATTAGCTCAAAAGTTTGCAAACATAGCATATATAACTCATTATTGACTAACATAAAAATATTTGTCTAAATATGATGAAAACAGCCTATACTATATAAACACAAAACTACGCCAATATGTAATTTATCCGTACAATATGGATATTGGACGGATACCGCCAGTCAATATGGCATATTGGACTAATCAATATGGCATGTCAGCCATATTGGTCAGGTTAGTCAATAAAGGTATAATTGTGTAAAGTTATCCATATTGGCTGAGTTATTGGTCCTCGGCTAGCCATATTCGACTTCGGCTTCGTCTCAGTCCAATATGGCTAGCCTTGGACCAATAACTCAGCCAATATGGAAAACTTTACGCAATAATACTATAATATAGTCATACTTTTGTCCATATTGAGGAGTAGCAACAAAGAACTAAAAAAACTGAGAGCCTCAAATATCATTGACAAAATTTGTAAACCAGTACAAACATAAATATTTTTTTCCATAAAAGCTACAAATTTAAAGCTATAAAAGTTATAAATATTTTGACAAATCCATCTTAAAAAACATTGCATAGATTAATCAATGAAAATACATAAACATTGATAAATTGGTTTCAGCCTGTTTAACAGGAAGCAATACAAAAAGTTTAAGGTCAATAAAGTCACTTATCTTAAGATCAGGTACAAACCAAACATATTTTACCAATGAAACAGAAAATATTATGTGTGCAAAATTGCATGAAGATCCAAGTAGAAAGTTTCTGAAAAATCTCCTTAGATGCCATGGTAAATCTAAGAAAGACAGACAGACAGACAGATAAAAAACGAATATATTCTGCAATTTTGGGCCACAAAAACACACACAATTGTGTGTAGAAAAAGAAGTAAGGAAAAATCAAATGTCCTAGGACTAGACTGTTCAGACCTTTTGTTTTTACAGACAGTTGTTAAATTTACACACATACATGTAAATCATCATTGACTTTGATTAAACATAAGACACCAAGACCATTTATCATAAACAGAATGATGTCAGTAGTGTATACAATTGTGGCCACTAAAAGTATGTCTCGCCTGCCCGCACCACCACTAAAATCAACTACCTAAGCTTTCATTTCTTTAAATAAACAGCAATTCATTGTCCACAAAAGTATTACAAAAAGATTTCGGCCTGAAAAAAGACCAAAATTCACAGAGTCACTGGGGCATGAAATTTGGGTCAGAGCCATACGGCATGGTGACAGTTGCGTAGATCAAAGTCTAAACTGTCTGTATACCCAATATTAGATGCCTAGCTATTATACTTTTCAAGCAATTTATTGTCCACAAAAGTCTTACAAAAAAGTTTACATGGCTGCTGGAAAATAATACATATGTCTCGCCTTCCATGACTATCTGTCGCAGGCGAGACAAAAATGAGACAAAAAAGTTAACAACATATTTACCAACAATACAGAATTTTTACACACTAATCCATCGAATAAATAAACAAATTAATAAGTGAATAAAATGGAGCGTGACATGGACGAAAATAAATGGCACCAATACCAGAACAATACTTTACAAAAAAACAAAAATGATCAGATCAAATAACATGCATTTATTTGTAACAGTAATGTTGCAGACCATTAAAAAACCCCAACAAGAATATCTACTTTTAAAAAGCATAATGCCCCTGGCCCATCTCACTACATTTGGGACAGACGAACAGACCTGAACACTATATGCCTCTTACTTTTGAAGATTGGGCAAAAAAAAACAAAAAAAAAACAACCCCAGAACAAAAAGCTTTCAATGCTGTGGGATCACTGAAATTCCTGAGGTAATGATTTTCATTGGTTCTTGTTGACTATCAAGACACAAAAAATAAAAATCTAAACAAAGCGTTAACTTCATATTGGTCCCTTCTAGGATCACGTACAAATATGCAAACCACAGAATAAAAAAAAATGAACGGAGTGTCTTTGTTGAGGAAACCATGAAAATTTGTATCCATAAAAATAAATAAATCAACAGTACTGGTATAATAAATAATAGAATTCATATACATTAACAATTTACTAATTTTGATTCTTGAAGGTAAATAAACAAAAACAAGCTAAAACAAGGCAAACAAATCCATAAACAACAAAACAATGTATAATATATCTTTAAATTTCATAAAAGCTCAACTGGTATTATAGTAACCATCACCCTTCTTGCCTTGGTACTGTGTCCAGGGCTGTTGCTCCAAAGGAAGAAAGTCAACATCGTTCAAATTTTTTTCTCCTGGAATCTGCAGCACTGATGACATTACTGAAGCTTGGACTTGACGAGTTGGATCCTCCATTGCTGGCTTTAAACTGACCTTTTTAATATACATGTGATAGATGGTTTCCTTATAGCTGTACCTACTATCTACAGCATTACCGATCAGAGGAACTAAAGAAACCAAGTCGAGGATGCCATCTCCATCTACATCCCCTACTGCACCTATACATAAAAAAGATGCAGAATGTAAGAAATTATATACCCATTTGTTCAATTTCTGGTCTGGAAAATATCTCGATCTTCTGATATCTTATTAATAAGTCAGTACCCCTTCTTCCACTTGAAAATTATATATACTCCTCAAAATTCAGACTTATAATCAAGAATATACGGTATATGGTATTTAGTCTATAAGAACATTTTATCCTAGCAAATATCAAATGGGCAAGGATACTAAAGGGTCAGCTAGATGCATTATAGGGAGTCCGGATGGTGGGTCTTGGTCACAGTTTACAGAAAATAAATTTCAGATATCACAGTTCACAGAAAATAGGAAAGTCTTAATCACAATTCACAATTATCAAAAATTTTTAAAATGAACCAATCATGCATCACAAAAATATCCCATCGTCCCCTTGAAAAAGATAAAGTGTGATTAGATTAATAACATTATTAAGGGTCCATCATAACAGCAAAGCTCAAATCCTTCAAATATTTCTTTTAAAAAAAGAGAACAAATGCATAAGTTTGCATGTCATTTTCTACTATATAACAGTGTTGCCTTAGCTATGTTGATTTTAACTGGATGCCTCCAAGTCCTTTTTTTTTGGGGGGGGAGAATTATGAGTCTAAGTAGAGCAAACACCTTTGTTTTAGTTCAATGTCAATAATATGATTTGTGTCCACATATATACTCCATATCCCTTCATTTTCATACCTATATATATTTCAAACAAATTGTGGAACCAAATGATGTTCAATCTAAAAAAGATTTAATCATACTATAAATCCGACAACCCTGCATACCAAGGTATCCACCACATTGGCCTCTTCCGAAACGAGACATTCATGATGTTGGTTCACCTGTGTCTTTAATACTATAAACTAGTTAATTCTGTATTTTTTACCTGTTGTCCTGTCTTCAGGTTGCATCATAATGCACATGGTCACATTGCGTATTTCTGTGTCAATATCCATATCAGGTACAGCTGAATAATACATCACATATGATGATTAATCATGTAGCTGTTAAAATTGGTTCAAAGTTTTTGTGTGATATTAACCCCAATACTTATTGTTTCTCAATATACGTATACTAAATGATAATTGTATTAGTTTTATGACGTTCAACACCTCGTCTCATGGAGGTTGATGGTTTAAACCGTTATCAATGCATTGACCAAGTTTTCATTCAAGAAAGTGAGTGAATATTGGAGTTTTAAGCTCTTTTAAATGTACATGAGCAGTACTGGACAGCCAGTTTTATTGGTAACGAAAAACAAATTTCCCAGATGGAACCATCAACCTTGGGCAGAAAACAGACAAAAACTTATTTCATACAGATTTACAAGCCACTTTTGCAAATTACAAACTAAAGTTAGACTCAAACATCTTCATAGGTAATTGACTAACGATCACTAGCAAACACTCTGCCACATAGGCCACTCTATTTGATATATAGCAAAGGCATGAAATACTGTAGAAGCAGAAATATTCATCAGGGATTAACTTTCATTTATTTCATTGGTAAGAGATATCCACAAAATTAAATCCCTTGAATTTAAAATATTTAGTTGAAAAGTGAATTTCTCAATGAGTCCCCTGCTGAGAAACAAAAACTCTAAGTCAGCTCGTTAAACAGGAAATAAGTAAGCAAAAGACCTGGAAACACATCCCACTATATAGGACCCCTACCTCAAGCTGCTTATTAAATATGGAAAGTCTAGGATTAACAGTGGCTGAGAAACTGTTACAAAAAAAGTGTGATGGACACATGCCCCCCATTTCTATGCCGCGCTTCACATTGCAGCAGGGGACAAAATACCACAAAATTTGTCCCCATCAGTTCAGTTTCCTGCTATTAACAATGAAATTGTATCCACACAAATATAAATGATTATACAGATACTTACAATATGTATAATTATAACTTTTTACTTCACTAAGTAAGACGGGGGTAGACATTGTAGTTCTGTCCATCAGTAAAATCTCATTTTTAATATCCACAGTATCAGTACATAGAAAATGTTTCATACTGAAGTCTTGGAATGCCTCTGAATTATCTAAAATGAAAACAAGAGTTGGTATGCTTCTGAATTATCTGAAATGAAAACAAGAGTTGGTACGCCTCTGAATTATCTGAAATTATAACAAGAGTTGGTATGTGGCTGAATTATCTGAAATGAAAACAAGATTTGGTATTCCTCTGAATTATCTGAAATGATAACAAGAGTTGGTATGTGGCTGAATTATCTGAAATGAAAACAAGATTTGGTATGTGGCTGAATTATCTGAAATGATAACAAGATTTGGTATGCCTCTGAATTATCTGAAATGATAACAAGATTTGGTATTCCTCTGAATTATCTAAACAAAAACATGTTCATGTTCTTAATACAAATATTAATTTTACAGAGTATCTAAGATTTTTATAAATTGAATATCTAAGACTCAATACTGCAACCTTGCCTAGCATGTAATGCATGCCACTTACAATGGGACACTTCATGACCCATTTATAGAAAAAATCTTGTAACATCCTTATTATGAACGTCATGTGTTACACTTGGTTATCTACTAGTTTTCAGTATAGTATAATCACAAATGTTAATCCTATTACCAACCTGTTTCATAAGTACTTTCTGGATATTTCTTCATGCCTTCACCATGTCTTTTCATTTTCTACAAAAATAAGCATACGTCAAAGGCATACTGTCTACCAAAATCACATATTTTTGCCCCAAATTTTTTGTTGTCATTCATATCGAAATGTTGTAAGAGTAAGCTTAGAATGCACATTTATAACCATACCTAATTCGCCTTGAACTTGGTTTATTTTACTCAAAATTAATGGACTATGTTGATTGAATATTTGTCTACTTTTGTGATGACCGATATATTTTTAGTAATTTTAATTTGGCCATTAATAGAAACCTCGGATGTTTTGTTCTCAAAGACTTTTTTGTGTCTTGTTTTGGCCACTTGAGGTTTTTTTGTTACCATATGGATTTCTTCACTAGCAAAAACCTCAAGATACAGATTACTGGGCACGCATATGAACCAGGATAGTTTAGAACAAAAAATAAATAGAGAGTGCATGCTTAAGACAGGATTACAGCTCATGAATATTAATTATTGTAAAGCTTTATAAATAATATGATAATAGGTGCAACCTAAAATGGGACGCAGCTTTAGAAAATAAAGAAGGAATGTGTCCATGGGACACGGATGCCCCCGCTAGGCCCCAAACAGGAAGTAGATGTCTGACAGACATGAAAGTTGCTTAGGACATACAGTTTGTCATACTGAACCATCCTACCAAGTTTCAAATTATTCTCATGTATGGTTCCTGAGAAAATCTTGACGAAAATTTTCAAGTCATGTTCACATATTTTCCAATTGACCTAAGTCCCAAACAGGAAGTAGATGTCCGACAGGTCTCAAAATCTCTAAGGACGTACTGTTTGTCATACTGAACCATCCTACCAAGTTTCAAGTCATTCTCATGTACGGTTGCTGAGAAAAGCTTGACGGAAATTTTCATAGTCATGTTCACATATTTTCACATGGCCTAAGTCCCAAACAGGAAGTGGATGTCCGACAGGTCTCAAAATCGCTTAGGACGTACTGTTTGTCATACTGAACCATCCTACCAAGTTTCAAGTCATTCTCATGTACGGTTGCTGAGAAAAGCTTGACGGAAATTTTCATAGTCATGTTCACATATTTTCACATGGCCTAAGTCCCAAACAGGAAGTGGATGTCCGACAGGTCTCAAAATCGCTAAGGACGTACTGTTTGTCATACTGAACCATCCTACCAAGTTTCAAGTCATTCTCATGTACGGTTGCTGAGAAAAGCTTGACGGAAATTCGTACGGACGGACGTACGGGACGTACGGACGGACGGACGGACAGACGGACGGACGGAGTGACCCGGCTACTAGACCTGCTTTCGCCTTCGGCGACGCAGGTAAAAATAGACTAGACAAATACTGTGGTTTCATTATTATTTCTGGCCATCATTGGGTTATCAATTTTCCTGTTTTTTGTGGGTGGCCTTTACCCACAAAATTGATGCCCCACAAAAAGGAAATTTAACATTGAGCTGTATGTTGCAGTCTTCAAAACCACACATTTAAGTCTCCAGGAACTGCTTCTTTTTCATCGAACCAAGATAATTGGTACCCATGAAATAAATGAATCCACAGTAGTCTGTTTGCCTTTTTTGTTTTGTGCAAATTTATTTTTCATAGAAAATATTGCAAGATAACAGTTTATGAAATATATCAAATTTGATTCTAGTAAATAAAGATTCAATTTAATTATTCTTTACTTTGATCATGAGAGCATTGTACAACATCCATTACAAAGCTGCCAAAACAACAGAAATTCAAGTTTTACCTTATACATGTGTATTGTCAATTACATGTACTTGATATACTAAATAAAATATATTTAGCACAAGCTTTTTACCTTATGAGGATTTCCCAAAGGTCCATGGTTTTCATTATTCTTTGCATTCATCAACTAAAAAACAATAAATCATAAATAAATCTATCAATAAATAAAAAACTGTAAAATTTGACAAGTGAATATAACTGAGCCCAAACAAAATAAATTTCAAGCTTCTCAAGCCATTTTTCTCAAAAGCAAATGAGACAGGGGGCAATAAAAAGGGACAATGAGGCTGCCTAAGAATAGATGAAAGAGGGGCCTGAGGAGCTAAACATTTTTTTATTTTACATAAGATCAAAATATCAAGCATCTTTATTCATTTTAAAGGTTCTAAATTTTTGGGAATCATGGGAGGCTAAACAGAAAAAAAAGCATCAAAACAGAAAAAAATTAAAGAATATTTTTTGAAAATGTCCTGTTCAATAAAAACAAGCATGAATCGCTCACCATAGATGTCTGAATTTAAGATTTGAAGACAAAATACAACCTTTTTGACAATGAAAGGTCATAGTTTTAATAAGGAGTCATCTGACAGCATTGTTTATCTTATGCTGTAGTTTCAATACAATGAGGAAAGTGCAGTGAAAATGGTCAACTTTGAAATTCTAAGGCACATATTTCCTAAAAAGAATGGTCCTACAACATTGAATCTGCTACATGTTATGAGATTTTATTGGGCTTTACAATTCACAATTCAAATTGATCAAATATGACAAATATGCCAGACAAATGACAGACCTAAACACTAATTTCATAAGGAAAGGTGGGCTAAAAAATTGCTTAAATTTACAGTATATGTGATTATGTAAAAATGCCAAATTTAACACCCACAAAAACAAGGATTGTGTGAGCTACTGTTCACTCAGTAAACCCTTGCTACCCACAAAATTAACTATGTTAGTAAACAGGAAGTTAATATTGGACAGACCTTATTTCAATACCCACAGTAAAGGACCTCAAACTGAATTCATATACCAAATATCAAGTCCCTGTGATGAATAGTGGCAGAGAAAACTTACAAAAAATTTCATCAATTGAACAGAAATCTTGAAAATTGACTAAGTCGGTAAACAGAAAGAAGACAGATCTAATTTCAGCATTAACAATAAAGAACCTCATACTGAAGCCTTATACCAAATTTCGTAAACCAGTATACCCCCCTCTTCTTTGAAGTGGGGGTATTATAATAACCCTATAAATGGTAGCTTTCATGCTTTATGTATTACCGTTGTTCTATTGAGTCCATGTATAACACCATCTTTGTCGTAACTAAAACGTGTGTTTCTTCCTCTGACTTTGAACATAAAAATATCTCTGTTTTTGTCAGTAGTATGTAAGGTTAAATCTGAGGACATCTGATACATGGAGCTATTCAGCGTCATTATGATTGATCCATCTTGTCCATCAATTACATACAACTGAAAAAATAGTTTTAATTAGCAACTATTTTTCAATAAACAAAACAAATAGAAATTTAGTCAGACAAGCTTAAAAGATTGACTTGTTTTTGTTTTTTTTCAAGCTAACCCTATAAAAGTTAAAATTGTGTACTATCAATCAAAAGGAAGTATAATCTGAACCTAGAAAGTACATCCTCCATTGCCCCGAAAAATATTTTGATTATGTTTTGATATAAGAGGTGCGTTATATCTACATTATGTCATTATCATTGTGTAAAAGTTTCATGAAAATCCATTGAGTGCTTTAGGAGAGATGCAGTCAAAAGACTGGTACCCTAAGGCAGACACACAAACAAACAAACATGCTTATCACTATATACCTGCCATTTTCAGTGAAAGGTTATATAAAAAGTCTACATCCTGCTGAAAAAAAAAGTTTACTCACAGCTGCATACATATATGTTGGCCATTCTCCGTAACTCCAATGAACCATAAAATCTAAGGTATCATCCTTATTGAAGTATCCTGGTGCTGGTGTTCTGTATTAAGATCAAGGATAAAATCAAAACTTCATTGTGAAAGTTTTTCAATAAATTGAAATGATTTCAAAATTATTACATAGATAACATTGAAATATTTAGATTTTTTTGACTGTACAGAAAACATATTATTACAATCAGTTAGATAACTGAAAACATGGGAAATTTTTACAAACTGTTATTTGCGGTTGACTATAGTCAAAGTAACCATTGCACTTGCCTGAAAATGGTCCAACAGAAATTTTTTACAAATTGGTTATTAAGAAAGCCACAATTGTGTTGTTTTTTCTTTATGTAATAAATAGTACCGTATAGCGGGTAATTTTCGCGTCGTACAAATTTCGTGATTTCCTACCAAATCACGAAGTTGTTCTTTTAGCGGACATTTATTTTCGCGATTTAATAAAATTCTTAATACAAAACATTTTACACGGGTTTTAAATTTCACGATAGGGTAATGGTCGCAAATATAGCGAAAATTAGAACCTCGCGAAAATTTCCCACTATACGGTATTACTTATTCAAAATTTTGAAAATTGGATATATTCAGCTTGTGACTGAACAACCTTTACAATTCTCCTGCAAATCATTGGGTTGTTTGGTCATTCATTGAATACTTCCTCATATTCTGAATCATTCAATAGTAATACTATGATGTTTCTTCACAGATTCCAACCCAAAGTCAGGAAGGATTTTGTCTCCAAAAATACTCAATGAATTAACATTACATTTTAGCATGAAGATCATCAAATGGTACTAAATCACTTTGTAAAATTTCAGATCTGTAAATCAAATAACAGATAGTGCAAGAAACTCTAAGTTTATTTTTTTTTGGCAAAGGACTATAAACTGTAGTCTATTCACTTACAACACCGCCAGAGACACTTTTTTTTACAATATACCTACTTAAGAAAAAACTGAATACATGTACAACTGCTGACATTAGCACAAAGCTTTTTGTGAATTTCCTTACTGGCTTGACAGAAAACAAACTTGTTAGTATTGACCCCAAGCTTTTGTACTTACGAGTAAGATTCCATGTTTGGAAAATTAGTTTCCCACAGAATGGATAAATCTTTTCCATTTAGTAAGGTGATTTTCCCATCATAAGCTGAGACTAGGATATCATCTATACCATCACGATTAACATCAACGATAACAGGAGGTGTCATATAACCTTTTTTCTTTCCCCTGGAATACAGATTTCATTTGTCAAACCTCTTGCAACAGATTAGATAAGATTAATGATATGAATCCCCCACAAATATGTCTGATTCTACAGTATGTGCAATACATTATCTTTAAAATGGCCATTTATAATACTCAACTTATTTAAATACTCAAATTATTCAATTACTATGGAATGATCAATTTTTGCTCTGTGTGTGTGTGTGTGTGTGTGTTGGTGTTTTACGCCCTTTATCGACGCACCTGGGCCATGTAGGGCTGACAGTCTTAATGGTGGAGGAAACCAGGGTACCCGGAAGAAACCACCGACCTTGGGCAGGTAACTGACAAACCTAATCACATGTACAGTTGGGGAAGTCCCTTTTTTGTTAAATACAAACGGGACTCGAACACCAGCTGAGAGGTGATCGGCTAGTGATCAATAGTGTGGTATTTAAACCAGTGCCTTAGACCACTCGACCACCCAGGCCCCCATCAATTTTTGCTGGTATCGATTTCAATGGTATTGTCCAAAAAGACATTTCATTGGATTTGTTAATTTTTGGTTTGTGCATATTGTTGTAAGGTTTAAAAATAAAATTATGATGTAATAATCAGTTGGACTAATTTTTTCTTGGCTGACTTTAACCCATGAAAACTATAACAATTGGTAACCTGTGAAAAAAGAGTAATCAAAATTTCAATCATTATTCCCATTTTTAAACCATACTTTTTTTACCTTAAAATCTCAATTAAACCAGAGTCTCCATTTTTCATATAGTTTTGCCAACTCAGATACTGTCCTTTTACATTTGGAACTGGTGCACTACGTGACAGCTTCATAACATAGCGGTAAAAATCAGGTACAGATATAACATAAAAGTTTCCTGTAATGAAAATAATGTTTTGACCATTGGTTATAGTGAAAATAAAACCTTTGATGCAGGTAACTTTTAATACACATGTGTGATAATAAGGTTTGTCAGTTACCTGCCCAATGTCAGTAAAAATCAGGTACAGATATAACATAAAAGTTTCCTGTAATGAATTCGAAAATAATGTTTTGACAAATGGTTAAAGTGAAACAAAACCTTTGATTCAGTTACCAGGGTAAATGTCTTCGAAGCTGGGGTGTAAAAAAAAACCTTTTGTTAATGTAATATATTGGTATCAATATTATTTATGATCTTAGGTTTAATACTGAATATCATGGATTTGGCGCATATCGCGCATAGAACTGTAGCGTTACGTTGTGAAGCTTTAACTGTAACGTCATATAATTGTAACGTCAGATCAGGCACTGCTCCCATACAAAATAAACGTCTTTTTGTACACCTCTCTTTATCAACGCCAACCCAATATCAGAAACTGGTGCCGTTCCAATGGACAAGCTCAAAGCCAAGCGAGGGGGCCATAGAAGCACTGTCACCCGCCTGATCAACAGGACGGAGGAAAAACTAGAAGGATTATCGCCGAGGGAGATCCGTCAAGCCATAGATTCACTGGAGACAAAACAACAGATGTTACAAACTTTGGACAACGAGATCATCGATGTTACCGACGTGGATGACATGGAACAAGAGATGCTTGATACAGAAGACTTCAATTACAACTTAGAATCAACTATCCGCCGCTTCAAGGAAAAACTGGAAGAGGGAACTTCAAGCTCAAGTCAGCAATCGGTGAGTCAACACATACACTCTCCATCAACCTCAAATTCTATTTCAGCCCTTAACCAGAATTCCAATCAGGTTACGCAAGAATCAGACACCAATCAAGCCCCGTCACAACCTAGTTTCACTCACACGTCAAACTTCTACCACAGGCTGCCCCAACTGGATCTTCCGAAATTCAACGGGGATGTTATGTCATGGACAACTTTCTGGGAATCCTTCCAAACCACGATCCATACCAACCCGTCCCTCACGAACATACAAAAATTCAGCTATTTACGATCACAACTTAGCCATTCTGCCGAGCAATGCATATCAGGTTTAGCGTTATCTAGCGCAAACTACGACCAAGCCATAAATCTACTCAATGAACGATATGGAGATGAACAACACATTGTCAATGCATACATGAAGAAACTCTTGAAACTACCCAGTCCTGCATTTACGCCACATAGCCTACGGTCTTTTTACGATAGTATGGAAGCCAGTATCCGCGGACTTGAATCACTCGGACAATCACAAGACTCATTTGGTTCGCTACTTATCCCTATCATACTCGAGAAACTGCCGCTTGAGATGAGAAAACACATGACCCGTGAACAAGGAAAAAAGAGTTGGACCATCAGAACCTTACGCGAGGCTATATCGAAAGAGATGTACATCGAAGAGATGAACCCAGCCAAAGAAACTGAATCTGAACTGACGCCTACTGCATCATTTATAACAAGCGCCACGTCCAAACCCAGCAGGTCAACCAGGCGACCCAGCCACACTAGTATCCAGTCGAAACCAAAACCGCGGGAAAATAAGAAGCCATGCACATTTTGCAACGGAGGACACCACCCATCAGAATGCCGGGAGTATGACACCACTGAGAAGCGTTCCGCCAGAATCAAACAAAAGATGCTATGTTTTAACTGCTTCGGAGACCATAAGATTGCTGAATGTAAATCGAAGTACTCATGTCGAAATTGCAAGAAGCGTCATCATACTACGTTATGCGACAAGAAAGAGACGGATGAAACTATCACAACCACTGTGAGCGCAGTAAATGGTGAAGAAGAGGTAGAAGAATCAACACTTTACACAACCCAAGAGAGATTGACCACAAGCAGAAATGATGTCCTACTGAAAACAGCAGTATCTACCGTATCCAACGGGACGAACGAAACCGAGGCGCATATACTACTTGACGAGGGATCACAGAAATCGTTCCTTACAGAAGACCTAGCCCAGAAATTGAACCTCATACCTTGTGGAATGACCAAACTCAGTATAGCCGCATTTGGAGAAGCTAGCCGAAGTACCAGAAATCTACAAAGAGCCATAATAAATCTCAAGACCGAAAACCAAAAGACTCTACCAATAGAAGTACTCATAGTCCCTACAATAGCTGCACCATTGACAGATTGGCACGCCTTAGAGTAAAAGGTCTACCATACCTTAAAGGACTGAAGTTAGCTCACCCGGTAACGGAAACGGACAACTTTGAAATTTCGATGCTTATAGGAGCAGACTTTTACTGGGATATCGTAGAAAATGAGATCATACGCGGAGATGGACCCACAGCAGTTAAGTCTAAACTTGGATACCTCCTATCTGGACCAACATCCAACAGTATCGTATCAACCGTATCAGCGACGATGATGAACGTATTGATACAACACAAACAAGAAGAGGTCAATTTGGAGAAGTTCTGGAACCTAGAATCCATTGGAGTAAACGAGAAAGAAACTACAACCAAAGAAACCAGCTTCTACGATAGGTACGAATCCAGTATCAAGCACAAAAATGGTAAATACATAGCAAAATTGCCATGGAAGGAAGAGTTCGACGAGCTACCAAGTAACTACCAAATCACCAGAGTTCGAACAGAGCGAATGATCAACAAGCTACGAAAGGACCCGGATACATGCAGAATATACGGAGAGATTATGGCTGACCAACAGAGGCGAGGATTCATTGAAAAGATAGACGAGAAAGAATCAAATACCAACAACAAAGTCCATTACATACCACATCATAGCGTGAAGAATGACTCATCCACAACGCCCATTAGAATTGTTTTCGATTGCAGTTGCCGGGAATCGTCCAACAAGCCTGGCTTAAATGACTGTCTGAAGTCCGTTCCACCGGCCATGAATGAACTTACCACAATTCTAACGAGATTTAGATTGAATACTTATGCAGTAACCACTGACATCAAGAAAGCCTTTCTTCAAATTGAGCTGCATAAAGATGATAGAGATGCCACAAGATTTTTATGGTTTGATGATCCATGCGACCCATCCAGTCCACTAGTCGCCTACCGTTTTAGAGTAGTCCTTTTCGGAGCCACCTGTTCGCCTTTCATTCTACATGCAACTATCATGAAACATCTGAAGACCAACGAAAATCGCTTCACTGAAACACTCAAGACAGGACTGTATGTAGACAACATCCTTACAAGCTTTGAATCCGAAACCGATCTGATGTCATTCTACGAAGAATCACGCCTACTATTCAAAGATGGAGGCTTCAACCTACGCTCATGGTCATCCAACAGTAACAAACTTTGCCAGCTAGCATCAAATGAGAACTGTAAGGACTCAGATGAGACGATAAAAATCTTAGGACTACGATGGAACAACGAAAGCGACACAATATCATTTCAAGACAACTTCAAACCAGACATGCAAAATGCATGCTTAACCAAAAGAGAAATCTTACAACAATCATCCAAAATCTTCGATCCACTTGGACTACTTAGCCCTGTCAGCGTACGAGCAAAACTTCTAATGCAAACCTTATGGAAGAACAAGTATGAATGGGATGAACCACTGCCCGATGACGTCAAACTCAAATGGATCGAAATAGTACAAGAACTACAAAAAGTCACAAATCTAGAAATTCCAAGATGCCACTTTTCCGATATAACAAACACAAACTTAGAACTACACGTATTTACGGATTCCAGCCTTGTAGCCTATGGAACTTGCGCCTACATAGTTAGAGGAAACCAATCATCTCTAGTCATGTCGAGGAACAGAGTAGCACCCATGAAAGAAATAACTCTCCGAAAATGGAATTAATGGGAGCCGTTTTGGGATCCAGATTAGCAAAACATCTACAAGATAACCTACAAATCCGAGATGTCACATTTTGGTGCGACAGCCAAATCGTACTTAACTCGAAAAAATCTACCAAACCACAGAAGAAATTCATCTCGAATTGAATCAAAGAGATCAAAGAAAACGTAGAATCGCAAAGATGGATGTACTGCCCAACTGACTCCAATCCTGCCGACCTGTTAACAAGGGGAACACCAGCGGATAAAGTCAAAAACACGCTCTGGATGAATGGACCAGAATGGCTCACCCAAAAACTGAACTGGCCTGAATGGAATGGAAACATGGATTCAACTTTAGCATATACCATGGAAGCCGAGGAAGATTTTGAACCAACCCATTTGGAACCCACTCACACCCTGACGACGACAGCCAGCGATAATCCAGGAGTACACCAACTTATTGACCTGAACAACGTTGGCAGTTTACTTAAGCTGCTAAGGATCACTGCGTATATGCTCAGATTTATACGCAACTGCAGATTACCCCCAGATGTTCGTACCAAGACGACACTCACCACTGATGAAATACACAACGCTATGATAACGTGGATCAACAATACCCAAGAACAATCGTTTCGTGATGAATTTACGAACGCGAGCAAACAGTCATCAATCGTGCGACAGTTACGGTTATACAAAGATCAAGACAACACGGTCCGATGTAAAGGCAGACTCGAAAACGCGCCGATACCAGACTCAACGAAGTACCCTTATTTATTACCTACGAAACACAGATTTATGACACTTGTAATCCAGGACGCGCACAATCGGCAACTACATGCGGGAGTAAACGGTACGATCACATACCTGAGAGAAACGTTTTGGATACCGCGTATTCGACAAGCTGTAAGATCGATCATCAAGAGATGCGTGACGTGTCGTAAAATAACCAGTAAACCGTACCAGAAGCCAGACCCGCCGCCATTACCCAAAGATCGCGTAAATGACGATGTCCCGTTCGCCGTATCCGGAGTGGATTTCGCGGGACCGCTACACGTTAAGAATTCAGATGCGACCAGATCGAAATTGTACATATGCCTATACACCTGTGCATCGACGCGTGCCGTCCACCTCGAGCTGATTCCGAATCTATCCGTCGAATCATTTATGATGGGATTCAGAAGATTTTGCAGCAGGAATTCAGTGCCAAGGACACTAATATCAGATAAAGCGACGACGTTTGTAGCAGCTAGCCAGGTCATTAAATCGTTAACCGATTCAGCTGTTTTACACGAACAATTGAATGCGACCGGAACCTCATGGAAGTTTATTGCCAAACGAGCGCCGTGGTTCGGGGGATTTTACGAGCGACTTATCGGTATCACAAAACAATCCCTACGAAAAGTATTAGGAAATGCGTGCGTTGATGCAGAAACATTACGAACTATACTTTGTGAAGTAGAAGCCACAATGAACGACCGTCCATTAACGTATACATCAACTGACACATCCGACCAGAACCCGATATCACCATCTCAACTGTTATATGGCAGACGAATAACGACCGTTCCATACCCGTTGGACGCGAACGATGAAAAACCAGAATCGATATCAACAGAGAGAGTCAACACGAACCTAGCGCGTCAATACCAACTTATTGAACATTTTCGTAACCGATGGAAAATGGAATACCTGACTTCACTTTGCGAATACCACGGAGCTACTGGGAAGAACAGTCAACAAGTAAAGATCGGCGATATCGTTCAAATCCACGACGACACGCACAGGAACCAGTGGAAGTTAGGTATAATCGACAAACTCTTGGTCGGGGAGGACAACCGTGTCCGATCAGTACAACTGAAAACAGCTCGAGGTTACACGAATCGTCCGATCCCTAAACTATACCCACTAGAAGTCAACGCGACCGAGACGGAGGAACCAGCTGATAAACGACCAAGTGCGACCGAGATGGATCAAAGACCCAGCACCAGCAAAGACGTGCCAGGAACAAGAAGACCCACACGTACCAGCAAGGATGCCGTGATGACCAATATTCATGAATGGACATCCCGAATTTAGTGATACAAACTGTGAAATGACAAGTCAAAGTAATCTAAGTGTGCAATTTTATTTATTTCAAAAGACTTTAATTCGTAATTTTCATTTCATACATATTGTGTTAAGTTCAAGTCAATTTTCAATTTTTCTTTCTATTCTGGAGGCCGGAGTATCATGGATTTGGCGCATATCGCGCATAGAACTGTAGCGTTACGTTGTGAAGCTTTAACTGTAACGTCATATAATTGTAACGTCAGATCAGGCACGGCTCCCATACAAAATAAACGTCTTTTTGTACACCTCTCTTTATCAACGCCAACCCAATATCACTGGACTATGAATAAAGTTGTTCTTAAGAAACTTCACAACAGAAAATTTTTAATGAAAGTTTTTGTATATTGTTTTTATTTTACTGTGGTTTTTTTTTCTAGAATTATAGAGATTTCCACATTGCATACTAATAAAAAATTTTAACAGGTTTTGTCCTGCTAGTGGCTGAAATATCGCCAACAGGACCAAAAACAGATAACAATCAATCAATCAATCAATCAATAATTTTTCTTACCAGAAATTGTCTCCCCTCCTGTACCAAAGAAAATATACTCTGACCCATCTTTGGCTATGTATTTCATTGGAGACATGTATATTTCCTTGTCATTGGGAGCTTTCAAGTATTGTGAGCCCAGCACTTTCCCTGTTTTACCAGAAAGTATCATAAGTCTACCAGCTTTACGTTGATGGTCCTGTAGAAAACCAGATGTGATGAAAAAACAAATTATAAAAAGTACAATGTTAAATGGCAGATAAGTCTCATTCATTGCATGACCCATTGTGTAAAAGCACATCTACATGTATAATGAGTTTAATTCTCATATACACAAATGAAATATACACTCAGTATGTAAATGCCACAATTAAAAGATGATGCATGTACCGTACATCATTCTATTTTGTAAGTTTTAGGTTAGATTTCTCTGCGGAAACTTAAACTAAAATACTTGAACAAGAAAGTAAATATAGCAAGCAAACAGTTACATATGTTTTAAACACATTCAACATTTTCCGTAAAAGAACTTCATTCCTTAAAAACAATCAGTGAATATTCATATTCTTGAATTTAAGAATTTACAGCTCAAGAATCCAAAATACAAATGAATGCTGAATTTTTCATTTCCGAAGAAATCAAATTTTCTAGACCAATGAACACTATGAAAATTAGGAACCTACAGCAATACTAACAACATAATCAGCATTGGTAAGACATTACCTCTGGATCTTTACTGGGATCTCCTCCATTGACCAATAGGATTTCTGGTACATGGTCACCATCAAAATCAGGGAGAGCCATGACTTGGTAGGTATTCCAAGTTTGTTCAAGATATGTCAAGTCACCAAGCCACAGATACTCCCCTATAAAACAAATTCAGATGATATTTACTTAACCAAGAGGTTCTCTAATTCCCTATAAATTAAATTTATCATAAAGCTTGCAACAATAGATTTCACCATATTGTGCTAAGAATACCCCATTCAGTTGTTCAGAAAACAGAAAAGTTTGTAATGAATTGACAGACAGACAAATTGATTGCAATATAGCCCCTTCGGGGTTATGAAATGTATTTATTGATGTTTATGTATGTAACCGAACACCTGTAAATGATGAATATAATTAAATAGGAAGTACAATTTAGGTAACCAACAAACCTGAAATCAAATTCCACATTAAGCTACCCAATAAATCCTAAATACAACAAAAGAATCGATATCCTCAAGAATTTATCGTAAGCTATAAAATCTGTTCAAGGTTTATCTTGTTTAAATTTTTACCATTCTTTGAATTAACAGCCTGAATAGTGCCTCTTCTGCCAGTTATAATACAATCTTTTTGACCATCCAAATTAATGTCAAAATCTTCACAATTTATAAAGATGACCCCTAGTTGTGTTGGTTTCATCCATATAACTGATCCATCTGTTCCACTTAGTGCAAATATATCCCCCAGGCATGGATATGGCTTTCCTGTACAAAATGTATAACTACAATAGTTATAAGCAATAACAATAAGCAATATCCAACTCAATTTTTTTCTGGACAGACTTGAAATTCAATACTAAAATATAAAGCATCTGCTGTAATGGTGAAGCTGAATGAGAAATATCCAGAGCCTTTGATTAGAAAACTGTTACAAAATAGACCTGCACCCACCTCTTTACTTGTACAGGAAGTACTTGCTATACACTTTTGTATGGTATGTACTATACACTATGATACATGTATCAAGTGAGCATTGTGCCAGTTAGGTGTTTGTAATGACACTACATGTATTTTGCTGTACATGTATTTTTTTTTTATCTACAAATGGGACTTTCAAATGCATGGGGTATAATTGATTATCCAATACACACAAAACTATTTTTGTCCCACTTGTAGAACTAGGATTTTTTAATCCAATCTGGCCAAAGCTGTAAAAAGAAAATTTTATGAGAATACATGTATGTCCAAAATCATAATGGTCCACGTCACTACATTTGGGACATACCAACGAATGGACCGTGGACTTTGGTGTAAATAGCGCAACTTGGTCCATGAAATTATTCTGCTGATGAAACTGGAATCATGGACCTTGTTATAAATAGCCCTATTTGGGCCATACAAATTTTAAATTACCCTGGTCAGAATTAAACAATGGGACCTGGTCCCTTGTGTTAATTGCCCTATAAGTTAAACTGTACCCCATTGACTCTTGGACTAACCTATTTGTTCACAAACTTCTTCTGGAGACTTTTCTAAGTTGTTTATACCAACTGTATATGAACTTGTTTCTGTTGCACCAAATATAATATCTAAAATTCCATCATTATTAACATCTAGGAGACGAACACAGGACTCGGTTCCTGGAATCAAATAGACAAATGTTTGTTTATACATTTCTACCTGTAGGTTCAAATGCATGTAAATTTCATAAAGATGAAACTTCAAATTCAGTTTGGTTTTAACTGGTTGTTGGTTAAGACACATTGTAGGTTTCCCTGTAATGTATATATACAAATCGATTAACCTTTCTGCATGCTTCTGTTGCTTCTGTTGCTAAATCAATGACCCCAAAGTAAAATGCATGGTTTACTGCATGTACATTACATGTAACTTGTCAGGATATTTTTAGACACATGTACATGTATTTGTGTTTATCTGGAATATTTGTTTTTTTCCTCAAATTGATCAGTGAATATAATTAGTAAGATGATTTTTTTATTCTGAAATTGAATTCTTAAAAAAGCTCTTTGGTTCAAAACACAATTTTCAGATTATCGCAAATGAATAAATGCATGATTGAATATGCTTTTACATGTATGCATAAACAATGTACGTGCATGTTTCTTAAGTTTCAAGGATCTTTTAGAACCCTGTTACAAGCTTTAATACAATGTACATGTAAATTCATGAAAGTGGATATAGAACATGTAGAGTTTTCAAAAGGGTGATTTAACTAAAATCCAGGGGCTTTAGGGCATTTTTTTCAGAAATCTGCCCCAAATTATTAAAATTTTACAAAGAAAGAAGATTCAACCTATCAAACCCTCTTTCTTGATTCAACAGGCAATAGGTTCATGGTACATATACACACCATACTCCTTCATATTTATTTCCCAATCTTTTCCAGGTGCATGAGTAGGATTTGCTGTTTTTGTGGTGATGGCTGATGTTGGTTGATTTTTTAAACCATGTGGTACAGGATATGTAGCATTAGATATCTTATGATCATTGAATTGATCATCTGATGAATATTGTATGATTCCAATAATAGCGATGACAATGCAGGTCGCCAACACACAAGCTATCCAGCAAACAACACAGCCTGTCTTTGGGTTTGGTTCAACGACTACACGTTTTGGTTTAGGAACTTTCCTAGGCTTGCCATTCTGAGGAGGAACTAGTTGAAGTTCTATTTTTCCTTGCTCTGCAATGTTATGGCCATAAAGAACATCCTCCTCATCAGAATCATCACTAAGAGAGGTCAAAGGTATTTTGGAATACTGATCCAACTCAAAAGAATAACCTACAATAAAATAATCAAAATTAATAGTTAAATTTTGCAGCTTTTTCATTAGAGTAATTTGTCTGCTAAATACTATGTTCAAGTTCCACAAATAAGTCAATTTTTAGATTTTTTTGTGAGAAAAACTCATACCTTAACAATTAAATGTGTATGTTTTTGTACATGTGTACATAGATACATGATGTACAACATACATTGTACTTATGAAAAACAATTACAATTCAATGTTAAATCTCTGCTGCATCATACATTTACCAGGTTGGAGCAAATGCCTGAAATTAAGTATTATAAATCCCTGATTTAAGGGATAGCAGACTTTGTAACAGATTTAAAGCTTATTTGATGAATAAAACACTTTCTAATTGCATGCTTACAATGCAAATGAATATGTTTCCATAAACCAATTTTAGATTTCCTGAAAATAATTTTATTCAAATTCAGACTTTGATTCCTGTTATCATTTTCTTGAATTGACTCCTTGGACAATCAATTTGTTTTATAAGAACTTGACATCAGCAGTGTTAAGTTGGTCACATACCAATTATTTCAACAATGGAGAGATGCATGATTTCAAGTCCCTGGTCTCACACATGTTAACTACATGTATTCAATTAAAGCAAAGGCAGATTTAGAGCCGGCGTGCCAGGCGCGCCCCCTCTTGTTTGACAGGAAAATTTGGTTAGGAACTGTATGAAACAAGAGGTCCCAGAACTTTATTTTGAAAAGCACACCCTCCCGTTTGAAAATTTCTGTATCCGCCACAGTCAAGGTCAGGTAATACAATAGAAAAAGCTTTGTCGCTGCAGAAGCATTTAAAAAGACATCTTATTAATTTTAGAGATACTAAAACTTACAGCTATGATATCACTACTTTTAAATGAATGCCCCTAATTTGTAAAATTTTGTGAATTGATTCAAAGCTTGGTTTCCCTAATTTCAGGGATCACAGGGTATACATGTACATGTACCTGATTTCAAGGACTATCCCTGAAATTTGCTCCAACCTGTTTACCTGTATCCACAGGCTAAGGGAGATGGGATACTTTTAAAAAAGTTTTGCACTACCCTGGGGCTCTATCTAGACAGGTCCTGATGTACAGTGATAACGGTCCTACTAATAAACATCCTGCTGCGTCCAAGTGCGTCTGGCAAGGTAAAATGTGTCAGACACAACAAGAGACTTATATGCCTGAACTATACAATAGGCTATTAGGCAAAATGTATTTGACACTATAAAGATCATACATGTAAGTGTAATAAGGGGTCATCTGACAATATGGTTTAACGTAATGCAGTAATGTTTATAGAAATATTTTAGCAATTGAAATCTGTGAAACAAATTATATAGGAAAGGGTATCAGATCAATGATTTATTTTAAAAAAATCAAATTGAAGAAAAGGGGGGTGGTGAAAGTAGTATCTCCCTTGTGGTTTTTTTTTTTCGTACCACATATTGACAAAATATTGATAGAGGGGACCAAGCCCCTGTGTTCTGGGTATCAAATAACTTTTTTGGATTAACAAAATTTTATTTGGCTTTTGCATTATCAAGGTTTTAGAAAATTCTGATAACCTTTTTGGGAGGTTTTTTATTTAGGCATAGGATACGGTTACAGCAAATTCAGGCAAAACCGAAACAATAAGAAATTCTTATTGCTACGGCAAAGACAAAAATGGGAAACGGATGACAGGACAGTTACCGAATCATTTACGACCGTAACAATAAGAATTTTTTTATTATTATGGCACTTATTGTTATGGCAACTCGATGATTAAAAAGGAATGACAAAATATTTTATTTATCTATGTAATACATGTACAAGCAGGCAAAAAATACTTAATCTAAATGTAAAGTTCTATAAAATGTTTTGATAACTTATGGCACATGCACCACAACCAATTTTGTGTTTTTCTGATCATGTTATAATGCTGCCCATTTCTAGTGCAACCATCACAGACAATGGTACAATCACCAATCAGAACAAGCTGTACGTCAACATCTGTTTTGAGTATCCAAGCCCGGTATATGATTTAAATTTATCTTCCAACAAAAATCTTGTCTGTCCATTGTTCACAATTTAAGTGTTTGGTAATTCTTAAGAATACAATTACCAAAACGTGGGTATAAACGGTTAATTTTGATATGCTATATATCGATATTTCAAGAAGTAACCTCTCGTCATGATCAGCAGCATTTGAATCAAAACGTTGAACGGTCAAAAATCAAAAGTATAGGGGGTAAGGTGTATACAGAAGATGATCCAAATTTCTTTAGACGCGGGGAAAAGTGTTATTTAACAAAGAGTTTTTAAATAATATCAACTACCAATGAGATGAATTCATTCTTTTATCGTTGTTGTTGTAACTACGTGTACAGGTTACTATAAAAGTAGAAGTTGTAATTTGATTTTTATCATTATTAAACGAAAGAAGTTAATTATAAAACATCCTATGCAAAATATGTTCATAAAAATTTGCCATAAAAATAGGTTCCGTTATCCATTATAATAAGAAAATTCTTATTGTTACGGTCATAAATGATTCAGTCACCGTCCCGTCCCGTCACCCGTTCCTGATTTTCATATTTGCCATAACAATAATAATTTTTTATTGTTACGGGTTTGCCGTAATCGTACCCTGTGCCTTTTATTTTTTTTTATTTTTAAAAAACCAGAAATGTCCTAAATACAGCCCCTCTGACCATTACTATTAGGGTCAATATTTAGGACATTGTTTTTTGTACATAATATGGGACGCAGTCCCACATATGTAGAAACTTCCCAAAACTAATGGTTTGGTTTTTTTTCCAAACCGGACGTGCCGAGTGCGCGCAAGCGCACTAGGCACAAATTTCTATGGGGCCAGAAATTCGATGTTTTTTTTAAATAAATTTTAAAATTGACAGATTTAATATCCACAGTTTAATTTCTTTTTAAAATAGACAGGTGAATACGGATGGAAAGTCAAAACTAACTCTCAAAATATATTTTCAAGGAAACTCTCGTTGTCAAAGAGATGAAATGATCTCGCCAAGTTCTCGCGAGAATGGTCATTGTAAACAGGTGCGTTAGGAACAATCTTGATTAGTGATTGTTTACCAGTAATTCAACCAATTTATGGCGATGTTTAAGACAATAACAATAAAAGATAAAGCTTAACAACACTAATTTATAGTAAAAAAGATGGTCTTACCTTAGGCTTGGCTGATCATGGAGATTTTTTAATCATAATCCTGTGCATGTGCATAATCCAGTGTTTTTTTCTTCAAAATCCTTATTAAAACAAGTCGTCATTTTCTGCCAGGTTTTTATATCAATCTTCTCCACCCAATACTTCTAAAAAAGGTATTGGTGTACAGAAAATCGGCCAAAACCTGGCAGAAAAAAAGGTTGCTTTGTTTACTTCTGCTGGAGCGCGAAATACTCTGACCGGGAAATAACGTCATGGATAACGTAATACCAAAAGAAGGTTATTTCGTCCCGTCAACGTCATCCTATTATGGAGTAGGCATTGCCTAAATGCGAGCATAGCTAAAAGGGACTACGTTTTGTTTATTTTCCAATATTTCCATTTGCTTTTTTGGGGGCGAGATGGTATGGGGCGATTAGGCTTCGATACACGTTAGTTTCGTACGTGCATATAACCAAGACGAAACGAGCAGCTTATGATTTCAACAATATTATTTTCTTGTAAAAAGCGCAATTTATTATTTTTTTAAGCATTATTTCTTTTCTTATAAATTATTTTAACATTCACTCATGTCCTGTAAAAATAAAAACCCTTTCCGGACCATAAAAAATCTAAATCAGCATTTATTTAGCAAATTTCTGGCGGAAACAAATACCGTAGAGCTCTCCGCTGGAGCGGGCACTTCGTCTATTATATTTTGATACTATTTTAGAATGTTACAAATATTTGTAATTTGCAATAATAATTCGATATTTGTAATTATTAGTTATTAATTAATGACATTTTGTGACAACTATTTTCTAAAGCTGCGTCCCTTTTTAGGTTGCACCTATTATCATATTAGGAGCTATTTTTTAACATATACGTATATAAGGTTTCTCAACACAGTATACATCTTATTCTATAGAAATTGATATATTATTTAGAAAGGCAGTGTCTGCGCGTCCACGCCGCGTGGATGAATAGACCACAGGCTGCGCGTCCACGCTTCCGATATAACGAGTAATTAAGGATTTTTTCCGGACAATTTCCGTTATTTCGTAATTTTTATAAACTTCCCAATGCGTAGAGCAATAAAATAATTAATATTTAAACATAAAAATGTATTTTAATATTCACTTATATACAATTTAAGTATTAAATAAGTGAAAATTAGCGAAAACTGCTAGAATTTCGTAATTGTTTTTATTATTTTTTTATAAATCATCAAAGGGAATGCAGTGTAAACAATAATTCTTTGGGAATTCGAAAAAAAATATAAAGAATGATATCAAACTGAACCGTTTTAATGCAGACTGCATAAAAATAATTGCAGTGAAGATATATTAAAATCGTATACATGTAACAGTTAAGCTATCAGTCGGACACGGAAAGAATCTTTCCACAGGAATTTTAAGCTTACGGCATACACTACTACATATACTTATGATAGAACGAGGACTTGCTCACATCTATCAATATTATGCCAGGATTCAAATGATAAAAGTTGGTACTAAAAATCTATAGCTTGAACAATCAGTCTCTATCAATATTTGATATATTTTAAGAGTCAATGTGCATACGAAAAAAAACATTTTGTTGGGTTTTGCTTTGTTTTCTGTTAGGACGTTGCTGGGATGTCCGAAATTCTGCATTCTGTTGTTATTTTTTGCCGAATATTCTCCTTTTTTTTCTAAAGATTTTGACTACTTGTTCTCGTTATTAAAGTTTATATAAATTAGAACTTTCATTTACTGAACTTCCATTCATTGTAGTATGAAATTGAATTCTTTGTCATTATTTGTACCTGGAAATGTCAAAGTTCCGTGACATTAGATGCGAAATGTGCATGCCGAAATGCAAATACCGGAAGCGTGGACGCGCAGCCTGTAGTCTATTCGTCCACGCGGCGTGGACGCGCAGACACTTCCATTTAGAAAAGCGTATGCGATAAATCACCTTTTTTCATTGAATTTCCCATGATGATTCTTCTTCCTGGTTTCGCTGAACAATGTTTTCGCAATTTTCAGTTTCAGTCTTCAAAACGAGTGTGTAAATAACCACTGCTTGTCTTACATTATGAAATAAATTAAACAAAATAAAATATTCTAGTCGTTTCCTTCTGTAAGTTGTTGAATATTTAGGGTGACTCTAAATGATGCCCGGTGATGCCCATAGATGCCCGTTGATGACCAATCATGCCAAAAGATGCCCGGAGCTATATAAAAAGGGATTTTAATAAAATCTTATCTTAATATGGCATTTTATTGTATTATTAAGTGTTTTTTCCAAAAAGAATTTTCAAAAAATGTTATTTTATTAAAAAACGAGGCACTTTTGTTTTTAACTTAACGACCGCCGCCATGAAAATGAAGACCGGACAAACAATGGGCAGTCCGGAGCTATATAAAAGGGATTTTAATAAAATCTTATCTAAATATGGTATTTTATTGTATTATTAAGTGTTTTTTCCGAAAAGAATTTCAAAAAAATGTTACTTTATTAAAAAAACGAGGCACTTTTGTTTTTTACTTAATGGCCGCCGCCATGAAAATGAAGACCGGACAAACAATAGGCAGTCCGGAGCTAAATTAAATTCTAACATATTGTACAAAAAAATGTTGTTTAAAAAGAAATTGTTTAAAAGGTCTCTTTTGAATTTGTCGACTCCCATGCATGTTTTTGTACCTCATGCAGCTCCATACATTTAATAAATGTAAGGGACAGTCCGGAACGAAATTATAACTAATATGAATTAAAAAAATATATTTGATGTTAATTGATATCATATATTCTAACCAATTTCCCAAAACAAAGATAAAAAAAATATTATTAAGTTAAAAAAGGTCCCTTTTGAATTGTATATTCATACCGAAGCTTTGAAAACGAAGTCCGTAAATTCAAGGGGCAGTCCGGAGCTAAACTATTCTTAACATCAATTAAAAATATCAATTTTCATTATTTCATATAATATACTAACATATTTTTCCCAAAGTAAAATGAAAAAAAAAGTTTTAGTTAAAAAGAGTCGCTTTTTAATTGCCGATTCTAACTTCAGCCTTGAAAGTGAAAAAAAAATACGAAGTCCGTAAATTCAAGGGGCAGTCCGGAGCTAAACTATTCTTTACATCAATTAAAAATATCTATTTTTTGTTAATTCACATAATATACTTACATATTTTTCCCAAAGTAAAATGAAAAAAAAAAGTTTTAGTTAAAAAAAGTCGCTTTTTAATTGCCGATTCTAACCTAAGCCTTGGAAGTGAAACAAAAACGAAGTCCGTAAATTTAAGGGGCAGTCCGGAGCTAAACTATTCTTAACATCAATTAAAAATATCTAATTTTTGTTAATTCACATAATATACTTACATTTTTTCCCCAAAGTAAAACGAAAAAAAAAAGGTTTTAGTTTTAAAAAAGTCACTTTTTAATTGCCGATTCTAACCTCCGCCTTGAAAGTGAAAAAAAAACGAAGTCCGTAAATTTAAAGGACAGTCCGGAGCTAAACTTTTCCTAACATCAATAAAAAAATGTCTATTATTTGTTATTTTACAATCATATACTTACATATTTTTGTCATTGAATAACTGATTGAAAATAGTGAGATTTAAGTCACTTTAAATTCTTAATTTTGAATTTTCTTTTGTCTTAACTTTTTCATAATTAGTCTTAACTTTTTACATAATTTATAACAATTAAATTGTGGTTGATATTCCGACAATTTGTAAAACTTTAGTCTTATTTCATGTGTTTGTAGAATTCTTAGCCGCATTACATGAATGCGTTACCAAACCCCACGACGAGGACGTGATTCTACATAGGGGTTCATTTTTTTTATATATTGCCATTTTTTTTACAAACTAGGAGCAAGCAGTCTTGACCTTAACGCCAAAAAAGGTAAATGTTGCCAGTGTTTTCTTTATAAATATGTTGCAGACTGTGTATCTTAGGCTTAATTCCTTAATCCTGAACTTTCCATTATTTCTTTATAGTCAAATTTTTCTTAGCTTTTATGAATTGTCTGAAGATGTTTGACATTCTGCTCAGTTGAAAAAAGTGTTATTTTATACGTTGTAGAATTCTCAGCCGCATTATCTGAATGCGTTACCAAACCCCACGACGAGGACGTGATTCTACAAAGGGGTTCATTTTTATTTATTATAATTTTATGCATTTAGTTTCATATAACAACACAAGCACTAATTAAAATGTAACTTATCAAATAATAAGTCTAAGGACAAAAGTACAAGTACATTGAATACCGCCGGTAAGATGACCATTTTATAGCCATAAGTCATCAAAGCACTAATTAAAATGTCATAAAAATATGTTAATATCTACATACATGTATGTATCATAAAAAAAAAAGGAAAAAAAAACAGTCTAAGAACAAAAAGTGCCGTCATTTTGAATAAGAAGATTTGAATTATAGCCTTCCTTAAGTTGTAAAAACATATTCATTTTAACCTTCACTCACACATACACACACTAGCTACACCATGAATATGAGCATTTGTCTTGAACCTGTAAAACATCAATGATTTTGATTTTCACTCAAATTTTGCGCGTTTGCAAGTTATTGTTGTTGTCTTTGCATTTTTTATTCTTTTTCTTTGCCCAGGTTTTTTAGCAACTCGAGCTGCAAATGGAACAGTTAATGTTCCATTTGAGGATGTGACTGATGTCGAATTGCTTATTTTAAACCCTAACAACCGATTTTACCGCCTGGTTCTTTGGTCAACATTAGACTGAACCCATGTTTCATGTGGTACATACAGAGTTCTTGTTCTATTTGACAGGCTGTATTTCCCTTGGCCAGAAATAGCTCCCCTGAGATCAGAAATTTGGTCTTGCTCTAACACATGTAATTTCTCTATCAAGTTTGTTAACTTTAAAGATACCCAATTAGTATTTAATTTAATTGTGCGGTTGAAAGATTCATTATTATTGCTGGTCCACTTGAAAGGAATGTTGTTATTTTGGAAGTAAAGAAGGAAGATTTTAGCTTTTACTTCCGGAAGAAGCCTGTCATGAAGATAAGAAATAGGGTTTGATGCTTTGATTTCATTTTCTATCTCAAGCTTAAAAGGGACAAAATTTCTTTTTACATCAAAGTATTTCTTTTGTTTGAGATTATAAAATTGAAAAAGAACGAAATTATGGAATATTATCGACGGTAGTTATTTTATCCTTATAAAATTAAAAACAGAAGGGCTGCATGACACAAAATCAATAAAGTTTAGAATTTACTTGCAAAGTTTTCATATTTTCATCAAATATACTGAATTGTCCGTTACGTCCTTATATAATGTATAATCGTGGGGGGGGGGGGGGGGAAACAAGAATAAATAACTAAAGAACTTAGAAGGGGCAAAGTTTCTTTTTTTCATCAAAGTATGATATTATAAGAAGTCTTTCTTTTTGTCATCGATATCAGTTATCTTATCCTTATAAAATTAAAACAGCACGACTACATGAGCCAAATCACTAAAGTTTAAAGTTTTTTCTAAGGTAGAAAAAGGAAGATTTGCAACTATACAAAATATATAAATGTCATTATAATCTTATTTTCTGTATTCTATCATTATATTGCAATAGTGGATTCATCAGGAAGTCATAAAAGAAGTTACTTGCGTTAATTGCCCCCTTTTTTTATTTAACTATTACAAAGGTGACATGTCAAGCTGTTTGAAATAACAGTTATTTTTGTCTGATGAGGTGTCAACTTGTTTATTCAGCAGTTACCTGTTAAAAAAATGGAAAGAACCGTAATTTTGAGTGATTACTTTTGATCTTTTAACATTCAAAAAGAATTCTATCATAAAGAAAAAATAAGAATATCATAGATAATATTATACCAAAGAAATGCCACCTCAAAGTTAATTTTGTAAGTTTTTCATGATCTCCCGACTGTCCCATATTTATATATTTTTTTTTTCAATAACGCGGCCAAACCCGCATCGTTGAAAATAAAAGCGCTTCATAATTTTTTTTCGTAATTGCATGATGTTTTTGAATAGGTTTAAAATATATATTTAAGTATGACAATATTAACATACAACTTAAAATAAATATAAGAAAAAACGAAACTAATGATTGGTTTTACTATGGAAGTATTAAATGGTCAATTTTTTACAAATATGATTTCCGACTGCCCTTTTCCAATTTCCCGGCTGAAGTCGATAAGCATGCCAAATAATAATAGAGCTTGGTTTATTTTATGCTATGGACTACTTTTTTAACAACATTTGGATTTAATAAGTAATTGGTATAAACTAGTTACTTGAAAAAGAAGAAAAAGTCGTTCACATGATGTTGCGTTTCTGCCCTAAAGTGCCAAAATCAGCACGGTTTTTTCGGGTTGTATTTTTTTGTTTGAGGGGGGGGTATATAAATTGATCAGTAAAAATATTTTTGAAAACAGTTTTTGAATGTGGGATAAACTTATATATAATTATTTTAAAAAATGATTAGTCTCCGGACTGCCGTATTAGTTTAGTGTTTTATTCAGAAGGATTTAAATTTTCCAACCGAAGTTGGCATCTTTGAATATATATATATTTTTAAATTTAGTAAAAAAAACTATGTCAGAATATAAAGTAAACTTACAAATAATAGAAAAAGTAAATTTAATTGCCAATACATTAGCTCTGGACTGTCCCTTGTTGGTCACCAGGATATAAAAGTGATTCGATTTTTGTACAATATGTTTTTTTTTTTTTTGACAAAATCATAGACCTGTATATTAATTATTAATATTTAATATACAGATCTATGACAAAATGTAAGAATATGATATAAAAAATATATATATAAAGAGTTTATTGATATTGTCAATAATTTATCTCCGGACTGCCCACCATCATTTATCAGGTCATCATTTTCCAGGCAGCGGCAAACAGGACATGGTCATATAAAAGCGATTCTTTTTTTTTTACTAAAATGTTTTTTAATTCTTTGGTTTTTTTTTTATAAATATGCAAGAATATGATATACAATAACATAAAATATAAAAAGGTGATTGATATTGTCAATGAATTATCTACGGACTGCCTGCTGTTTGTCAGGACTTCATTTTCCCGGCAGCGGACGGGACCTGTGGATATAAACAATGATTCGTTTTTCAAATAAAAATATTTTTAAATCTTAAAAAAACATGTTAGAATATGACATAATGTAACGTAAAATATAAATAGTTTATTAATATTGTCAATAATTTATATCCGGACTGCCCATGGTTTATCAGGTCTTCATTTGCCGGGCGGCGAGTGGGATCTGAGGTAAAAAGTGACTCGTTTTTCTACTAAAATATTGTTTAATTCTGTGTTTTGGGGAAAATATGCAAGAATATAATATAAACTAACATAAATTATAAAAAAAATGATCAATATTGTCAATATATAATCTCCGGACTGCCTCTTGTGAGGGGGTGGACAGGGGGGTCATCAACTCCCGGTTCCCGCCCCCACAGCTCCCGGTTCCCGCCCCCCTAGCTCCCGGTTCCCGCCCCCTCAACTCCCGGTTCCCGCCCAAAAAATTAAAACTTACCGCCCTAAATGATCCTTAATCATGTAAATCTTCACAAACATATATATTTCTGCATACGAATTATAGAAATTCTATGTGACTCGTGAAACGAATTTAATAGTGACATAAATCGAAACATTTCAAATGGCTATGCCTATATCATTCATCAATAAAGAGCCTAAGTGAGCGCGCAAAAATACCCCACTGACGCCCATAAAGTGAATTTACCATCGATCATACGGAAAAAAGATCATTAAGTCGTGACAATTTAAACGACTGCATCAATCGTCAGTCTGGTCCTGTCTAGGAAAACTTATGTATTACAAGATAATGAGATGTGGAATAAGTGTACGCGACCATACATTAAAAAAATCCGCAACGTAAAACAGCCAGCCGCCTTCAATGTGACCAACGGTCGCTGCTCGCTGTTTTTCAATTGGCCCTGAATTGAAAATTCATATGATTCAAGCCATATCCTAAAGTGTCAATGAAAGACCCCCTCCTTGATAAAAAATCAGGTTCCAGAGACATGGTCACAAAAGGATCTACAAGGCAAAGGACATGTGAATTTATAACTCCACTAAACACAACCGAGACAAAAATCTAGACAAAACAAGAACAAGTTTTAGGGTCCCACCTGTTGGAAACAGCTAACTCGTTAAACAGAACTAAGCAGACAGTAGATGTTCAACAAACCTGAAAATTGCTCACAACTTATGGAACCCCTACTGGAGATAAGCCTACCAAATGATAATTTCTGAGAAAAGTGTTACTAAAATTTTACCATTGATTTGGTTTCATATGGTTATGAAAAAAACAAAGTAGATTTCCTACTGACTATGACCGAATCCCACTGAATGGGACTACAACCTGAGACAGCGTACAAATGTTTTAGGCTACGATTCTGAGAAAACTGTCAGAACTTTTCAGGCTAATATTAGAACAACCAAGATCAACATTCAGACATTTTAAAAGTAATAAAAATCCCGAAATCTGTTTGGAACTGAACGCCTTCTGCCACTTCTGGTTTCTGGTTCAAGCCCAATTGCTGCAATGTTGATTTCATCTTCCAGTTCTTCTATTTGCTCGGTCATTGTCATGTGATCTTCGCTAATCTTCATTCTATTTAATATGTCCTCATCTTGAGTATAAGCATTCTCTTCTACCAGGCTGTATGACTCAGAAGAGAGTTCTTCACAAATGCATTTTGCAGAGACGTTCCTTGTCTCAAGATAACGAAATACCGACCCAGCATCTTAATCATAAAGTTTCATATCAAACGACTGTGTTAAATCTGTTATGGTCTCTATCGGCACTGCTATATAAAAGGTTTTATCATCTAGAATGACAAGAACGAATTCCGGAATATTTATGAAGATCGTTGTATCGCCGTTTTTTATCGTTTTTCTTATCAATATTGTTCAATGATCAAGTTCAGATCAATTATTTACATAATCTTACATCGATTTGCATGGTTTTCGTGCAGTTTCTGGAACACAAAAAAAAATATCCCGCCCGAGTGACTCCCGGTTCCCGCCCCCCTAGCTCCCGGTTCCCGTCCCCCTGGCTCCCGGTTCCCGCCCCCCTATATCCCGGGTTCCCGCCCCCCCTGTCCCGCCCCTCTCTTGTTGTACACATGTCGTCATTACCCTGACCGCGGTCGGTGAGGTGAAACAAAATTGTATCGTTTTCTATTAAAACAATAATTTTTTCTAATTTTTTTGGATAAATAAGCTTTTTATTAGTATAAGCTATCATAATACAACACAAACAATATAAAAATCCTCTTTATTTAGTCCCGGGCATCTACGGTCATCATCTGATATCTACGGGCATCATTTAGAGTCACCGGAATATTTACGTTATTTCATTTTGTTGTTGTTTGACCTTTTCTATCTCACTTCCAAAAGAGCAATAAATTGGCAGTGGCTTTCGTCCCAAAAAAAAGGGGTAATGTAAGATTCTTGTTATTATATCGAATTTTACTCTCTTTTCTCTGCTCTTCTTTCGTTTTTTTTTATATGTTTGTTTTGTCTGAGACAATAATTATGATTATCTCAGATTTTGTTAATCATTTATTTCATTTACTTATATATTTTTGGGGTGTGTGTGTGGGGGGGGGGGGGGGGTCGAACTGTCGCCTATGCAAATACCAATTTTTCCAATACAATGTAGCTTTGTACAAAAATGTAAAAATATACTTGACAAATGAACAGTAAATAAGACAGTTCCACCATTAGCTGGCCGTGTACATTTTGCCGACAAGCCCCCCCCCCAAAAAAAAACCAAACAACAACCTAAAATCAAACAAAAAAAAAAAAAAAAAAAAAACTAAAAACAAGATAGGGGATTCGTGAATCGAGTTGAATTAAAATGTTCCTTCACGGTTTTCCTATTGAAATAGAAAGAATGTCCTAGTTGTCAGTTTTGTTTGTTTGTTGTTTGGTTTGTTTTTTTTGCTACAGTTTCAAAATACAAATGACAACAAAGTTCCAGACAATAAATTTTGCTACGCCTGACGCGCGTTTCGTCTATTCAAGACTCATCAGAGGCGCTCTACCAAAAATATTGAAAATGCCAAACACTGTATGAATATGAAGAGCATAGAACAGTAAAACCATTTTCTCATTCATAACGTACAGATTAAACAACTTAACATATACATTTTCTCTCCTAAATGAACAGGTTTGAATGAGGGGGTGTTACTCAATCATCTGTATTCTTTTTTTTTCTGATTTTATTACTTATTTGTTTCTGTTAAATACTACAAACCAGATGAGATACCAGAAAGTGCCTTAGTTATTGCTATTGTAAGGATTTCAATCGATGCGATCCCGATTTATGATTGATTGATGCAATCTAAGCTAGCAGTCGATCCTTACAGCAACAAGGCATACGTTGGAATCGCATAATAACACCTTATCGCCCTATTGTTGTGTTGTTTTTGGACTCCGTTGTATGATCTTTTTTAATAACTTGGCCTCATTTTCGATCAAACCTGCTTCTCGTTGGGTTTCACGGTAAGAGTTTTCATGTTTTTCTTCAGACCCTTCTGCAATGCACATCATATACAATCATTCTACAAGTTTTATTATAAACGATTTTTGTACATCTCAGTAAATGAACATTAGAGAACAAACTACATTATTTCCGAATACAAAAAATGCATATCAAATAAGTTAAAAATAAATAGGAAGTCACTAAAAATGATGAAAAGATGACAACACGAATACATTAGTTTTGCTTCATCTTATATTTTAGCTACTAGTACACCACGATGCTGAGGTATATGGATCTTGGGATAGCGCTTTGAGCTCCTTTATATAATATCAACATTTGCACATAGCATTACCGGATAGAGTTTACTGCTGGCAAACTGAATACAGTCCAAAAAATAACGGCGTATGATATTTAAACTGTTGTGTACCATTTCGATCTTTTTTTTTTGTTTGTTAAAATTTGTGCACAGGTAATTTCTTGTACAACTGTCTGCAGTTCGTCAGTGATAACTATACGAGAAAACCTCATGATTTGACTTAAATTTTCTTTCAATTCAAATGGATTTTAAAAGTTCGGAAACTTGACCCTTTCGTTTAATATTCAAGGACCGAATATATATGGACAATTGGCTCTCTCAGTCATGGCATTGATTTCTATCACAGCCTCACACGTAACGCGAACTTACAAACTGAAAACTTATGATATATTTTTTTTAATTTGGTCCAGAAATCTATATTCTGACTTGTAATACAAGAACTTCACTGATATCCCCACTTGAAATATCAATTGAGGAGAAAACTGAAGTATCATTATACAGAAAAACAGAAACAATTGCCTGTCGAGTGATTAATCGATTAGTAATAGGAAAATAATGAACTATTGACAAATCTTTATATATCCATTAACTCAACGAACTAACAAATCACTCTTCCAAATTGCTATATCATTGAAAGTACTGAATGTTTCTCTTTATTTTTAGGTAGAAATTTGTTCATATTTTTGTTGTGCAAAACTTTATCTCCCTGAAATATGGAATATAATTTTTCAACAACGGAAGTTTTAAATCATTGTTTGCTTTGATATTCTAAATCTAGACTGAAATCTTTTACATGGTTATACATAATGACTTAGGATTAAAGGTACCTTAACATTATCAATCTATTTCATAATTAACCCCCTTTTTTAACTTATTCTTTTAATTATCAAGCAATGTATCAAAGATCTCGACTTCTAAAACTTCAGTAAAAGATATATACTCTTTAAGATCATGCTTTGTCTTATAGATTCTGCTTACACTGTATTATTTAGAATAAAAGCAATTTAAGTAATTTGAAAAATGAAAGTTTAATGAGGATAAACCAAACTTCATTTAGAATTCTAACTTTTAACAAAAGTCCGCTTATTTTCCTAAATCATATCCGACAGGAATGGAAATTCTGCATGCAAATATTTCTAGTTTCGCAAAATTTCATTTAGATCTATAGTTTATCAGCTTGAAAGGTAGATTCATTCCTCTACTCTAGTATATTACCCTTAGAATAAGCTTAAAGGCACTAGTGCTGGAAAAAAAAACAAAACGTCTTTTTAGCTACCCCATTTTTTATGATGCATCTAGAGCATGTATTCACTAAAGAGTTCGATTTAAGACCAGAATAAGCAAACATATGTGCATTAACTAGAATCTCGGAGTCTGACATCCCGACCCCCTTATGAGCAGCCATCAAAGACAACACAACCAAGAAATCCAGTGTCATGATCACAACTTGAACAAAAATGAAACCAGTAACCCCCATAAGTCAGCAAGCTCAGATATAAGCAGCTCCTGATTCATTTTAAGTGGTTATCTTTAAGTTTCAGCGCAAAAGTGTATCGTGTATGTCAAAGGAATGGATGTACTCTGCTGAATAGTACAATTTTCAGACGTTTGGAGTATTTTGATGTAGTAACAGAAATTTCTAACGGTATTCCCATTCCCGAAGTCCATTTTTCCTGTCACCATATATACCGAACTGAAGCTATTGGGAGACATGAAATTTGTATTCATTGAGAATACAACTCGTCTGACAAAATATTGTAGTAAAACTTTACTAACTTGTTAATGACTAGGAAGATTTAGTCCGTGGTACTATTTCATTATTTTTTTCTGTTTATACATTTGTTTTCATGCCGTCCCTATTTTGTCATTGGACATTCGGTTCTCTCCTAACGACACATAATCATGATTTTACGAAACGGAAAAAGATATTTAAATAACAAACCCTTTACTAGGATATCCACACCTCACAGTGCCATACCTCTTCCAAATGTTAATTCAAGCCACACTTACAACACTCGACATAATTCCAATCCCACTTTTCAAACGTTAATTACTAAAAATCAACCCTCAAATAAAATAACCGGTACAACTTTTAATAACTCTTATCGTGGATATCCTAAAATTTCACCCTGTGGTGCTTCTAAATGACAGACATGTAAAATACTAATCAGAGACACCACTGTGAAATCAACTATTAACGGCCGCAAATTCTCTATAAATCTGGATCAAGATGTTAACTGACGCACCAATAACTTAATTTATTTAATAACATGATACAAACCTGGTTGTAATATCCAGTATGTAGGGGAAACCGGTAGATATTTGTCCAAAAGAACATCGGAACATCTATATCGCTTTCGCCGCTATAAAAAGTACAAATGTCTCTTATATCAACATTTTCATAAACACAATCATAACCTTAAATACGTCAGGGTTCAACCCCTAGAAATTATTCAAAAAGACTCCAAATCTAGTAAACGAGAGTTTTGCAAGTTGAGACGACTTGCAGAACTTGAATGGATTAAAAAATTACAAACAGCTTATCCTCTGGGTCTGAACGATAACATTATGGGACAGGGGAACATATCTAGAACATCAAATATCAATGTCATGAATTTAATTAGTCCTCGTAAACGGAACAAACGGTCGCATGGTATACGAATAAATCGTAATGTTAGAAAACATCATCGTTCTAATTCTTTAAGCATCACCGATCTTGTTAAAATATTTAAGAATAACGGACGACATAATCTTTTTTGTAAACTATGCTCTATACCCGTTTCTAAGTTAAATAAAATTAGATTGGATTGTAACACCATATCTCATGCCAGTCCCCTATATGAAGGCGCACTCATTATTAGCGCTTTTTGTTACTTTAAACTTTTCCCCCAAATTGATAGTCCTGAAGACCACATTCGACATTTTATAAAATTAACGTACATCAACAGAGGACTAGACTTCATAAACATTTCTAGTATTTTTATGGATCCTACCATTAAAGAGTTAATACCACCATATTTTACAAATACTGAACCTCCAATCATATCTTATAAATATAAAAAACCAACACGTAACATTATTTTTAACTATACGTCCATCACTACAGATGAAGACCTAGACTCGAATATTCCTGTATCATGCGACTGTGCTAATTCGGACTTTAGATATGTTCCTTGTGGCCATATTGTTACTGGCGACCTAAACATTGTCGATGACCCAGAGGTTATTAAATTCTTGAAAAAGGGACCAAAATTCAGACCTCCTTCGAAAATTAATTGGAATTCTTGTTTTGATTGTGTAAATACTGCCCTTCATTCGTACTGTAAGACCTGGATTAGACGAGAAGGAGCAGATTCCAAATCTTTAGACAAGTTTAAGAATAAATTCATATCCATTGTTAAATTGCGAATAAGCCATTTTCAAAACACCTTTGTATAAAATCGACCCCAAACTTATATAAACAGAATTAAATCAAAACTACAATTATTAGGTTCACGATATGTTTTTGTTCCTGCGGATAAAGCGGCTAACAATGTTGTTGTGGTATGTCGTAAATATTATCTGGATGTTTTAATGCATGAAATTAAAGGCTCATGTACTTTCGTTCCCGTGCAAGCTACAGAAACCAGTATTATTGACGATCATGTCATAGCAACCACAGCACTTCGAGCAGCCCCTACATACAATAAATTACCTACTATGTACTGGATACCTAAATTACACAAAAACCCATATAAATCCCGTTTTATTTCTGCATCAAGTAAATGTTCCTTAACCAATATTTCTAAAGTCTTGTCTCTTGCTTTAACTACAATGAAAGAATTTATCATCCGATACTGTGATAAAATTTTCGAAAATAGTGGAATAAATCATTTTTGGAGTGCTAAAAATTCTCTTGATGTTTTAGACAAACTTCGGGCATATGAAAATACTTTTCAATCCGTAGACAGCTATGACTTTTCCACTTTATATACTAATCTACCTCACAATCTTATCAAAAAGAAATTTGAATATTTAATTAAATGGTGCTTTGACAAATCTAAAAGTGACTACATCTGTTCTAAAGTGTCACAAGTATTTAGTAAATCGTTTTTTAGTAACGAAACCCACAAAGGTTATGTTAATTGGACCGACATAGAAGTTATTACTGCATTAAACTTTCTTTTAGATAATATTTACATTCGGTTCGGTAAACAAATATATCGCCAAGTCATTGGTATTCCAATGGGAACCAATTGTGCCCCACTCATAGCTGATCTGTTTTTATATTGTTACGAATCACAGTTTATGGCCAAGCTACAAAAAGACCCAAACAAAAACCACCTTATCGAAACTTTTAACAATACATATAGGTACTTAGATGACATACTTGCTCTAAACAACCCCACATTCTCAAATTTTATAAATGATATATATCCTAAAGAATTAATCCTAAATAAAGCAAACTCAACCGACAGTAGATGTCCATTTCTAGATTTGGACTTAAGCATTATCAATGGTAGATTACACACTAAAGTATATGATAAACGGGATGACTTTTCATTCCCAATAGTTAATTTTCCGTTTCTTGAAGGAGACGTACCATTAGCTCCGGCTTACGGGGTATACATTTCACAATTAGTCAGGTATGCTCGCATTTGCAGTGATGTGTCTGATTTTAATGATAAAAACCGTTTTATTACAGAAAAATTGCTAAAACAAGGTTACCGTTACCACAAATTAGTCAAATCTTTTACAAAATTTGCACATAAATATGGACATCTCATCGAAAAATTTGATTGTACACGTAGATTTCTGATTGTTAAAGGAATATCTCATCCTGACTTTTATAGCAATGTAGTTTATAAAGCACAAAAATTCAAAAACAACCTTATGGAAATTAAAAACTGGCTAAAAACCTTTTGAAAAAAGGATACGAATTCAATGTTTTAGTAAAATCTTTGCATTTGGTATGTTTTGGCAGAAATATTGATAGCTTGATAGTAACTTTAAAACGTTAAATTTTCACTTTGTATCCACTGTATTATTTATAAGCACCACAGCGATCAAGTATGTCGGTTCTGTATGGTGATACAACTCTTAATCATTCATTGTTTTGACGTGGGGTGTCGGATTTAGAACTGATGTATTTGATTCTTTTACATCAATCGATAAATGTTTCTTAGCTAGTTGTCAGTAACTTCGAGTGTTCTCAAGAGAGTTCCTCCTTGTTTTGTTGTTTTCGTACAGTATTTTGTCTTAGGTTCTTCTCTTGTTGAATTGAACTTTTGTCGATTGAGTTTTACAGTGTGTTTTATATGAAGCTTTGTGCAAGCTTATCAATAGGGGGAAGGTTGGATCCAAAAAACTAGTTTAACCCCGCCACATTTTATATGTGCCTGTCCTAAGCCAGGAAACTTTGCCAAAGCCTTTGTTTGTCCTTGTCATTCTATGTTAACTGTTTTATGTCAAGAATTGAGTCTTTCGTTGATGATTTAGGGATTGGTTTTGATACTTTTGTATTGTATTATTAGTCTTGGGCCAATGCAAGACGGTAAGCAGTGACCTATGGTCATGTTGAAGACTGCTTGCTGTTTTCCGTTGTGATTTTTTGAATTGCTGTTTGTTTATGTTTGTTGTGTCGCGTACACTTATTCCACATCTCAATATCGTATACATTCCGTATTTTATTATTTCGTCATTAATAATGTAAGAAGATCGTAGCTTAGAAATAAAAATGTAACACAAACGTATATCATGTGTACCAGGAATTCTTTTATGTTGTCAGATCAACACAAACAATTTTTATATCATTTCCCAGCGATATGCAAGGATTTTCACACTGCATAAGAAATGCATAGCTGCCATCTAACTGCAATTCAAAAATACTATAACAAAATATCTTCCAATTGCTGCCAATGTTTTTTACTATCTATGACGCATTTATAAAAAGAAACTTCTGTACTAAAAACTTCTTAAAGTAACTGTTCTGCTGGAATCATGTTGCTCCTATAGATCTCCGAAATTAAAGAAAAAAAATAACAAAACATATTGAACATATATATATATATATATATATAAGTTAATTTAATTTTCAGAAAATATAGTCAATAACAATAACAGTTGTTGGTTCATTTGTTTGAATTCGTTTTATACGAAAAGACAAAAGAGTAGGACAGAACCATCGTCTTAGTTTCAACTTGTATATCCACGTGTGGGTACTAGGTTGAGAAAAGGCCAACAGAAGCACTTAGCTTGTCGGAAAAGGTCCACTAAAGAGCGTCATCAACTCTAATTACGAGCCGGAGCGCTTTGTTCAAAAAGTTCGTTTGCTTTAAACACAAGCAGCGCGATTTCGGCTATATATCCGTGAGATGAACATGAAAGGGTGACACAATTAGCATGAAAGGATGATAAAGTGGAGGAATTTGGAACACAAGGAACACAAGGAACACAAGGCATATCGAGGAGGACTGCCACTGGAACAGAGGAATGATGGATAGGGAAGGGCAATTAAACCCCCTGCATGGGGATCCCACGGGTCATACTCTTTCCGAGACCTGCAACAGGCTTCTTTAACTAGCAATGTGACATTTTTCCAAATACGGTGCACCATTATGGTTTGTGGTCAGGTTTTCCGCATTAAAAAGCCTTACGACCCCGGCATTCTTTATAACAGGCCGCCTATTCAACCACCCGGGGCACGCATCTCAGTCAAAATGTGGACAAAGCGACCTGACCCGCTGTCCGGTTTCTGAGCTCTCTTTAGTGAACGTTAACCGAAAAGCTTATAGCGCTGTTGTGGGCCATATTCGCCAACCAGAATCTGCACGGGTTTCGTCCACAAAGCAACTTGGACGTATGATTCAGATGGTTGCGTGTGGCAACCCTGTCATATTCATTCCGATGTCGCCAGGCCATAATACAGAAAACCTAAGTTCCAACTACACTGGGGAAAATGTGACATTCATCCCAGTTAAAAAAATATTCATTTCGGGGTTTTAAGCTAGGTAGTCTGACCTTTAAAAAAATACTTTTCATCCCTTTTCCAGTTTAATTTGTTATCCCGATTGGAAAATATATATTTGTGTCCCAATCCCAGTTACAACTTCATTATCTGTTCATGTTTTCTCCTATCAAGCCCTTCATGTTAATTCGATCACCTCGCTCTGCTAGAGAGTAAAGCAATTACTTATCTAACACAACCTACTCTAGCCATTAATCCGGCTATGCGATATTTCATTTGTGCCACAAGGTTATATTTCATTTGCGCCACTGAAAAATCTTTCAATTGCGCTCTTCTCCGGTAAGGGTTATCTAAATTTGAATTAAGAGTAATGGGTGAGCTTTTTTCATTGAGTTTTAACCCACTTCTTTATTGGTGTAAAGTTGTTAAATTGCTTTCAAGAATAACACAACTTTAACAGAAATTGACAGGAGTAATGCTTACAAGCTATTGGACGAGAACAGATCTGTAGAGTTCTACTGTGCTTGATATGCTTCTAGTCTTGTATTTTGATACATATACTTTGTTTTATACATTCGTAGTTTGACATTGCTTTTGATGGAAAATATACTTTTATATTAATCAATAAGTAAAATTTTAAATGTTAATACCTATAATTGCATCCTCGGAAACCCAGGGATTCTTATCTCGCTTACTAATTCTCGGAAACCTAGAGAAGTACTCAACGAGTAAGCAAGAGATGAATCCCTGGGTTTCCGAGGATGTTATAATCGGTGCAAATGAAACATTTACGAAAAGGCGAAAATAAAGTAATAATCCGTGTCACAAATGAAATATATTTTTGACGCAGAAGAAATAGTAATTGGCACAAAAGCTATGCACCGCTTTAATCTCTCTTCAAATTTCAATATGCTACTGAAGCTTTTTAGCCAAAATTAAATAAACTATAGGGCGTTCGCTCGATGCGGGGCCCTAAATACATCCTTCTTCTTTTGTCGACAAGAATTTCTTGTTAGATGAGAAACCACACGTTTATGTTTGTTTATATATCAACATTTATTAAGAACAAATAGCTAATTAGTTATTACATAATAAACATGTACTTTTGACTAAAATAGCTTCTTGGAGGTAAAATATTACAACATTAAGTATTTTGAAACATTATTGCATATGCGTTGAAAGTCTGCATTCCTACAACTCAAGAATTATCTATTTCATTTCAACAATGCTTTTAATTGATTATTTTAAACTTAATTGACTTGTGTTTTTATCTTAAATAGCTTTCGAATCAATAAAACAAAAGCGCGGGATGATCCGTCAAGTGGTATTATAGTACTTGGCAGTGTAACATCAAGAACCGAACGTACAACGCTTCGATAGGTTGACGCAAAAGATTGTGGAAAAAGCATAGTATTTAAGTTAAGCTTTCATAATAATTATGTAATTCATCTGGATAACACATTTACATGGAGGTAAGATTTGAGTTAATATTTTTACTTTTGAGTTTATTTTTTTTCTGTTGAGTTTATATTAGTTAGTTATTTGTTTTACTCGCCAAGTAATGTAATTCGGCTATACCAGAGAGATGCAGTAATAAAAGAGTTAGTAAAATGAACATGATAAAGAAAGATGGTTACTAGGGACACATGTTCAATCGGAAAAGAAAGATTAAGTGAGGATGCACAAACTGATCCGCTGTAGACCTCCTACTGTAACCAAGACTGGCAACAGTTCTTTATAATTTATGCTTACAAATTTGTTTCATTTATATTCAAAAGAGAGTTGTGGTAAAATCTGTTTCTTAGAACAAATTTTTGAATATTGAAGCACGAACAACCTGGTTGAATGTCTGGTGACCCGAGTTGGTGTTTTGTGCCTTATTAATACTATATATGTTATATGAGGATAGTGAACATGAAGTGAATGACATAAATGAACACGATGAGGATGATAAAATGAACATCATAAGGATAATAAAATAAACATGAAATGATGATGAGACATACCGGTATTGGTGTGGGAATGTAAAGTTTGAAATCCACTGAAAATGGGGAAAGACGGTTAGGGCGGAAAGAACAGTCATCATATTCAAAGACCTTTTGTAGAATGGCTCTGCTGCGAGCTTATTCGCCACCCTCAGGCTCTGCTTGAGACTACTGAATGTCCGAAAACGCATCTTATTTCGATAATTCTGAAATTGGTTGTTGTTAAATTACTTGTTTTCCAAGAAGTATTCGTTACAATAATTCATTACCATTTAACAGCTAGTTTTGTAGGTTTTTATGAACGAATCTTGAAATCGTTTTTCTTCATTGTCAAACCCTTGCCTACAGTGAGGTTCTTCCTATCCCAGAAAAAAGGTTGATTTTAGCCTGAATCCTTGTTCGGCATTTTTTTTTTCTATGCTCTTCATATTCTTAAAGTATTTTGCTCTCCCAATATTTGGATAAGAGGGCCTGTAATGAGTCTTGAATAGACGAAAGCGCGTCAGGCGTTGTAAAATTGTATGGAACTAAGTCCATTTTATTCCTCGAAAACAGGGGACGTTTCTTCGTTTACCATACACACCAAAATCAAATTCGTTGGTGGCAAAGTCTTGAAGCGTGGATGATTAATTAACTTCCGATTACGCAACATTTGTTTTTCCGTTAATTTCACTTCTAATATACCATTAGCTTTGTATACTTTTAGCTGTAATCAAACTATATATTAAACGTCACGATTTTCTCCTTTATTTACTTTCATTTGTAAGTTGTTCCACTTGCAGTTCGTGTTCTTGGTCATGTTGGTAGTGTCGACTCGTTGTCTCTCGGATTCGGCTTTTTATGTTTCGGACGAGTATTAAATGTCTCTTATGATTTTTTGGCTTCTTTCAAACTACTTGCAAGATTTAAAGACTAGAGAAATGCAAATTTTTAAATTCCGCTATGAAAAATGTCAAGGAGCAAACTTAATCGTTGCCTAACGTCAAGCAATTATAATATTAAATTATTCTCTACTTCCAAGAAAACATGCAGGTTCCAGGTGGCGAATTTGTCCACAGCAGCGCTGAGCTTACTGGGATGTGTGCCCCAGGTGGTTGAATGGGTCAGTCCTGTGATAAACCGTCCTTTTTTTGGTGACAGTCGAAACTCTCCTCCCCGATTGTCCTTGTGTTCCCTCTCCTTAACCTATTATCGTTTTATGTTCATTTTATCATTTTACCACCCTCTTCATGTTCATCTCCCGGAACATGATTTGTGAAAAGTGGAATGATGACATATTCGATATAGGCCATAAACAGGTTTAGACTGAAAAACGACGGTGGGGTATAAGGTCGAACTTAAGCTATATTGATTGTCCTACTCAAATCGAAACTTACAGCGATACTTTTTAGTGTCGGGGAAAGCTGATTTTTTTCCACAAACAGAGCAGTCATGCAGGCTTTACAAATTAATGTTTGACACCGACATGCAAGATGCTATGGTTACCACAGTCAACCATCTTGGACTCATATCCCAATCGCTCTGTAGGCCAAGCATCCTGACCAGACATTAAGGCACTTGGTTGTCTTGTTTAGGCTTAAACCTACAAGCATAGCGCGTCTCTCTATCAAGAACCCGTGGATGTTCTGTTATATTGGTCTTTTGTTACTCTTGGGGACCACTGGTAACTTTGAAAAAATATAAAGTTAGTACGTTAGTAATTCTTTACTTCCAAGCAGCACAAATTCGTCTACATCAGAGATGATTATGAAAAGGGTGATAAAATGAACATTACATGAATGGTGGTGTAGGGGAGGAAATTGAGACAAAAGGCCAATCGGGGATGATGTTTTTACTGCAACTGGAAAAAGGGAAAAAAGAATATAGTCTGCTGCATGGGGATCCTATGGGTCCAAGCCTTTACGTACGAGACCTGAAGAAGGGCTCTTTAACGTGCAAGGAACATGACAATTTTTCAAACACGGTGCACCACTATGGTTTGTGGTCAGATTTGCTGCATTATAGTCTGACGACACCGGTACGCATTCATTATGACATGACAGGGCTGCCCCATTCAGCCACAAGGGGCACACATCTCAGTCTCTTTGTGAACAAAACGACCTGACCCGACTTTAGGTTCGTGGGCTTTATACTGAAAATTTTAGCGCTGCTCCGAGTGAAAATATGAAGTTGGTTTTTAAGAAACATAACGTTGAAAACGTTCGCTTACATTTTCATAATAGAAAAGAAATACATAAGTTTGCTGCAATACACATCATTTAAAAATATTACTACTTTGAAACATTAGGATGCAGTTTTTCTGTTATTTTCATTAACTGCACCTGTTATTACCCGATTTACAAGTCTATACAGACATTCCTTCTGATCTTCATTTCAACTCTGCTGCATTTTATTCACAATGGTGTTAAACGAAACCAATATGGGTAGGGAAAGTATAAAACAAGATATCTTAACCAATTAAGTGATACAGATTTCACAAAGTATTATAATTTTCAAAAGAGTATCAGGTTTAAGTTTTTAGTTATGATATACATTAGTAATTATGATATCATTTCACTAATTCATAGCATTACGTATTCATCAGTTGCATTATCCCTCTTTAAATGTGTTATATAATAGTTATGACACTTTAGCTCTGTGATACATCAGTGAAGAAAATGTTCTACAATTTCAACACTATTTAAGACGCCTGATACCCAGTTGTCATAAAGACGTTACCACCCAAATCATGAATGCATAAAATGAAATACGACTCAACAAAATTAGTTTTGCATATGAAAAAAGAATATACTAGTATGTGCACTTTTCGCATGATGTAAAAGTAACAAATTTAATATATGTGAAAGAATTTACTTGGATTTTTGTAAGTTCTTTTAATCTAGCTACATTTTCCTTTCCTCTCATACAGTGCAAATTGTCTAGGTACAATCAGGGAAAATGAAATATTGGGACAGAAGAAAGAATGAGTTTTTATATAGAGGGGTGTTTTCACTTTAAATTCAATTAAGCCTTCTAGGGTGGGGTGGTGGGTATACGGGTATAACCATGATTATCCACAACCTATTTCACATACGGGTATAACCATGGTTATCCACAACGAATTTCACGTGCGAGGAAAGTGACAATTCATACCTGAAGCATGAAGACCACGGCAAAATCACAGTGCCATTTTTTTTCAACCTCGTGAGATACATTTCTCATTCCCGCTCTAAGCTAGGCTTATTGGTACGTTAAACAAATAGCTTAAGTTGAGTTATCCCTAACCGGGACCCGGGAGGCGAATAGGCCCACAGCAGCGCTATTAAATTTCCAGCCCCTACCCACCTCTCCCCTTTTCCAGTGGCCTTCAAAATTTACAGTCTCTTTGTTTCCCACCCCATCCCCATTTTTGGGCTCTCAATGTGTGTATGTTCAACTAGTATTCAGATTTGTATTTTCGACAAATAGGGGTTGTTAATGTAAAACTGGGTAGGTGTCGGCTGAGTCGGCTATATCTCACTCGGGTAAATTTCCTACTCTTGTGTGACCATTTCAGGTATAAGGGTTCTTCATTGTAAGTCATGGTATGTAAGGGTTCCAGTATGTGCACATATTTGCCGAGGGTTTTGTCACTTTCTGGGTGCATTTAGGGTACATTGGCCTTTTTGTGAGTAGGTTCATTTTCTCTCAGGTTTATGGTCGTACTAGGCCCGTTTCGCGTGACATACTAGTACATGGATCTGTGTTATGAGTGGGTCTACACAATTCAATTTGTTTGTTTCAATTTGTTCTTGTCCTGATTCTGACTAGATTCTGTCATCTTGATAAAACAAACAACAATCAATCATTCAAAAGCGATGTGTGCACAACCAGGTGGTTGAATGGAACAGGCCTGTCATAATATATGCAGGGGTCGTAAGGCTTTAATACAGTGAACCTTACCGCAAACCATAGTGGTGAGTGGTGAACCGTGTTTTGACAAATGTTGGAAAACACAACCGAGGTCTCGGTAAAAGTAGGACACAGGCTAAAATGTCCGTTCCTACCCATCACCCCTTTTTCCAGTGACAGCCAAAACTCTCCTTCACGATTGGCCTTATGTCCCTTTTCCTTTCACTTCATCATCATTTCATGTTCATTGTATCACCCTTTTAAGTTCATCCCCCCCGAATACAGCCGAAATTTCTTGCATGTTTGGGAGTAGAGCAGTAACTAACTTTCCCTTACGCCTTTTCGAATTTTTTTTTTGTCACAAGATGTTTTCTTTCAGCATTTTTGGTTTGCCTCTATAAAATTGCCACTTAAAATTTTTATCACTCAATTGATACAATAAAGTGCTTTCTATGTTTTTTAGATATGGTAATGGTGTAAAATGTTCGAGATGAGATTAATTCTGCCTGTTATTTTTTTCACTGAGTGTGTATGGTCATACAAACACGCAGACTTATTGGAAGCAACATTTTTCTCGAATCAAGTACCGAAAGGCAACAGGCAACAACACGGATGGAGCAGCGTAGCTGGAAATGAAGTAAATGCTGAAATACTAGGCTTTTTAAAATATAGCCCAAAACCGAAAGACTTAAAATTAAAACGTTTGATAAAAAGACTTGGTGAAAGTTTTAATGACAAATGGATGTCAATAGAGCGTCCAAGAAACGTTGATCAGAATGATGTCACGCTTTCAGGAAACGATGAAATTGAAAACAAATTGTTAGCTGATTTCGAAGCACTAAATATGACACTTACAGACAAAAATAACATTGTAGCTAACGTCTCAGATAAGACACTTGATTTGTTTAAACGTTGGCTTATTCAACATGGAACGTGCACGATTCGGTTCGAATGGACGGACATAGGAGGGTTGTTCTGGCCGCGATGGATCAGAAAAGGCATATGTGAGACGGACGTATCTTGCTCTTGGCCACCGGGAATGAAATGTGTCGCAACGGATAGGGAGGTTCTTCACATTTTAAGATGGAACTGTCGAAACAAGAAACGAAAAGGTAGAAAACGAAGACGCCATAGACTTAGAAATGATATGAGATCAAACAGGAGGAGAAGAGGCGACAAATACGGTGGCATGAAATGTAGATGGCTCAAAATACCATATACAGTCAATAACAGATGTATCTGCTCTTGTTAATACATCAGTGGTTTATTTCATATTAAATTTTCATGTTTAAAATGAATGTCAAAAACTAAGGTTTTGGCAAAATACTTGGTCATTATGTTTCCAAATCAAATTGAGGTTTAGTTTATTATATAAAAGATTTACACAATATACGTGTCATTATTTTTATAAGAATGTCAAAAGCTTAAAATATTTGGAAAAGTTAATTTATTATTCTACTTCATAACAAGAATATGCCCAAGACATAATGCCCCATCTCACAAATTTGGGACGGACGGACACACAGAGCAGAACACTATTTGCTCCTACTTTCGTAGATGAGCATAAAATAATCTGTCGTAGTCAAAATTGGCCAGATTCCATTACACAGGAAGAAGGTGAGTAGACTTGAAATCGAAAGCCACGACACGTTATCAGACCCCATTCTGATTCTGCATACGAAAAACCGGTCACATCAAGAGACTGTGATAAACAGAGTAAACTGTTACGAAATTTATTTCCCCAATCCAATTAATATTTAAAGTAAAACTTTCATTCAACAAAAGTTTTTACAGTTCCATAGATTTGTATCTCCATTTGTGTATCTTTAAGTTCAGATTTAATAATTATGGGATCTTCTTTTCTTTTCGAGGTCCGGGTAGCGAATAGGCTCGCATCAACACTAATATAAACTTGTCCGTAAAGAAAACTTGAGAGCATCATCAGTTCGCTTTGTTTGTCCATGAAGCAACTGGAATGTGCGCGATAAGTGTTAACGGGACAGCCCTGTCATAAAGAAAGACGGGTCGGGTCGTCAGGCTAAAATGCAAACTAGAATGGCAGTCTTCCATGGCAGATGCATGTCGCCTGTGTCCTAATATGTTCGGTAAACAGGAAGTAAATGAGTTACAGGCATAAAATCGCTTTGCGACATACAGCATTATTGGAGGAAGCTTCATGCGAAACACCAAGAGACTTTTGCTATGGACTATGGGGTGGTAAATTTTGACTGAAATGGGACAATTTTGGGAATACCTTGGTCGGAAATGAATTATTATTGGCAATTCTTTGTGACATGTTTTGTGTTCATCGGAAATTGCCGTGCAAACAGTGTGTTTGGCATAAAAGAAATAAAATAAGCATAAATAGATGCCATGTTTTCTCGGACCTGCTTATTTAAAGAACAAATTCTGAAAATTCTCAAAAATGTTAATGCATCAGATAAAGTCACGGCAATATTTTTAAAAAATGACATGACAATCGTTTCTTTTTGACGCTTTGATCCCAGTGTGCCTTAAATATTTCGTCCCATGTCAATGAAAGGAAAAGCGCCGAATTCTGATAACTATGAATACGTTACCCTAATAAATTCTTAGATAGTCCCTTAAGGGTCTAAACAGCAGGAAATAACAGACAAAAGCACCTTGAGATGACACCTGACTGCCCCTTTACGACGTACATCCCTTTGCTACATCCATTCAATCCCCTGCTGCGCTACAAATAGCATGTTTTTCCAAAGAGCTGAAATAGTTCCCAGTTAACAGAGAAAAACAAATATCTTTTTATATACTAGTATCATCATTACTAATATATTGAGTTTACAGATTACAAATTCAATATTTTGGTCCATATATTAATATTTTGTAAAACTACACCTTGTTGCAGCATAATAGTTGAGTAAGCTTGAAATGACTATTTTGTCAAATTATTTCAGAGGTAAGGGATTTACTGTGGGAGTTTAAGAAGGGTATTGACAAGAATCTGAAACATGTTTCAGATAGAATAAAGAGGCTTGAGAATTCCCATAAAGAATTGCCTAGTACCGCCGGTGTTCCGGCTTCTCTATGGAATACAGTGGCTGGTGATTGAGGATTTTGTGTCAGTAGCTCCTGGTCGTCAGGAAAATTCTTTTCTAGGAGAAGACCAGGAAGTCGATAAGGACCTTCCTGTGGTGGCCAGGCAGACCTTGTTGGCAATGGTTTTCCTTCTAAAAGTGGGCTCTGGTAAGGAATAGGACAGAGAATTGGCAGAGAGCTTTCTTCCCAAGGACAATTTGAAGTCCAGAGTTTATTCATGCTTTAGAGAGAAGGATATTCTGTTTTCTTCCTCTCCTAGGTTAATGAAAACTGTTTCCACTTCTCAGGTTTTTTGTGATTTGTCTCAGGACGCATCTACTTCTTACACCTTTTTTCTGAGTCGAATCATAATGTTGTCGCACTTCAGGCTTTTAATTGTTGTTTGGCTTCTGCTAGCTCTTCAAAGCTAGCTGGATTTGGATGTGATTCGTTCTCAAGGATGTTCAACAGTAAAGACTATGAAGTCCATGGTTCTTCCATAGGGAGGACTTCTCCTAATTGCATCATCATTAGGTCTTAGAATGCTAATAGCCTCAACCTCTCCCAATCTTTGTGGCATTAGTCTGAGTTTCTTATTCGAAGTTCTTTCCATATTTTTGGTAGTGCAGAGCATATTCTTGCGGCTGTATGTACCTTGTCACAGGGTAAGGAGGTGAGGAGTTTGCTGAGCTGAAGTCTAAAAATGCTTCAGGTAGACAAACAATCTGATTAAATACAAATCTATCAATTCCCCCAGTTTCACTGCATGGTAGATCTGAAGACATCCCATTCTAACTTCTGTTTTGATGACCTAGTTCCTTTGTCTGGAACTTTGTTGCCATTTTAATTTCAAAGTCTGTGTCTTCCTCCTCAGCACCTTAACTGGTTACCGTTTCAGTCCCTTCCTTCTGTCCTTAAGAGGAAAAAGCCGACACAGCAGCGTATCCCTCTGCTTTTAAATCCGCAAAGTACCCTCTCAACCGGTAAAAGAAAATAGTTGTTAAGAAGCAAGGGGATCTTGTTTAAGTGTTCCCCCTCAGTTATTACTGGCAGTCCACAATAGAGAATATCAGATTCCAGTCCCATCTCCAAACATTCCAGAAGGTAGGGGACATTTTCATTTTTTTCAACGTTGGGAAGAAATCATCTAAGGTTCTTGGCACATGTCAGTAATTCGGGGGGGGGGGGATGGGGTCTACATCTGAAATCTCACGATAATCCCCCCCGTGTCTCCTCAAGAAGTGTTTCATTCTCACACTATTTAGTTTCCAATCAGAAGAAATTTGTCCTACTAATCAGGAGGTTCAGCCAAAGCTTCAGATGGAAGCAATAGAAGATGCCCTGGATCCCAGTCTGGTCTCGGGTTTTTACATGCACGTTTCTTCTTGGTGACCTAATAAACAGATTGTTGGCGTCTTGTCCTATCTCTTTTCATCCTTAAATACTTACTTGATTATTTCCAATGTCAAAAGGAGACCCTTTGCTCCATCAGTGAGTAAGTGATTAATAAAAGTAATAACAATATTACCGAACTTGGAGGATAATTCTCAGTGACCAAGAGAAAAACAAAATATCGAAGACATACCGGAAAATAATAGATCGAAATGGTCCTGACATGGTACAGACATAGAAAACAAAACACCGTCGTGAAGACATAAAAGGAATAATAAGGGAGATTTTTTAGGGACCGTATGAGACTTATTTTCTTGAAACCTTGTTCCTAACAGTCGGTCACGAAGATAGTGGTGTCGTATTAAAAAAAAATGTACAAGACGTGACATAACGAATAAGCTGTAAAATATAAACACTGTAAGCAGGTGAAGTATGTATGTAGCTTTCAATGTTAGGAAAATTAATAATTTTCAAATTATAGCCATCTCTTTGATCGTAATTTTTTGTCTTGAGATGACTACCCTAGTCATATTCGAGATGCAAATTCAACAATGATGTGAAGCAATTGAATTTGGTGGTTTCCTTAATCGAGATATCAAAGTCGATGAACGCTTTATACTAGTAGGTTATTTGAAGGCGGTGAAGATGAAACATGAAATGATGAGAAATGAAAAATGAGAGTGGGTTGGGAAACATAGGAACAGTAAATTTTGAAGACCACAGGAAAAAGGGAAAGGTGGGTAAAGACGGGAAGTTAAACCTATGTGATGCACTTCTTGGCACATCCTCGGAAACCCAGGGGTTCTTCTTTCGCCTACTCGTTCGTCACGGATGAATGAGTAAGCGAGAGAAGAACTCCTGGGTTTCTGAGGATGTTCTTGGCAGTCCGCAAAGGTTTTTTTACGTGACCTCTTCACACACGTTGGCCCATTATGATCAGCGTTTCCGTAGTATAGACCTGACAGCCTACGCAAACGAGGGCCGTCATATTCAGCCACCTAGGGTAAACACTTGGTTGCTCAGTTGGCCTAGCACTAACTCGATGTCAGAATCCCAAAACACTTAGTCACCTCTAACGACAAGCTAGGCTCTGCTGCGGGCCTATTTACCTCACGGGACCCCAGGGTTGCACCAGATTGGGTATCTGCACAACAAGTTCGGGTCTGAAAGATGCTTATTATCATATTCCCATTGCTCACCACTTTTGCAAGTACCTTTGTTTTGTAAAAGACAAGGTTTACCAGATTCGAGCTCTGCCTTTTGGTCTTTCTAAAGCTCCTGTGGTGTTCAGGGTTCAGAGGCAGATCCAGAGATTCTGAAAAGAGGGGGCCCACTGACTGGCCTAAGAGGGCGCCCGGTTTGGTCACGCTTCAATGATTTCCTATTTATTCAACCAAATTTTTCCGCCGAAAGGGGGGGGGGCCGGGCCCCCAAGGCCCCCCCCTTGATCCGCCTATGGGGTTTTCTTAGCTGTCAATTCAAATCTGCATTCACATTCTATTCTGATGTAATTCTCATCTAGACAATTATCAGGAACTTTTGTCATCTTTAGTTGTCTTCTCGGACCGAAGAGGTTTTTCAGCTTTATATCAGTTAAGTCTTCTTTATTTCTTGGAAGTAGCCAGAGTTGATCCCATCCCAGAATATCATTTTTCTCGGATACAATATACAAGAAAGATCTAGGCTTAATTTTCCGACAAATTTCTGAGCCTTCTTCAAAGATTTTTTTAAAATTCGGTCATCCCAGTTTGTGTCAGCTCGGCAGTTTTCTCAGCTTCTGAGATATCTGAGCTCTTGAGCAGATAAGGTTCCCCTCGGTCGCCTCTTTTTTCTCAAAACTGGGAAGCTCTTATTCCTGGTCTGTCGGACTTGATACAACATTTTCAATGGTGGTGTCAGAAGGAAAAGGATTCCACTTACAGTACGTGCCCCCTCTCTGTTTCTTTACAAAGATTCCTGTTTGATGGGTTTGGGAGCTTATCTAGGGGGAGGGAATCAATATCAGGTCAGTGGATATCTGCTCAACAGCAGGACATAAACATTCTAGACTCTCTACATCACAAATCTTTTCTAGTAGTTACAGACCACAGTTGTGGCCAAACTCAGTAATCGGGTAATGTCAGTCACCATAGGTAAGGCTTCCAAATTGTGCGAAAGTTTTAGAGAAGGGTTGTGTCACTTTCTGTGTGCATTGGCCAATGGTGCGTTGAGGGTACATTGACCTGTCTTGTGAGTTGGTTCGTTTTCCTTCTTGACTTTCTGGTTTGTGGTCGTATATTGGCCCTTTTTGCATATCATACATGGGTCTTTGTCCTTGTGGGTCTACAAAATTCAATTTGTTTTTTCAATGAGTTCTTGTCCTAATTTCGACTGAAATGTTGTTCACTGGAGATAAAACAAACATACAAACAAACAAATATCCCGTGCACACGGAGTTGGAACTTCTACTAGTAGCAATCAGTGCGATAACCCTTCATTGCAATTAGGGTGTCGCCACATAGACCTATTTGAACAGATGTAGTGAGTATGTGAGTGAGTAAGTGTATTAATCCCTTGAAATGCTATGTAGGTTATTTAAAGGCGATGAACATATGATAAAATAAGCATAAAATGATGATGAGAAATGAAATATGGGGATGGGGCCGGAAATTTTTTAAGACCACAGGAAAAGGGGAGAGGTGGGTATGTGCGGAAAATTTAGCCTATGTTGTGGTCCACAAAGGGATTTTTACATGCATGAAGCATGGCACTTCCCATACACATTGGCCTACTGTGGTCTGCAGTCAGATTTTCCGTATTGTAGATCTAAATACCCCTGCGGACGAGGACCACCGTATCCAGTCACCTAGGGAACACACTTGGTCGCTCTGTGCACTGAGCATTTACCCGATGTCAGAATCCCAAGACCCTTAGTCGCCTCTTGAGACATACTAGGCTCTGCTACGGGTATATTTGCCTCCCGAGCCCCGGACGGGACGCAACAGCTCTAAATCACAAGCTAGAAACCCATGTGTATCCGGTTCTAGATCCTCTAGTCTATGCATTATACACTTTATGTCAATCTTTTGGGTAGGAATGATCGCCTATGCTTTCCCTCCCTCCAGCTTTCTATTTGATGAGTGCAGATGTTGTTTTGTCTTCCTTTACCGGATTTGACACGCTAAATTGACTGTTGGCAACGCAACGGGTGTGCTATAGCAAGTAGGTACTGTTTACTCTTCCGGAGCACCTGAGTTCGCTCTTGTTTCGACTGGAGTTCGCGTTGTTGATTGATATTCAGTTGTTCAGTTGTAAGATTTCTGAAAGTACTTGAAAGAAGCAGAGGTACCAATGGAATATCCGAATGCCAAAAGTCCGAAAGGGCAGAGACAAAACCAGTAAACACCAACAAGAACGGGACAAAAACAGACAACATGCAAACATGGAAATACAAAACAACTGAATATCAATCAACAACGCGAACTCCAGTCGAAACAAGAGCGAACTCAGGTGCTCCGGAAGAGTAAGCAGTTCCTGCTTGCTATAGCACACCCGTTGCGTTGCCAACAGTCAATTCAGCGTGTCAAATCCGGTAAAGGAAGACAAAACAACATCTGCACTCATCAAATAGAAAGCTGGAGGGAGGGCGATCATTCCTACCCAAAAGAGAGACATAAAGTGTATAATGCAGAGACTAGAGGATCTAGAACCGGATACACATGGGTTTCTAGCTTGTGATTTAGAGCTGTTGCGTACCGTCCGGGGCTAGGGAGGCAAATATACCCGTAGCAGAGCCTAGTATGTCTCAAGAGGCGACTAAGGGTCTTGGGATTCTGACAAAGGTGACTGGATACGGTGGTCCTTGTCCGCAGGGGTATTTAGGTCTACAATACGGAAAATCTGACCGCAGACCACAGTAGGCCAATGTGTATGGGAAGTGCCATGCTTCATGCATGTAAAAATCCCTTTGTGGACCACAACATAGGCTAAATTTTGCGCACATACCCACCTCTCCCCTTTTTCTCTGGTCTACAAAAATTTCAGGCCCCATCCCCATATTTCATTTCTCATCATCATTTTATGCTTATTTTATCATATGTTCATCGCCTTTAAATAACCTACATAGCATTTCAAAATATCCCGTGAACACGGAGTTGGAACTTCTACTTGTAGCAATCAGTGCGATAACCCTTCATTGCAATTAGGGTGTCGGCACATAGACCTATTTGCAACAGATGTAGTGAGTATGCGAGTGATTATCCCATGAAACGAATTCTCCTATATCGGGATGATAAAATGAATATGAAATGATGAAGGAGCGGGGCAAATGGAGACAGATTAACGAGCAAAAGGAGAGCTGCACGACTCATGATGCAGAGGGATCCGACGTCAGCTGCAAATTCATGCTACGCTTTATTAGAATGTGCAGCCAAGCTTAGAGCTATTTCGAGCCATTTCATCGCACATGTAATGGAAGATGAAGAAAACCTAAATTAGAACATATTGACATATTTTAATGTCAATGTGGAACGCTATGATTGTTATAAGGAAAATGAGGCGCAAAAAAAACAAAAAACTAAGAAAGTGTAAAAAGCATTAATTCTGGTAATGAAATTTTCGAAAACATGCAATATTTTGTCATATTTTTCAAGCTCTTGATCACTATCTTTAATTTAATGCAATTAATGTTGCAGTCGGAAAATTGCGATCATTGATACATGTACCAAACTTAACTCAGAACCACAGTGTTAGAGTAATGAGAAGGAAATTCAATACGGTTACTTTCTACGATCAGAAGACAATATAAGTGTCTATAGATATACATGTCAGCGTTCGATACCAGAAATTTATGTTGTTCAGAAGGAAAGAAAAATGTTTTATTGTTGAAGAGGAAATATTTGTTATAAGTGATGACGCTACAAAGGATCAACACTTGACATTATTGTTCAACGAAGATTTTTTGAATATCTTTTAAATCTTAACTATGAGCAAAAGTTGTACACGATGGATGATCAACAAAATACAAAATCTGTTTTAAATACATTATCATTCTATTTGAGGAGGGGGGCAGTTAATAACAAGACTCGGCTTGGGGATGCAAAAAGCGTGAATAAGACGCGTCTTTATTTAGATGTTAAACATCAAAGATTTTCCTAAGTTTAACACAACCAAAATAGCGGATGTTATTTTTATGGTGAAAGGACTCCTAGACAATGTGTACAGAATTTTTGAACCCGTTTATGAAATTCGAAAAGTGCATTGCATTAGGACAACAAACTAAGAAACGAAATATATCATCATGTAAGAGCTGAGAACAATGCCTTAAAAATGACTATTTTTGTGCTAAAACAGGGTGCATTGCATTAGGACAACAAAAAATGAAAACAAACTTATCATCATGTTATGGCTGAGAAAATGCATTGAAGATGACTATTTTTATGCGAGAAACAGGGGAAACATTTAACTTAAAAAGTTGTCAAGGAAAGGCTTGACACAACGCCCACTAAACAGCACGAAGATGACACTTGAGGTGTTAAAAAATCAAATGAAATGATAAAGTGGCGGAAATGGGGACACAGTGCCAAATTGGATTGTTTTGACAACCACTGGAAAAAAGGAGGGATGAGTAGGATCGAACATTTGAGCTTCCTGCAGGTCGATCTTACTCTTATCAAGACCTTCTGCAGGGTTCTTAAACATGCGAAGAGGTTGACATTTTTCCAACACAGTACACCACTGTTGTTTGTGGTCATGTTTTTCGCATTTTTTAAAAACCTGAAGACCCCGGCATTCGCTTTGCTCACAGAGCGACTGGGATTTATGCTCCGCATGAATGAGTAAGACAGCCCGGTCATATTTAATAATGCTGTTATTATTTGATATCGCGGAGTTTCTGGCCGCAAACATTAGCATACTTTCTAGTTTTCATACACCCCGTTTGAGTTCCCGGTTCAAGGCATAGCGAATAGGCTTAATCTTGTCGGACTAAAGTCCGCGCATCAAACGCACAGAAACCTGACATCGGGTCAAGCCACTTTGCCCAAAAAGAGACTGGGATGTGTGCCGCAGGTGGTTGAATGTGGCAGCCCTGCCTCAGTGAATGCGGGGGCAGACTAATTTGCCTTATGTACCCATTTTATCCGCTTCATCATCATTTCATGTTCTTTTCAACCCTTTCATGTTCATATCCCGGATATAGCCGAAATCGAGCTACTCGGGAGTAAATCAATAACTAACTTACTAATCTCCCATAAAATTTCTAAAGTAGGAGCAAAATTATCCGACAAAACATTCTTAACATAATAAACGATAAAATATTTGGAGTTATTCTTCTTTGCCAAGGTATTTATTTTGTAAGATAACCACATTCATTAAGCGGTCCATCCAAAAAATGAGTGACTTGGAAATTGAAACTAGAAAAGGGAGCGATAATGAGTTCTCAAATGGGCTTGACAACATTGAGCTACTGCAACAAAACCACTACTTCGGACCTAAAGACAGACGTTTTTGTGTCTCTTAACCTTTTTTTTCAATTGCTGATTACCAAACCTCTTATTTTGCTTTAATTCATATTTTCAGAACTTACAGAAGCAGAGAGGTATCAAATACATGTAATGCATTGGAATTGCAACAATCCGAAAGGGCAGACAAAACCAGTAAACACAAACGAGAACAGCTAGCACAAAACAGACAAATTAAAACTCACGTAAAAGAAATACATTTCAATCATTACAGCCAATTCTAGCCGAAACGAGAGTGAACTGAAATTCATCGGAATGGTAAGCATATCCCTTGGAAAACATCCGTCGCGTTGCTAATGTTCAATTCGGATGTCAATTCCAGAAAAGGAGAACAAAACAAAACACTGTTACAAACCAACAGCATGTACTCACCCAAGAGATGGAAATCCCATATTTGTCTAGGAGCGCATGATTTTTTCCATAAAAATCACCCGTGCGAATTCTGGTTTGCGAATAGGACCAGAGCAGCGCGATAAGAGAAGGACCCTAGGATCCCAGCTAAGGCGGCTTAACTCCCCACCACTTTTTTTTCCAGTCCCGTGCGGGGCCCGGGTGGCTAATAGGCCCGCAGCAGAGCCTAGCTTGTCGTAAGAGGCGACTAAGGGTCTTGGGATTCTGACGTCGGGTCAGTGCTCAGCCCACAGAGCGACCAAGTGTGTACCCTAGGTGGCTGAATAGGGTGGCCCTCGTCCGCGGGGGTTGTCAGGTCTATAATACGGAAACCCTGACCGCCGACCATAGTGGGCCAACGTGTGTGGAGAGTGCTACGCTTCATGCACGTAAAAGACCCCTTTGTGGACCGCCAAGTAGTGCACCACATAGGCTAAATTTTCCGCCCCTACCTACCTCTCCCCTTGGTAAAACACCAACTCACTCACTCACTCACTCACTTTTTTTCCAGTGTTGTGTTCCCTCTCCTCAACTTCATCATTATCAACATCATCTTCTTTTCATGTTTATTTATAATTGCATAACACCATTTATTGGTTGGGGGTGAGTGAGTGAGTTGATGTTTTACGCCCGTGCAACGCTATAAAGGTTTATTACAGGCGATGAAAATGAAAAGATGATATAATGAACATGAAATGATGATGATAAATGAAATATGTGGGTGGGGTGGGAAACAAAAGACCGGTAAATTTCGAAGAACCACAGGAAAAGGGGATAGGTGGGTAGGGGGGGGGGAATTTAGCCTATGTGATGCAGAAGTAATGCAATAACTACTAGTAATTAACTTATTAATTACTTATTGTTAACTCAAGATTCCAATACTTGCTATGTTTCATACCATTAAGCTATTCTTATATTGTAAAATCCATGTAAAATAAAGTTGATATCAATTGCTCATGCTTCTCTTCGATTCTTCTGCGTTCAAGGCCCTCCCCGTATGGCGAAAAGCCAGCAGTAACTGTAGAGCATAGTGTGTTCATGTTCATCGCCCTTATATAACCTTTATAGTGCGCCCTTTTTATCATTTTGTCTTTTTCACTTATATGAACAATTTTGTCGCTTACAGCTTGAATAATCTACTGGCGTTTGTGTGAAGTATGGTATTTTTTCTGGAAAGTCAATTTAATAAGTCAAAAGAAGCAGTGACCACAAAGCTTTAATGGTTTATTTATAAAGTAAATGTTAGGAATTTTACCTGCTTACTTGTAGTCAATTATTGTGAGAAAGACGAATTCCACTATAGGCAGGGAGTGTACTCTTATGAAGCAACATTCATTCCGCTCCAGCTTATGAAGTTACGTATCACAACTGATTCGTTATTCCAGATCATATGGGACTTGCAGAGCGTCAGGTAACGTCTGACACCTAAACTGCCAACGTTCTGTTGCTCCTCGGTTGATGTGTTCACTAAAAAATTTTGTAGAAGACATCATAAACTCATAGACAAATATGAGATTTCAATTTCTATCTCTCAGATGAGTGCAGATGTTGGTTTGTCAGAGAGTATTTTATTTTTCTCTTGACGGGTGAGCTGTAGCAAACAGGAACTGCTAACTCTTCCGGAGCACATGAGTTCACACTTGTTACGGTTCAATTTCGTGTTGATGATGCTATTCAGATGAATTTTGTGTTTTATGTTGTCTTCGTCCAGGTATTGTTCGTGTTTAGTGATTCGGACTTTGTACATTCGAGGTACCTCGTTGCTACTTTCACTATGAGAGGCGATGATGAGTTTTAATTTTCGAGGATAAGTTTTTTTTACAGTAGCATTTAAATCAAAACAATTAAAAGGGGGAAATCATTTATACAAATCTTGAGTTAAATTTCGTAGTTGTGTTTTTTTCCTACTCATATTTGGCATACTTTGGTATGAATGTAGATTAATTTTTATACTTTTGGCTTTGATAGTTTCCTTTTCCATGAAAAAGTTTTTTTTCGTAAGAGCATCTACAATGCGTAATTTAAAGACGCTACGGGCGTCAGCGCATTTTTTTTTTCATGGATGTGTTTGGAAATCTTATTTATACATGTCATTTTGGATGCAATTAACACATCGAAAAGAAATTTACCAAAAATAAAAGCAATTTATTTTTTATCCTAAAGTACTTTAACATCAAGAAAAATATCTCTTTTATTTTAACTATAGTCTATACTACTGTTGTGATTGTCTTTTCTTCTAGACGAAACACTTTTGAGAATGTAGGATCCGTTTATGACATGTATTTTGTCTTTTTTTTACAAAAGGCAACCCTAAATCATATACTATTTATTATTTTCATTATTTTGTTCCAAAATTCCAACTTGAAACATTGAATGATGTAAAGTATACGGTTAAAGAATCCTACAGTATGAAGCCTGTTATTTATTCTGAAACATATTCTAGACTTCACACATCATGCTAGAAAGTTATAAATCGGTAACGCCAACATGTTTAATTTTTCATTTGAAGCGAAAAAGTAAAATAAACCCATCAAAGAGTCTTTTCTTTTCTTTTTTAAGATTAATCAAGTACCACACACATACCAAACTAAATTAATGGGTGTTAAAGAAACTTTTAAACTTGATTATTCTAATATGCATTTAGAATAGTTAAGATGTCTACGCACTCTTTTCATGTTATTTTTATTTCTTAATTTTAAAATACTCAGCACCTCTTATTAAAGTGTAATTAAGACTCACTTTTATTTTGTAGAGACAGACGTTGGAAGATTTTTGTCGGCTTCGGTATAAGTACAATGAAGAGTTCATTCTATTAAAGCCTTAACGTTAAAAAGTGCAATAAAACCATCGAATGAAGACGTCACTATGTCTTCATCCCTTCGACAATAACTATTAATTTGGAACAGAGTGATCAGACCGAAACATCATTTTGATGAAGTTCAAACGCCTCTGTTACTCTCACGCTCACCAGACGCCGGCATAACAATACCATCGAAGTGCTGAAAGTATCATTAATGTGTTAATATGTATTCTTCTCTCTTCTTAATTCATTTATTACATTCTTAAGGGTACTTGAGCTTTCACGGTAGCTAGCAGATGAAGTTGTAAATAGCAACACCTCACCGGTAGAAAGGTGGCAATTATAGAAAATAAACGTCAATCTCTCTAGTCATTATAGGGTTGTTGGTATATGACGGGGCTTTCATCTTGAGTTATACGCCGTGGTGTTATCACCTGCCGATAGCATCGTGTTTAAATAGTATATCATGTTTTTTATTTCTCATATTTTGACTGTTTTATATTTTTATTAATAATTGATCATTTAAACTATCATTTTATAGGTTAAACGTTTAATTTTTTCTTGCTTTGGTGAATCCTATAAGATTTTAAGATAACCGTATGAATTCGTGGTGTTCATGAAAAACGAATGTTCATCTAACTGATTTTGTCTGAAAGGGCCCAATATACGACATTCTATTGGAATAATGAGAGATACGATATCCTTTCCAAGACTTTCACAGTCGAAAGCGAATAAAGCAATAAAGACAACGTGTCGTTGCATACATAAACTCCTAGTAAAAAGCATCGTCGTAAACAACGGCAGGGTTCCCACTCTTCCTGGAATCCTGGAAAAGTCATGGAATTTGAAAATTTCAATTCCAGGCCTTGAAAAGTCATGGAATATGAAAAATCATGTTTAAGTCATGGAATTTCATCAAACATGTATCAAAAAATTACTGTCATATATCTCTACGATGCCAGCTTGTCATGTTGTTCATCCACTGGTCTCTTCACCTGCATAGGAAAGTTGTAATTTTACTCTCAAGCATATGCAAGATAGCAACAACAACAACAAAATATAACAAAAAATTAAAACATCATATTTTTCACAAGAATTGCGTCAATAAATGAAACAGGTCATTGAAAATGGTCCACAAAAAAAAGGTGGGAACCCTGCACGGGCTAAGAGTCCACGTCCGTTCCCTCCAACTATGATGAATAAGAGGTGCGATGTGATATCAGCCGTGAGTAACAGACGATGAGTAAAAAGTTGGAGGAGAGAATATAATTGTCAAAAAGTAAAAGTCATCTCCAGTAGAACAATGTAGTTCCCTCTTTATCAACCCTGATAATAAGTATCTTTTAACATCCTCAGTCTGATGTTAAGCTCTCAGTCGACCATGGTAAAATATGTAAGAAGTAAAAGATATAAGAAGAAATCTTGAGCTCCTTGGAGTAATTTCTAGTAAGAGATTTATTGTAGAAATGGATGTTTGTATTTGGGTTAGAAAAATTCAGCGGCTTTAGATAACCTTTCATTCCGTTCATAGTTCCTAAATGAAAAAAAAACCGGACCGTTCAATGCTGATTTTTTTTCATTTTAAAATACAAAACAAGGAAGCAATTCCTGGGTATCCTGTCGAGTGGCAAAAATTCTAAGTCCGCTCGCTAAATAGGGAGTAGGTGAGCGACAGACCTGGAAACGCATCCCACCATATGAGACTCTCCTACCTGAAGCTGCATACCATTATTATGATATCAAAAGCCTACGATGACTCTTAGCTGAAAAATCTTTTACGGAAAATTCTAAGTTAGCTCGTTAAACAGGAAGTAGGTAAGCAGCAGACCTGGAAACGCACCCCACCATATGAGACCCCTACCTAAAGCTGCATGTTAAATATCGAAAGCCAACGAATAGCTAAAGCTGAGAAATATGTTACGAAAAAAAATTGTGCGCACGGACACCGGCATTTCTATGTTCCCGGTCTGCGTAGTGGCGGGGGACAATAAAACAGATTAACATTAATAGCGAAGTTCTGCTTTTAAAAAAATCGACGAATTAAAAAGTTATAAGGAAAAAATACGCATTGCTAGGCACACGCCTATATCAATAAAATATAGTTCAACTTATTAAACGGTTAGTTGTCACGAGATTTTATTATGAAAAATATCAAAGCGATGTTTTCAGAAAAGATAAACAAACAAACCATATAAGAAAACTGATCGCTGGACAGTGGATAACCTTGTGTGGTCTTAGTTATGTATACCTATAGTCATAACTTATCCTGCCCGACTATTAGGCGCTTCTTCATCTCTTTTGTGTCATTTTACATGATTTTGGAGAATAGTTGACATCAGCTTTTTATAAAAAATTGTAAAGATTTTGAACTGAGATGTTAATGTATTTGAATAATATGGTATGGTTGGAGATAATATCCAAGGCGGTTGATATAAACTTAAATTCTAATATTTTCTAATCAAATTGAGGGTATATATTCATTTTACTAGATTATCTTCGACGATTAAGATTTATAGTCATGTTTAGAAACAATTTTATTATATTAATTGATGTCCTTGTCAAATTTCATAAAAAAGGTCATAAGTGTTTAATGGAGCAAGTGTGCTTTTTCAAGCCAAGTGTTCTATATTAAAATCAAAAGAGCAGAACACTGTCTACCTTCTGAGCTGTACCTTTAAACGATATATAGGTCGTATATAGTATATAGCTCTCGTCACTCTTTACGCTACCCGGCTCTCTTATTCTCATCTGAGAAATAACAATAACTTATTGCTGATATTAATATTTGAAATAAGATAATTCACAAGTTAATAAAATATGAAAAATGGATGGTGTGTATTTTGACAGTCTAGTCGTTCTTTGATCGTTTGTTATATTTGATATTATTAAATCTTATTGCAGCAAAAAATATAAAACAGTCGCCAGTATTCATTTACAAACGTTAAAAATATTGAAATAAAATCTACATATGGTTTACCGTGTTTTCGCGACCGACAAAATACAATTATATCAAAGTTTTAACAAAAAAATTCAGTGTCAAAATGTAGAGACAAAAACCTAGATTCTAATCCGTCATATAATTCATTAAAAAATATGTTTGAGACCCAGAAATTTATTTTTATTTTTTTTCTAAGTTATCTTTTTATAGTATTGTTCAAATGAGAAAGATGTAAGCTCGCGTAAAATGGTTTCGGTAGATTGGATGCTCTCCTACAATAAATTAATTATACCCCACGCAACGAAGTTGGAGGGTTGGTGCGCCCGCACGTCCGTCTGTGATCACAGTTTTTAAACGCATCTCCTTAACCTACTGAATAGAATCTAATGAAATTAAAAATGCAAAAGTACACCATATGTAGTAAATTTATTATTCACAAAAATTTACAGGCAGTCAAGGTTATTTTTTGATAGTTCAACAGCGGAACGCGTGGGGGTATGTTGGTTCTTTCATAGAAAAACTAACAATAAGAATAGATTGAAGTAAACATTATTTCAAACTTGATTATTTTCCCTTTTTTTTTTGGGGGGGGGGATTGACAAAAATAAAGCATCGCTTAGTGACATGTAGTCTTAAATATTCCCAAGGTAGGCATTCGTACAAAGCGTTTGAGAATTGTGCGCAAAATGGAATATATTGTAATCGTGTCATCTTAAATTGCATGCCAACGTCTTGACAATAAATGTGCACTCAGTCTTCAAGAACATTTACCTGTCTTCAGAATTCCAAGCTTTAACCGTAGTCGACAACATTCATTAGATAAAACAATGGCATCACACCTGATAGACGTCCTTAGTGGTATACCATGTGGAGAAAACTGCATTGTTGCTAAGCACATTTTACACTTCTGCAACTTTCGGTCCATTTTTACCCGCAGGATTTTCTTCAGAAGGCTAAATTGTCCGACCTTCCTAATCCCTGCATTTTCAAGTGACTGTCTAAGATTGTTCACCCTTTTATCCCTTTGCTTCCTCCCAAATTCATTACCATCATCACCATTTCATGTCCAATTGGTCATTCCACCATGTTCATCTCTCTAATCTCTCTAATAAAGCCATTCGTGCGGGGCCTGGTGGCGAATAGGCCCGCAGCAGAGCCTAGCTTGTCGTAAAAGTCGACTAAGGATCTTAGGATTCTGCCATTGGGTCAGTGCTCAGCCCACAGAGCGACCCAGTGTGTATCTAGATGGCTGATTAGGGTAGTCCTCGTCCCGCGGGGTTGTCAGGTCTATAACACGGAAAACCTGACCACTGACCATAGTGGGCCAACGCGTGTGGAGAGTGACAAAAGTATTTTTCCCGCCCGCCCGACATTCACCATTTTCAACTGTGTTGCTATCTCAAAGTTGTATCGGTAGTACTGAAACGCTAAACACAACGTGAAAAGTAAGGCAACCTTTTCATCCCCCAAAAAGAACAAAAACCAATTCACGAGCAATTTTATCTGCTATAATATTTTTTTTTCGAAGTAAGAAAAAACGTAAAATTAGGGTTCATTGGGTGAGTTTGTGCATTTTCTCTGCACTAGCAACTATATTTAGGCGATGAACATAGAAAGTGAAATGAACATGAAGTGGAGATAAGGAATTTGGGGATGGGAGTGAGTGAGTAAGTTGGTGTTTTATGCCCTTACAACACTAAATAGGTTTTACAAATGGTGATGAGAATGGGACTGGGTAGGAAACAAAGGGACAGTGATTTTGATTAACATATGTGGCACACTACTTAGTGGTCCGCAATGGGGTCTTTTACGTGCGTAAAGCATGGCACGCTTCACACCCACCTATTCAGTCCAAAGAGTGACCAAATGTGTACCATAAATGGCTGAATAGGGTTACCCTCGTCTACGGGGATTGTCAGGTCTATAATACGGAACGCCTGACTGCCTACCATAGTGGACAAACTAACATTTCGTTGGTTTCCCATGCCTTAAAAACAAACTAGGTTTTGCTGTGGGTCTATTTGCTATCTGTGCTCCGGAACTTCAAAACTCAATAAAAGGCTCACAGGAGCCTGAATCACTCACCTGGTCCATAAATATCTCTATTTTCAGGCATTACGCCTTAAAAGGGGCCAGCCAAACTGTTTTTAAAAATAAACATAAAGCAAGCAACACTTTCTCAATCTGCAATAGATTTCATTCTATAAGCATTAAACATAATTTTTAACCAAGTTGTTCTCAATTTATTTGCGTTTTGATATTCCCGGTCTTTTGATGACTTGGTTTTATATTAAATTTTATTCATTTTTTGTAATTCGTTTTTGTCCAAATGATGGCTGAAAATTTGGGCAAGAATCTGCAATAGTAGTCACTCTATAGGGATATACTTTAGCAAATTTTATTTCATTCATCAGTAATTGCAAAGACATTTTTTGTAAAGATGTTCACGGAGGACAAACGACAATGACGACGGACGGCAAGTGACAGGACGCTTCATGCACGTGAAAGATCCCTTTGTTGACCGCCAATTAGTGCACAAAGGCAAAATTTTCAATCCTCAAAATTAACAGTTCCTTTGTTTCCCACCCCATCCCAATATTTCATTTAATGTTCATCGCGCGTTTCAAGGGCGTAAAACACTTACTCGCTCACCTAGTGGTGGCAATAGCTCACCTGCACCAACCTCACTGTAGATCTAAAATTTTACATAGTAATTTTCGGAACCATATGCCGGTATTTAAATCCGTTGTGTGTCCTTGAAGACATTGATTATCTGCCTATTCTAGTTTAAAAATCTGTCGGAGAAAACGGTTTACGTTAAAAAAAAAAAAAAACCGGAAAGCATGACATCTTTGAGCTTTTCGAGTAACTGTGACGCATTATATATAAGTGTCATATTTCAGGGAAAAACACATAAAGGTTGTTTTTTTCGGATCAATTTTTTATGAATTTATTTTGTGGGCGGATATATTGACAGAATTGTAAATTATTCCGAAACACACATATATAGATATAAATTCGACACGGATAATATTTTAGGAATGTCTAGTATTATTTATTTTTAATTGAAAAGCTACTATTTTTTTTATAAGAAAATGAAAAGTAAATTGATTTTTTTTTCGTCAATTGTAACACAGCTTATATGTCAAAAGAATGTTTAAGATGCCTTTCTTGAACAGTTTATGACTGTGATTTTTTTCTCATGCAGATACAATTTCCTAGAAAGAAAAGCATATTAGTGCGTCATACATGTAGGAGTTTCTAAGTTTGTTAATAATTGTCTGCCTATTTCATACAAATCTGCCCGTCAAAGTACAATAGCCCTTTTCAAAAACTGTTTTCCGGACATAAGTTCACGGGAATTTTATACCCCCATTCGTAAGAGAGGGCTATATTACTATCACCTTGTCCGTCCGTCTGTCTGTCTGTTACAAACTTTCGTAACAGATTTCTCCCACCACTTCATTTGAGATGAGTTTTTACATGTAGTTTTATCTTTCACTTTCAGCCCCTTACTATGGGCTAAATTGTCTGGTCCTTTTTATCCTTCTTTTTTCGACGACAGTCAAAACTCCCATCCCTGATTGGCTTTGAATCCCTATCTCGCTGCTGGTGGAACAGTGTTCCCCGAGCGAAATTACAAGCTTGGTCGTCAGACTTGTCGGACGCGAATTAACCAATACATTTTAATTCTTTTAGACATGGAAATTTCCGATTGTTAGATTCAAAATTATTATTTCTTTCCTTGTACTACACATCGTGGAGATCCTCGGTGCTGGATTTGGCATTCCTGTTCGAACTGTTATGGTTTTGAGTACTTTTTGGTTTTTGACATTCCAATGTTTTGATTTAAATGGTTACTCCTTGAAATATGCATAAACAGCATAACATTAACAAAAAACGAGAATTTTGAAATAGCCAAATTTGTGTTGCTTGGGAGTAAAGTAATGCGTTATTTGGTTCTGATGTTTGACAACATAAAATTTGGTCGAGGTCACAAACATGCAAATGGTTGTGACTAGTCAAAACCATAGCGAATCCTAGTTTAGTCTGTTCTTCTTTGTAATGAAAGATCGATCATCTCTGATCAGAAACTTTTGTGTGTTCAACTTTGTTATGAAATTTCTTGTGGCACGTTAAGACAGTGCGAACATTTGGCATATTAGTAGCAATATATTTGGCTATGTAAAGCGACCAAAAATAATAGGCTCCAGGAATGCATTGTGTCTTCGACGATTTTGTCTACAGACGGTCGTTTACTAGAACTAATTAAGGATTAACTGATGACGGATTGTTTATTTTACGGCACGCTTCGCCTCGAAATGTTAACTAACATACGAACATCATGTATATTATTTACATCTAATCCCTAATCCATATTGTTGATTGCCTTTGTCCATCAACAATTAGATTTTTGACTCTTTGATCTAAAAACACCGGTTAAAAACAACGCCAAAACACCACCCGTTTCTTTGGAATAGGCTTGATGAAATTGGTATCTTTTCTAAAATTTTACTGATGCTAAGTAGGAAAGATAAACGTGTCAAAATGATGTTTTCAATGTAAACAAATAACACTTTCATTGCTCCATTGATAACCCGTTGTTACAACAAGATCAGACGTATTTACATCGCGTGTTGCCGCGGTGTCGCGTGCTACTGCATCGCAACAATGCTAAAATCTATTTACAATCAACCTAAAGACACAGACACTTTCTAACTATGCCAAAGAAGATACTGTTCGGGCACCTGTTCCATCCCCTTGTCAATTAATAGGCGCCAATGAATTATATGTAAAAGCTAATTTCTACATTACAATGTACAAGAAGGAATATGTGCCAAAATTGATTTGCAGGAACGTCGATTAATACCATATCAAATCTAAATTCCCCTGTAGTAATATGTGATTAACCTGTCATTATCAATTCCAAAGTATTATACCTAATTAATGTAGAGTTTTCACAGGTTGTTCTTACATAAAACATTCAATGGATTCCGATGTAAATAGTAGCGAGATTCGTTTCATATTGGTATGCGTTTAGAAGTAAGACACTAAAAGGATTTTGATGATGTTAACTTTATATTAGATTTTGTACATTTATTGCTCTCATACATTTAAGAATACCGGAACACAATTTGTTAGGAGGACTCGGAGAATTAGACTACACATTTTCTTACCCATCCATCATTTACCAGCACTAAAGTAACACTTCACTTCTGAAACGGACAAAATTTGTTAACAACTACTGAATTTACCCGACTAACAAAGTGTACAGTATTATAAGAAATTCAGTGTACATGTACATTTAGTATATTTTACTTGCAGTCAATCAAGTACAATTAAGATTGTGTCCAGTAATATCAAGAGATAATACACTGGACACCACTGGATCGGTCTTTGAGGATTAGTTACTGAAATCGAACCCAAATTCTTAACACCACTTAAAAATTAAAATTAACATGTTAAATGTAAACAAGAATCGTCAAGTTAAGTATGTCCGAACAAGAGTTTTTTCGCTATACTAGTGCAGTGGCAGTCAAAACTTGGAGTGTTTTCAAGAGAGTATTTCTACGTCTCGTTAATTAATTGTTGTCCTTTTGTCTCCGATATTCTCTTGTTGAATTTAACTTCTATCGATTTGATTTTTACTGTGTGTTAGTTTGTGCTTTGTTATTGATTATCAATAGGGGAAAGGTTGGCGCTAAAAAACTAGCTTAACCCCACCATATTTTTAATGTGCCTGTCCTAAGCCAGGAATCTTTATCAAAGCTCATGTTTGTATTTAGTCGAATTTATGTTAATTGTTTTTTTTGGTCAAGAAGAGGGTCTTTCATTGCACTTTAGGATTGGGTTTGAATCATATGTAGTTTATTTTCAATCCAGGGACCAATTGAAAAACAGCGAGCAGCAACCGCTAGTCACATTGAAGGCTGCTTGCTGTTTTCTATTGTGAATGTTTTAAATTTATGTTTAAATTGTTGGTTGTGTCGCGTACACTTATTCTACATCTCATTTTCTTCTATTGTGCGTGTCCCCACCCAAGTTCATCATCATTTCATCACAATCTTCATGTTTTTACCCGTTCATGGTCATCTAACTTATATAGACAAATTTACCCTTTTTGCTTTTGCAAGGAAGTTAGTTATTGCTTTACTCCCTATCAGCACAAATTCACCCATATCAGGGAGATGAACATGAAAGTCGTGATAAAATAAACATGAAATTATGATAAAGTGGAGAAAAAGGAGAACCAAGGCCAATCTGGAAGGAGAATTTTGCCTGCCACTAGAAAAAGGAGGGGATTAGTTGAATCGGATAATTTAGCATCATGCATTGGGGTCATACGGCTCATACTCTTATCAAGAACTGTAACAGGTTCAGGCCACTTAGCCCACAAAGCGACTTGACTGGGATATGTGCTCCAGGTGGTTGAATGGGCAGTCCTGTTAAATGAATGATGGGAACGTCGGAAAACCTGACCGCAAACCATAGTGGGCCAACGTATGTGGATATTGCCACGCTTCATGCACGTAAAAGATCCCTTTGTGGATCGCCATGTAGTGCACCACATAAGAAACATGTTCCGTCCCTACCCGTGTCTCCTCTTTTCCTGTGGTTCTTCCTTTGTTTCCCACCCCACCTCATACTTCATTTATCATCATCATCATGTTCATTTCATGTTCATTTTATCATCATTTTCATGTCCATCGCCTTTCAATAACCTAATAGTAATAAATAGCGTTGCAAGGGTGTTAAACACCAACTCAATCATTTACTCACTCACTCACTCTCTCCATTGACAGATAAGATTCTCCTTCCTGATAGGCCTTGTGTCCCTATTTCCTCCACTCATCATCATGTTCATTGTATCACCCCTTTCATGTTCATCTCCCTATTATAGCCGAAATGATGGTTCTTGGGAGTAAAGCTTTAACTGGTATTTGTCTTTTGCTGATAATCTTTGAGATACATGTATTTCATTGTTAGAAATTATTAAAGCTGAAGTGAAACTGGTATAAAAAACGCTGATCACTTCTCATCCACTGTTTTTAAAATCGACCCATTCAGCATAATGTTATAAAGAGTATGTAAGAGTATGTTGTATATTGCTGGCCTGGCAATTCTCAACATGTTGCAGTAATATTATACTTATATGGGTCAACTTATCTTAACCAAATGTATCAAAATGAACATTTTGACTTATTAAGTTACTTACAAACAATGAAATGTGTCATCATTTTTAATATTAGTCTCCCATATATACTATATACACCATGGCGGAGAAAGTTAAAATAGTTTGTATCACGACACCAATAGCAAGTAAAACAAGTAAAACACAAAAAGGATTGTCTTCATGTATTTAAGAAAAATCCGACACCGTTGACTCCGTGACGAGCTTTTAAATCAAGTTTCACTAGAAAAGGTCTTATGATCTAAAAAAAAAATCTTTTAAAACAGGACTAATTCTCTAGTATTATCTTGCGCTATTTTTTAACGTTTGGGACGGATTAATCAGGTTCGGTATTACTTTTTTGCTTGAACGTCTTTGAAAATTCCTAAATACTTGACGTTGAATATGTATGACGTTATATAGACAGCGAAAGTGTATACTAGTATGTTGTTTATTTCACCATTTATGCTTTATCGTCAAATTGTCACTCATATAAAGTTAGTTGTTGCTTCTTTGCAAGCAGCACTAACTCGGTATTATCAGAAAATGCCCACAGGTGATATATAAAAAATGAGCATAAATTAATAAAAATTGGGACGGGTACACAAGGGAAAAGGAGAAAATTATTGCTTTACTTTACTCCCAAGCAGCATGATTGCGGCTACGTCCGGAAATTGAACATGGAAGGGTGATACAATGAACATGAAATGATGATTAAGTGGAGGGGTCAATCGGGGAGAAAGGGTGTAACTGCGACTGGAAACGGAGTGATGGGTGGGTAAGGGCAATCACAGTGCACCACCATGGTTTGGGGACAGGCAAGGGGTGTATATACGTATATATGTAAACTGGAGTTTTTGCTGTCACTGAAAAGGCCAAAAGCGTAAAATGAAGTTTCTACTGTCACTGGAGGGGATTTGAGGGCCAACTCATGTCGTAAGTTCTTTAACGTATTTGAAAAGGACATTTAACGCTAACAACCACCAATCAACCTTAAAAAAAACTCTTGATAACATAAAGATTTAGTTCCCCAAAAAACTATGAAACATTATGTGTATTGTTTCTTTTTTAAATAAATAAAATAATTTGATATTTTTTTTACTTCAGATTATTAGCTCATCTAACCAAAGACCAGGTGAGGTATTGCAATAACTTGGCGTCCGTTGTCCGTCTGTTCAACTCTTCTTCTGAATCTCTAAAGCTGCTTAACTAAATGCAATCCAAATTGGCATGTTTGTCCTTGACACAATTTTCGTTTGGAACGTTGATTCGACAAAACACTTGGTCGTTTTCTCAAAAATAGAATTAATGGGTCCGTTCGTTCGTCTGTCACGCCTCAGTTTTCACTTAAATTTCAGTTTTCCGCACTTTTTTTCTAAACGCTTATAGATAATGAACTGATGTTTGGTATGTTAGTTTACCATGATGAATTACAGATCAGGTTTGAGTTTCGTATCGGTCCACACATTTTTACGGGAGTTATGGCCCTTTGAAAGTTGAAAATTCACTGAAATTTCAGTTTTCAGCACTTTTTTCTAAACGCTTATAAATAATGAACTGATATTTGGTATGTGAGTTTACCATGATGAGTTACTGATCAAGTTTGAGTTTCGTGCCGGTTCACAATTTTTTTACGGGAGTTATGGCCCTTTGAAGTTTGAATACATTCTGCACTTTTTAGCTCACCTGGCCAAAGGCCATGTGAGCTTATGCCATCACTATGCGTCCGTCGTCGTCTGTCGTCGTCTGTCGTCCGTTAACAATTTCAAAAATCTTCTCCTCTGAAACCACTGAACCAATTTAACAGAAACTTGGCAGGAATGATATATGACATGTTGGCAACAAACGATCCTCATTTTGAAATGCTTTGATAAAAAACATGGCCGCCGTTGCTAAAAATAGACTAGGGGGGTCAGACTACTGTTTTTGGCTTATAAATCAAAAAGTATAAGAGATAGAGGAAATCTGAGGCCACGCTACTGATTCAGCATCAAAAGCTCTACAAAAGTCTCCATTTGGTCAAAGTTGTCAGATGACCCCTTATAGGGGTTACGGCCCCTTAAAGGTGAAAAATAGCATTTTTTCATGTTTTTGGCCTACAGAATGAAAACTATTGCAGATAGAGATTAGCTGTTGCTTGCTTAAATGTTTAGCTCATTTAGCTCTACGAAAGTCTCCATAGGGTCGAAGTTGTCAGATGACCCCTTATAGGGGTTACGGCCCCTTAAAGGTGAAAAATAGCCACTTTTCATGTTTTTGGCCTACAGAATGAAAACTATTGCAGATATAGATTAGCTGTTGCTTGCTTAAATGTTAAGCTCATTTAGCTCTACGAAAGTCTCCATAGGGTCGAAGTTGTCAGATGACCCCTTATAGGGTTTACGGCCCTTGAAAAATAGCGTTTTTTCATGTTTTTGTCCTACAGAATGGAAACTATTGCACATAGAGATTAGCTGTTGCTTGCTTAAATGTTCAGCTCATTTAGCTCTACAAAATTCTCCATAGGGTCCAAGTTGTCAGATGAACCCTTATAGGGGTTACGGTCCATGAAAAATAGCGATTTGATTTTTCATGTTTTTGGCCTACAGAATGAAAACTATTGCAGATAGAGATTAGCTGTTGCTTGCTTAAATGTTCAGCTCATTTAGCTGTACAAAATTCTCCATAGGGTCGAAGTTGTCAGATGACCCCTTATAGGGGTTACGGCCCCTGAAAAAAGCGATTTTTAATGTTTTTGGCCTACAGAATGAAAACTATTGCAGATAGAGATTAGTTGTTGCTTGCTTAAATGTTCAGCTCATATAGCTCTACAAAAGTCTCCATAGGGTCAAAGTTGTCAGATGACTCCTTATAGGGGTTATGGCCCCTTATAGGTGAAAAATGGTGTTTTTGGCCTATAGAATGAAAACTATTGCAGGTAGAGAAAAGCTGTTGCTTGCTTAAATGTTCAGCTCATTTAGCTCTACAAAAGTATAGGGTCATCATCAAGACCAGGTGAGCGATTCAGGCTCCTGGGAGCCTCTTGTTTTATTATCCCTTGTAGATAATGAACTGATCAAGTTTAGGTTTACCTTTGTTTTACAATTTTTTTACAAGTGACTGAAATATGATGCCGGTAGGGGACTATGTATTGTTTTGCAATACTCTCAGAATGCTTGTTATGTCTACACTATAGATGGAAATATTTCAGATTGTTGCTTCAATTTGACCTTGATATTTTAGTATTATATTTTTGATTAAAGAGGTGAGCGATTCGGTTTCCTGGGAGCATCTAATTCTATCTTTAAAAACATAGGAATTGCCGTTCACATGTTCTTTGGCTTTCTCCATAACCATGAACAATGAAATCATAATTATGTTGTAGAAAATGCATTTATTTGATTATTAACACTATAATCAAAGATTAAACGTATACTTTTAAAAAAAATCAATTTTTAAAGTGGAATAGGATTAAAATATGCTGATCAAGCTTACGAAAACACACCAGGTCAATTAGTTGTAGTATTATAGCTTTGTTAAAACAAGTGTTATTTGATCTAACACCTGTACAACAGTGAAAAACAGTGCAATGCCCTTAATAGATGCTTTATTTTGACTATGCATGCCTTATATAGCCTAGAATAAATGCACTTGTTGTTTTTGGTTAACAGGTTTATTGAGAAAAAAAATCTAGCACATTATGAATGGGTCTTCGTTTACTTCAGGCATATTTTATAAGGTCAAAATGTGTCAATTGCGGATGCACACGAATTTAAGTTAATGACTAAACCCAATACTTCAAGACTTAACACGGCTCAGAGCATAACACGCAACTAACACTTAATGCTTTGCGTTTAGTCCAGTCTCAAATTTCAAATCTATATAATTTTGTCCGTATAAAGTAAGCCAACAGTTTTTGTTGTATGTAAATGTTTAGACTTACGATAGAATAATGTTTTCATCAAAAATGATAAGATTAGATTTTTTACAAAGATGTCTATGGACAACTGAGTTTAGATTTTTAAATCTCCACAGTGGGTGTCCTCTGGACTTTACGAATAATTCCCCCGATACGTCGTTTTAATTCCCTGACTTTTCGTGATTTAGCAGAATAAATTGGCCCAGTACCTTTTAACCTGTTTTACCCACTACGTAGTTAGATAGCACATAAATCAGTGTGATCTATTCGCTTTTAGATATCGCTGTTCTTTAATGTTCGAGTTAGCCATTCCTCGAATTCTTTTATACTGGCTTCTTCTTTTGACCACATTCCTTAAGAGATATTTTCTCTGTAATCCTATGAATTATCTTCTACTTTAAACGTTTGACTTTACATTTTTTTTCCCAAATCGGTTGACTTATGAGTTAAATCTTTATCTGTATATACATTGTACTTATTGTGTAAAGATCTACGTAACTTTATTACTTGAAGTGGAATTTGTAGTGTAATATGTAAATGGTAACAGCCGAATATTAAAAAAACACAACAGGCGAATATTTAGAAACATTTGAATAAAACAGAGAATCTTGATTAAAGTAAAGTCTGAACAACATCCTTACCAATTAGTTCGAAAACATCAAATCTATAAAAGCTAAACACATCTTGAATGCTTTGCAACAAGTGACTTGAACACTTGGGTTTTATACTTTTTGACGAAAGATAATGCTTTGGTGTTAATCCCTCGGCTTGTCTTTAACAGGCCTTATTTACTCTAAAAACCCACGGTTAAAGCCCTAACCAGACAATGCGGCTGTAAGATGCATTAAAAAATTGTATATCTCAGACTTTGCTTTTTATCCTTCAGTTCCGTTATTAAACTGAGCTGCTTTTGACTTCGGTATTAGCCTTGTGACACTATAATGCATAGAGCCAACGTATTCTAATAATTTTAAACACATGGATTTGAGCAAGTTCTTAACACGCAACAAACTTATTAGCAAACATAAGCATACATTGTTGAAGGTCGAGTACCTGGCAAAATTTTGAACATTTGCTTAAAAAGTATTCGATCATTATACATAATAGCCATAAGACATGAGCGTTATGAACACGTTCATGTATGCTATATGCAGTATTTCTGTGCACGTTCAAATGTGTTTGAATCACGTGAAACGTCCGTTTAACGATGGATCCCCGCTCGTCTAAGAAAAAAAATCTAAGACAAAACAAGGCAAAGCGTAGCAAAGTAATTGGCGATAGCAATGGCCCTTCATTGGTGTGTTGAATAAGGTTTTATGTTGGCATTGCGATCTATGGGACATATATAGTAAAATTTCAATACATATATCAAAGTTGAACTGAAATTCGTGGGAAACAAATTTTATTAAATTTCAGTCGTCTACTACATCTCTCAAGTCGCCACTCGAACACTAAGAGTCCTATTATCATTAGACGATTTTCGTGAACTTGAAATATAACCGAGTTGGTCGTTATCATTCATAACATTGAGTCAACTGGGGGTTTTAAATGCATACTTGAAAAAATATTGAAACAGTGTCAAATATAAGAAACTAATGTGAAAATCTGTTTGTTTTAATCTTATAAACTTATACAAACAAGCAGGAAAATATGAAATTTGTATATTTGTAAATATTTTGTAATCATGAAAGAATTTTTATGAAATAAACCTTTTAGTTCTGGTTTCATTTTAGTAAACACAAAGTTTTTTGTGTCGCCAATAATCTTTTGAATGTATGTATCTTGTAAATTGAATTTTGATTGTACAAAAATAATCGATGTTGCCAAATCCGAATGATATGATAGACAACCTCCCCCGAAACGCAGACATTGTTCAAGCAGCTTCAAAACTGATTTAACATTCCCCAATCATATATTGTAGTACATAAGCGAGACATATCCATTTTAATTTAGTATATGCATTAGAAGAAAAAAAAGAATATTTCACAATAAACTCCTTATATTAAGTTTGATATAGTATGGGAAGGCTGGAAAAACTCACAGTTCACTACTTTCCCGCGGGGAACGTAAAGGACTGGTGGTTTGGTTGGGAAAGTCAAAGTACTGTTTAGCTCATCTTGACCGAAGGTCCAGGTTAGCTATTGCCATCACTTGGCGTCGTCGTCGTCTGTTAACATTTTTTTTTCTAAAATCTTTTCCTCTGAAGCTACTGAACAGAATTCAATGAAACTTAGTATGATTGATTCTTATGGTGTCCTGCAGAAAAGTTGATTTTGATCCGAGTTTTGATTTCTGATCCGTCAAAAAACATGGCGGTCGTTGCTAGAAATAGACCAGGAGGTCAGACTACTGTTTTTTTGGCTTGTCAATCAAAAAGAATAAGAGACAGAGAAAATCTGATGCAACCTACCTTCCACAGCATCAAAAGCTCTACAAAAGACTCCATTGGTTCGAAGTTGTCAGATGACTTCCTATCACAATTATGGCTCTTTTATGAAGCTAAAAAAATTGCGGTTTTTTTTCAGGTTTTTGCCCCATAGAATGAAAACTATTGCAGATAGAGAAAAGCTGATGCTTGCTTAAACCTTCAGCTCATTGAGCTTAACCAAAGTCTCCGTTGGGCCAAAGATGTCAGATGACTGCCTTTAGGAGTTATGGCCCATAGACGGTAAAAATGGGAGTTTGTCATGTTTTTGCCCCATAGAATGAAAACTGTTGCAGATAGAGAAAAGCTGTTGCTCGCTTAAGCCTTAGCTCATTGAACTTTACAAAAGTTGTCATTTGGCCGAAGATGCCAGATGACCCCTTTTAGGGGTCATTGCCCTATAAAGGTAGAATGTAGCGTTTTCACCCTATAGAATGAAAACTATTGCAGATTGTGAAAATCTGTTGCTTGCTTAAACCTCCATTAGGTCAAAGATGTAAGATGACGCCATAAAGGGGTAAAGGTCCTTTAAAGGGAAAAATAGTGTTTTTTTTATGTTTTCGTCCTATAAAATGAAAACTATTGCAAGAAGGGAAATGATGTTGCTTGCTTAAACCTTCAGCCCGTTGATATCAACGATGACCCTTTATATGGTTTATTGTCCTTTAAATGTAAAATATAGTTTTTCATGAATTTGTCCTATACTTTTGCAGATAGAAAAAAAAACTGTTGCTTGCTTAAACCTTCAGGTCATTAAGCTTTATGACCAGGTGAGCGATTCAGGCTCCTGGGAGCCTCTTGTTACATAAATGTGGAAAGAAACATCCTTACTTTACAGGCATATTGCATGAATGAGTGAATTGGTGTTTAATAACGTCCAATCAACAATATAAGGGCGATGAACATGAAAAGGAGGACTGCATAAAAATGAAATGATGATGAAAATGGTGGTGGCGTCTAGGACGCAAAGAATAACCTCTCGAAAAGCGAAATGGGTAGGGGAGAAATTTAGCCTATATGATCAGCTATGGTCAACAATCAAGCTTTTGGTATAGTGATTAGACAACCCCCGAGGACGAGGGCAATCTCGTTCAGCCACCTATAAGGTACATAACTTGATCGTTCTGTCGGCTAAGCACTTACCCGACGTCAAAATCCCAAGCCTCTCAGTATTCTCAAATGAGAATCTTGAGCATGTTGTATACCTATTGCAACCATGGGACCGCATGGGACGTGTTATCACTACATCTTTATGTGTAATGCTTGCACAGGTGCTTTGTCACTTTTCTTCATTTTTTATTCAAACAGATGCCATTGTCTTCGTTTTGGTCAAGATTCTATAAACATTTTTCATACGTTTATAAAAAAAATGTTTCGGTATCATTCACTAGAAGGTAAACTCGAAATTCTGTTTCAATTGTATTTTTGTAAACATCATTGTATGATCTAATCATATTACAAATGATAATGGTTCCCATTACTCATAACACGAGACATATAGGACGGGGTAACCAGGGACAGGCTAGTGTCATATTCGTTCGAAAAAGTCAAATGTGATTTGAGAAGGATTTCATTTCATCTTTAACACATAATAATGTTACTCTGGTCAGACTTAAAAGTTGCATGAGTGAGTGTGCTGGTCTGATTTACGCCCTAGCAACACTATATATAAAAGTTGAATGAGTGAGTGTGATGGTCTGTTTTACGCCCTAGCAACACTATATACAAAAGTTGCATGAGTGAGTGTGCTGGTCTGATTTACACCCTAGCAACACTATATATAAAAGTTGAATGAGTGAGTGTGATGGTCTGTTTTACGCCCTAGCAACACTATATATAAAAGTTGCATGAGTGAGTGTGCTGGTCTGATTTACACCCTAGCAACACTATTTATAAAAATTGCATGAGTGAGTGTGCTGGTCTGTTTTACGCCCTTGCACCACTATATAATAGTTGCATGAGTGAGTAAGCTGGACTGTTTTACGCCCTAGCAACACTATATAAAAGTTGCATTAGTGTGTGTGCTGGTCTGTTTTACGCCCTAGCAACACTATAAATAAAAGTTGCATGAGTGAGTGAGCTGGTCTGTTTTACGCCCTAGCAACACTATATAAAAGTTGCATGAGTGAGTGAGCTGGTCTGTTTTACGCCCTAACAACACTATATAAAAGTTGCATTAGTGTGTGTGCTGGTCTGTTTTACGCCCTAGCAACATTATAAATAAAAGTTGCATGAGTGAGTGAGCTGGTCTGTTTTACGCCCTAGCAACACTATATAAAAGTTGCATGAGTGAGTGAGCTGGTCTGTTTTACGCCCTAACAACAAGTTGCATGAGTGAGTGAGCTGGTCTGTTTTACGCCCTAGCAACACTATATAAAAGTTGCATGAGTGAGTGGGCTGGTCTGTTTTACGCCCTAACAACAAGTTGCATGAGTGAGTGAGCTGGTCTGTTTTACGCCCTAGCAACACTGTCCTTGTCATTCTGTGTTAACTGTTTTATGTCAAGAATTGGGTCTTTCGTTGATGATTTAGGGATTGGTTTTGATACTTTTGTAATTGTATTATAAGTCTTGGGCCAATGCAAGACGGTAAGCAGTGACCTATGGTCATGTTGAAGACTGCTTGCTGTTTTCCGTTGTGATTTTTTGGATTGCTGTTTGTTTATGTGTCGCGTACATTTATTCCACATCTCAATATCGACTATATAAAAGTTGCATGAGTGAGTGAGCTGCTGTTTTACGCCCTAGCAACACTATATAAAAGTTGCATGAGTGTGTGATACATTGCCATATATGTTACACGGCAGTGAAGTAGACTGAGCTAAGGTTACGTTATCGCAACTATATATGGTTTGCATTACACAAATTTGTTACCCGTGCGGGTTCCGGGTGGCGAATAGGCCCGCAGCAGCGCTAAGCTTGTCGGTAAAAGTCCACTAAAGAGCGCTCAGAAACCTGACATAGGGTCAGGCCGCTTTGCCCACAAAGCGACTGGGATGTGTGCCCCAGGTGGTTGAATGGGGCAGCCCTGACATCGAGAGATGCGGGGTCGTCAGGCGATAATGCGGAAAATCTGACCGCAAACCATAGTGGTGCAACGTGTTGGGAAAAATGTCATGTTCCTCGCACGTTAAAGAATCTGCTGTAGGTCTCGGTAAGAGTAGGACCCGTAAGATCCCCATGCAGGAGGTGAAATTTCCCGTCCCTACCCATCACTCCTTTTTCCAGCGGCAGTCAAAACTCTCCTACCCGATTGGCCTTGTGTCCCCATTTCCTCCACTTCATCATCATCATCTCATGTTCATCGTATCACCACTTTCATGATCATCTCCCGGATATAGCCGAAATCGTGCTGCTTGGGAGTAAAGCAATAACTTACTTACTTACTTACTTACACAAATTTGTTGGAATAGAAAGAATCCTTAACTAATAAAGTATTTTAACGGAGCCTCTCCTTTCCACACAAAAAATATTAAATATTAATATCAACGAGGAAAGAGTGAGTGAGTTAGTCTTTTACTCCCTACATGTAGGTTATAAAAGGGTGAAAACATGAAACGAGTGATACAATTTACATGATGGTCATAAATTAAATAATGGGGTGGGGTTGAAAACAAAGAAATATTAAATTGTTAACATTTGGGAGGGGGAGAAAGGTTGATAATGGCGGAAAATTAAGTATATAAGGTGCACTTCTTGGCGGCTTAGAAAATGGTATTTGTACGTGCACGAAGCTTAGCACTCTCAACACACGCTCAGATATGGTCAGCGACATGCTTTCTTGAATAACTGAATATATCACTCACAGAAAAATCTATTTATGTATATGTTTAAAAACATTTGAAATTATATGTAAGTGTATAATGGTTGGCTTTATAAGCTGTGGGTATTTAGTGTTGTTTAGTTCTTCCACACCAGTCACAAACAGCCTCCTATACGTCTTCATTTTTTTGGGTATAATGTAGATGTTTTACATTTTATATGATGATGTACGAATTTGGTAGGTGGGTATCTGTTTGTGAACAGTTCTAGTGTGCTTTTCAACAATATCATTTTATGATCGAAATGTGAAGCTTGTCGGTAGATTTCCACTAAGGAGCTGTCATAACCTTATGTGCGGTCAGGCCGCTTTGTCAAAAAGTGATAGGAATTGTGCCTTAGGCTGTTGAATGAAGCAGCCCTGTCGTAAATTATTCCGGATTCGTCAGGCTATAATGCAGAAAACCTGACCGCATACCATACCAAAAGAAGACATAAGATCCCTGTCTAGTATCGTCATAGCTGTTTAAGACAAATTTGCAGAATATTTTGGCCGAACAAAATATCAAACATAAACTTATTAAAGCTGACTGAGTCCACCTGCATAGTCCAGAAAATTAAACAGAGACACTTTCGTTGACTTGGTCATGTCTTCAGAATGCCAAATACCAATACAAGTAAAACAGCACTGAGATGGACACCCCTAGGGAAAAGACCACGGAGAAGACCAAAAACCACACGGAGAAAGAGAGTTGAGAATGAGCTGAAAGAGATGCATTTGACTTGGGGTGAGGCGGAGAAGAAGGCGAAGAACTGCACTGAATGGAAAGACCTTGTGTTGACCTTGCTCCGACCGGAGCAAAGAGGAGAGGTATACCATAATGTTGCAACGTGTTGGGAATAAGTACCGAAGGCTCCTCATTCAGGAGGCTAAATGGTCCGACCCTACCCATCCGCCCTTTTTAAGCTCACGTGGACCGAAGATCCACTTGAGCTATTTTGCCATCACTTGCCGTCCGTCGTCGTCTGTTAACAAATTTTAAAAAATCTTCTCCTCTGAAACCAATGAACCGAATTTTATGAAACTTGGTAGGATAAATTTAAGGGTATCCTGCACAAAAATTATGTTTTTATTTTGATCCGTCCAGGGGGTCATACTACTGTTTTTGGTGCGAAATCAAAAGTATTAGAGATGGGGGGAAATCAATTGGAACTACCCTTCTTTAGCGCCAAAAGCTCCTCAAAATTCTCTTTTATGTCGAATTTTTCAGATGACTCCTTGTAGGGGTTATATCCCTTTAAAGGGAAAAAAATTTCGTTTTTCACGTTTTTGACCTATAGATTCCATGAAAACTATTGCAGACAGAAAAAAAAAACTGTTGTTTACATCTTCACCTGGTTGAGCTGAACAAAAGTAGAGCTCGGTAAAATGTCTTTTTCTTTATCCTTGGCTTAATACTTATTATATTACTTGACTATTAGAATTAGCAAGTGGATTGTGATTTTCATCAATGAAATGCATTTTTATGATGAAGCGTTGATAAACAAAAATTGGTATATCCTGGCCCCAAAATCTTTGTGTATATAAATGTGATTTCGATAAAGTTTTCACATTGAAGTTGAGAGTAAATTGAATCTGACTTAGCATTTAACTTTTTTGAATATTAACAAGAAAGAATGAAAGCTTTATTGCTTTCGTTTATTAACCTACTATTGACACTGTAATTGAATTGTTGCTGAATGTAGTTCAAATACTTTGCTGGTAATCAAAAGGATTCACTCCGAAATAATGGAGCAAATTAAAGAAAATAACAAAACAGATATTACGAATTATCAATAGAACACAGATGCTACGGAACATCTGTGAAATGTGGTTTGCTAGATGAAAGACGAAAATATTTGTGGTTTGCTCCCAAAGAAATAAAGTTTAAATTTGTTTGTGACAAATAGACTGACGAAAAGATTATTCTCTTGGTAGGAGATTTATTGCTCTCAAGCTAAGGGTATATTGCTAACTATTCTACCTTTTGTCATATGTTGTCGGAACTTTTATCATATATCTTAAATGCACTTAAAGAAATATATAAGATATTAAATACGTCGTATTGAAACTTGGATTAAGGCTTCGATGACCCTTATTGTAGGCACTTGACACTCAATAAAAATGTAAAAACATGGGTAAATGCCATTTCTAATAAATATTAAACGTTTTATCGACCTTTTAGCAACTCTTGTGACTTTTAAATGACTTGGCATTTTTCAAAATAGTTCACAAAAAAATATACATTAAAAGGAATTCTGAATGTAAACAAAAACGCAAATAAAGTGTCAGGTTTTTGTTAAAAGTTTCATACTTGTTTATTTTGACAAAACATAAAAAAGAAGTTACAAAAATAATCAGACAAAAAATAACAGCTAATTTATTTCGACATTACGTCTCTCTCCAAACATCCTTCCCATCTTAAATTCCTTTAATCAGACAATATGTACTAAACTCTCCCAGATATTTTATAAAGACGAGATCAAGAGAGCTTTCATTTTTCAATAAATACACAAATACTGTTTATAATATATTGTATAGTTTACACCTTTTATCAAGTAAATAACCTTACAGAACATGACAACAGAGACAGGCTAAGACGATTTCTAACGGCTATGTTAATCCACATATTAACAAGTAGTCGTCTTCGTGTCTATCACAATCCAAATATTCCCTCTATGTTCTTAATCTAAATCAATGAGTCGTCTATATTAAGTGTTAAACATGGCATTTTATCAAATTGAGAAGACCAATTTGTTGCTGCTCTCTCGCCGCGTCCCGATCTCTATTCTCTCTCATCGCATTTTTCGAGGCTTATCTATAAAAGTAACCTTTTACAAGACGCAAGCGAAGGTATCAAAGTAAAATTACATTTCATTGATGAATGGGTTAGGTCTGGCACCAGCACAATGACAAATAGGTATTTAACAAACACCTTAAAATGTGATTGTCAGGTAAGTAAGAAGACTTCCTTTATACCGTTTAACTAATTAACTCGGTAAAGTAGATGATTCGTCTTACGGGGGATCATTTGAATCAATTAAATAAAACTTTAATCAAGCACCGTGTTACATCTTAAGCTAATGACAGATTTAAGATGATAGTATGTATTGTCTTAAGATTAAAGCTGATTAAAGGCATTGTTTTGAGTTATTATCATCTTAAAAATCGCTTGAATTAGCACCGTAACTGTTACAGAGAATAAAAGAACGAGTGCACACAACGTTTGACATGATTCAGCACTTACTCGTATAGATTAACCTGACCAAAACAAGTACTAGTGGAGTGGCTTTAGTGGGATATATTTTACTTCTTGTGTGCTTTCGCTGGCTTAAGATGTGCTATAATTGACAGGCTCGTCAGTTTAGGCAACTCGAAAACATTTCACATATTCATATAGAGTCTAAGAGGGTTTGTTGAAATGTAGCAGTCCACAAAGTTTCATGAAGATCTATCTTGCCATTTTCGTTTACCCAACCAAAATATTATTTAAAGGTTTAGCAGTAATATAGCAATCAAACGGACGGATGAATAGAACACTTAAAACAGTACAACTCAATGATTTAACTTGAACCATTAACATCTCAAAAACCAGACAAACTATACCTTACAGGATAAAACAAAATAATAACATGTATTACTAGTCAACAACGTTTACTATACAAACAATTATCACATATAATCATAAAACAAATCTCAATAATGGATAGTTGAATAACTTATTACCCGTTTTAAAAACTTCTGAATCAAATACAGAATGTTTACTAGCAAGAACACCCACATTCAGTTATGACAGGATACTGAATTTCAATCCATTGACATTGTCTATCAGTGTTCCAGTCTTTACAGTGCCAACGTAATAAAGTTATTGGCTTAGAGTTTTTGGTTTTGCATTGCATGCCCGGCGGAATAGAACAACTTCTTCCTCGATAACAAGATCCTTCTTTTATCCATCTTGGCCAAAATCGAATGCCTAAGTCTTTCCATTTATATATTAATGGACAATGTGTATAATTCCATAAATATTTTTGCATTAACTTTTTAGTTCTTTTGTCAACGCCTATTTTTTTAACTAAATTGTCCCCAAATGTTATCTTTGAACCAAAGTCTTTGATATATTCCGGCCGCCGCCCCTTGGGTCGGCCTTTTCTAAATCTTATATGGAGAACTCCTTCTGGATGAAAAATATGTTCTAATGGCTTAACAACTGCCATGTATTGTCGATCAAATTTTCGCCCTAACTTTTTCCTATTTGTTTTATAGTCTAAATCTGCAACTGTTGGGTCGAATGCCTTGTCTGGATTTTCATGTAGAGGTGGGATCGGCAATTCGTCTGACGGCAGTGGACGTGATCCCGTATGAAACGATATTTCGTTGATATTATCATAGTCTGGCATAAGCGGATCTACTCCCCGTAATCGGTCCAAATATTCCTTATTAGAATAAACCATGTCCACTTTCACGATAATCCAAAATAGAAAACAATAATAATACACAAGAATAGTCTGTAGATGCTCTTGTAAATTCATTACGTTGAGTTGAATCTGAAAAAACAACCATAAGCATTTCTATTATACATTACAAGTACGCTTTAGATTAGAAGGAGAAAGAATAAAATTACATTGAGTTCAAGGGATTGCAAACATTCGCTTTGTGCTTTTGGACTTTCAAGATCTAGAGAAGTATTATATTAGACTGAATGTAATACTTTATTAAGAATTAAAAACAACTGGCAAAAAATGGTTAGATCTTGTTAGTAGTAAGATTTTAGAATGATGAAATTGGTGAAATAAGCGTAAAGACAAAATACATGAAATATGTGATGACAATTTTGAAATCCATGCTAAAAGTATAATGTAATCATGGTAATAGAACTTTTAAATTAAGGAAACAGATTGATACTTTTACTTTAAGACCATCTCGCTTGATAATTGGGTACCTAAATTTTAATCATCGACTGCTGTATGCTTTGCAAAACATCGAAAAGCGAGAAGTATGAAATTAATAGGATATTAAGAGCATTTATGAGTAGGGTGTTAATGATTAGGAGCGAACGTTTTGCAGATAGAAAAGACTGACACATCAATTATCCAAAATGTAAATTAATGATTATAAAATGTAAAACAACGTATTTCATGTATTTATCACTGAATGCATATAGGTCGACATATGTACAGGTAAAACAATAAGTGCAAAAAGGTTGAATAACAGTAATTTCATTGTTTTACATGAAGAAGCAATGAGTAGTAAGGTAAAATATAGAATAAAAATCAACGCGAAAATGGAGACAAAAACTCTTCTTTAATCACTGTATTATCAAGACGTTTACGTTAATTAAAAAGCATATATTTTACAGTAGATCATTTTAAAGCACGATGAAAAATTTCATTGATTTTCATGCGATATCATTCCAAACTGTGATTGTAATTTGATAATTGTACACATGCATATCAAATTGTTTGACATAATATAGACAAATAAGGTGACAAATATGTATTATATTCTTTTATTAGTTTATGCTTACCATCTATCATTTGAATATATTGTACTGTAGTTCACATATAGATCCATACTTGTTAAATAAATTGTCCATTTTCTGCATAATCGTTTACGTTAAATATCCAGCTCTTCTCTTTGATAACAACATAAAATTACTACAACCCATTCAGAACTTTCTTAATTGTTTATACAAATATAACTTTTTTGTAAGTTTTTGTAGTATAAAATAAACTTTTGCCGATCACTTTTAACGTATATAGTCTAGACTCAGCGTCGCGTACATTTGCTTATAACCTATGCTTTTTCTATGAAGGTATAGAATTAAGAATAACAATGTTTTTTGTAGATATATAATTTTTTTACATCCACTATAACATCGAGGTATCACTTGATATAAACGTAGAAATATAAGAGAACGTGAACGAACGTAAATGTATATATCCTCAAATCTTATCTATGTCCTCGTATTTAAATAGTGTTATAAGCGGACACCGGTCACTATAAGTTATTCTTCTTGGAGCCAGTCATTCAACAGGAATAATGGAAAAAGTCTCCAGTTTACAGATCAAATATATATTAGTATAAATTCACATAAATATTTTACATTTCAAAGCGCCGTAGGAGGAGCTTGGCAAATGGACCAATACAGTATCGTGTTAGTCTAATAATAAAACACGGAGGCTTCTAAGTTGGATAGACACTCGATTAAAAACAAATTAACCGCGAGTTAACGCGGACGTGTCGCCGGTGTTGGATGCCTTTATAACGTTACAAGATTAATACGAGCCGAGAAAATGACATGTCAAACTCATTTTGGAAAATGAAACGAACAAAATATTATAATAATAGTGGCGGATCCAGGAATTTTGAAAAGGGGGGTGGGGTGGGGGGCACTGACTGGATATGGTCATGCTTCAATGATTTCCTACATATCGAACAATTTTTATTTTTCGCCAAAATGGGGGCCCGGGCTCGTTGCTCTGGATCTGCCCCTGATTATAAAGCTAATTGATATGCGCTATTTAGGCGTTGTATTAGTTTCTTTACAAAGATAACTCGGTACTCATTTGGGAAGGTTAGACTAGTTTACTAACAAACTTAAATCTCGCCGATTTACAAATAAACATGGGAGACATGGCTAATAATCTAACGTCTCCAATCTGATGTATAATTTATGACACGAATTAAATAAGGTAGATATATAGTTTTATAAACTGTTAAGATATAACTAATATACTCCTCTCGTAGACGAGAATCTTTGGGCTTTATACCTAATTTTCTTAAAGGGACGGGAAGAATATAAACATTTGTCCGCAGTTTTATCCATTAACCCATGTTTGCGTAATAATGCCTTGTCGCGAGCAAAGATCTACGGAGATTAAACACCATAATACAAGATTTATTAGTCTTGAGATTGTACAGATGCAACTTTACCCAAATAAAGAGACGTTATTGTGAAAATAACTTCTTCAAAACGCACAGATGTTCAAAGTGTGCAGTTTGTTAAGACCGTTTAACTATCTTTAAAAAATGCTTTGAACTTTTTATCTGATAGCAAGTTCTTTATTGGAAAAAAGTATAAAAAAATTAAATGATTCACAAGCCGTATTCCCTATTGATTCTTAAATGACTGATAAATATCTTAGATTTCATTCACAGGTTTGTTTTGAAAATGTTTAAAATATTTTAATCGTAAAACTTTGTACTATCCCAAGTTGATTTTTTAGGTTTTCAGTATCATCAAAGATAAAAATTAGTATAATATAGAATGGATATGGTGAGCTGCAAAGTAAGAAGGGGTGTTCGTGTGCCAACAGTGATTTTCATCACTGTTGGCACACGGACACCCCTTCTAAGTTTGCAGCTCACCATTGAAAATCACTGTTGGCACACGGACACCCCTTCTAACTTTGCAGCTCACCATTGAAAATCACTGTTGGCACACGGACACCCCTTCTAACTTTGCAGCTCACCATATATCAATTACTTTACAGAGCTGTACGCAACACCATTTATCATATAAATGGTATAATCTGTTTAGCTCTCTGAGTAACTCCTTAATACTTCCTTGCAAACGAAACGGACAGAGAAAGAAAAAACATCCAGACTTTATGTTAGGAATTGAGGATGTTTTAAATGATTAACAAAACACTTTACATAGACTTTTAAGTAGACTATAAGAGGTGACATGACTAGAAGAAATGACTACAGTTAAAAATTATACATAGTCATCCCGTTCTTATAAACTTTCAGTCTCATGAAAATCAGACCTTAAAAATCGCCCCCTTTTTTTGCTATGTCCGAGCGTACATATCAAAAAAGGGTGGAGCGATATTGAAGGTCTGGTTTAATGAGACTGATAAACTTTGAAATTTTCATAATATATCCAACTACAAATAAAGGAAAATGTTTTTACCGAAATTATCAGTTTCGTTAAGTGTCCGTCCGTCCGTCTGTCTCTGGATGATAACCTGAAAATGCTTCAATAGAATGGAAAAAATGCACAGCTGTTCAGTACAAAAAATGAAGATAAAGATAGAAAAATAGTTTTCAGCAAATCCGAAAATATGTTTATATAACATTTTTTTCCCAACAAGTGATTTGCTTTGATCAATTTAGGTGCATGTTAAACTGTTTAAAATTCCGGGCATTATCAAGCATGCATTTTTATTAGCTATTTCTCAATCCTCCCAAGCAGCACAAATTCGGCTGCTTCAGGGAAACCAACATGAAAGGTGTGATAAATTGAAAATGAAGAGGAAATGGGGTAACAAGGACAACTAAGGATGAGAGTTTTGACTGCCACTGAAAAAAGAAGGAAAGATAGGATCAAGCAATGAAGCCTCCTGTAGAGACTCTACGGTTCCTACTCTTAACGAGACCTGCAGCAAGGCTCTTTTACGTACGAGCAACGTGACATTGTTACCAACACGGTGCACCACTCAGAATAGCGGTAAAGCTATACGCGTTATTACCTGACGACCCTGGCAGTATCCATCTTGATAGCACTACACCACTCAACAACCTCAGGCTTACATCTCAGTCCATATTTGATCAAAGCGGCATGACCGTAAGTCAGATTATGAGCCGGTTCTTTAGTGGACTTTGAGCTAACTATTCACCCTCCGGAACCTAGCATGAAACTATTGGTTGAAAATAGGGGAAAAATATACACATGTATAAAGGCTACCTTGGTGCAACGATACTTTTTTCTCCTTTAACCCTTTTTTTTTGGCAATTTATAATGTTATTTTAGCAATATATCTAAGATTTACGTCTTGTGCGTGGATAAGCCTTTACCATTAATAATAACAATAAACAATACGTGTATTTGACTGGTGGGAACACAATGACCAGACAGAGAGACGCGAGTTAATCAATTTTTGTAAATATGCCTGACTATCGAATCCCGTAACATTATTAGGTCTGATCGGTATTCGACTCCGTTGTTTATTTGTACCATGAATACAGACCGGACGTTAGTATGTTAATGGACTGGTTATAACAAGTTGCTGGCACCAGTCAGTCATGTCAGGGGACGATAAACCAGTGTTATACTAATATACTTATGTTCTTTTGAATTAGCACGCGATTCTTACTAATTACAAAATGTCTGGCGTATCAAGCTTGTAAAGATACGTTACAAATTAGCAACTAAGATCGAATTATGTATGTAATCATTTAACGATAAGAATTTTTATGATTAATTTTTAAATGAAACCTTGAAAGTTTATTATATTTTTAAATTGAAATGATTAATTTGAAGTAGAAAATTGAACATATGATATATATCATGTACATTTCAATTATAAGATGAACGGCATGTTATATGAAAAGCATCATCACCGGCTAACGTCTGAAGACAGTCCGAATCATCTTAAAGTTGGGGTATTATTTTTGACAAAGAAGAGGCAAATAAGAGAAAACGTTAGACAATAGAGTAGGATATTACTGATGTCTACCATTTCATCCCATAATCCTTCCTTTTTTAAATCTTAAGCATGTGTTACTTTTTTAAACTGTCATCAGTTAGCAAGTGTTTACGATAGCCGCGGTGATACCCCGTTTTAATAGAGGAAACAATACGGAAATAATGCCTTAATTAGGCGTTGTGGAGTACATGTGCATGGAACGCATTATTTCAATCTGCTATGATCGACTAACTGAGAAAATAGCAACGAAATTTTTTGTAACGGACGAACAAAGGTTAAATAATACGCTCTCCTCTACTTTGAAACAGGGCAAAAAAATGATAAAAGAAAAACGATAAAACTGAAAGTTGTGTACTATATCAATATAGTATAAGACTAAAAGATGAACCCGGAAATTTCAGTCAAGGACTGTCCTACTTAAAAAAAAAAAACCAAGAACGATTTCTTATGTTCCGCCCCTTTTCTCTGGCTATTGACCTCTTAATTACTTCTTTCTAGCTAAAGCAGTATAGACCATCAGAATCGTATATTGGTAAGTTTGGATGATTAATTGTTTGCTAATTTTAAGATGTTTACATTAGTTTATAGTATGTACATAGGTGAAGACCTGAACGACAACCAGTCTATACGAAGATAGGTTCAGTCGATTAAATGATTTATATGTCGTCTATATAAACCTTAATTAGACCAACAATTATCGACCTGAATGGAAGGTATAGACCTTCATGGCACCACTGGTCAATGTTTGGTGCATTTATGCCACGTGTTTTGTATTTGTTTATACTGAACACATTTGTTTCTGCTTTAATAGTACATGTACATATCGGTTATTTGGGGTTGTTCCATCTTCCATGATGAAATTTACTTACATTTCTGCAATGAAATTACTCGTTAAAATGATATACTATAACTGAGATCATTCAAAGTTTGTAATGTTTAATAAATGTTCATGATAGAATATCAATTTAAATCATATTTCAAAATTTTGTTATGGCTGAAGCAGTAGCAGCAGTCTCCTGTTTTATGTATGATTGGAATCACAATAGAAAATTTCCGCTTCAAATGTTATAGGGTTTGGATACGTAAATTACCACCCCGGGTACACCCATTTCTTTTCCGCAACTCCCCTTAAACCACTTCATGCTGATACATATTCTTTGAAACATAATATAGCTGGCATTTTGCAGTATTAAAGGTGAAATAATGGAGAGCCAAAAGAAAGAGTCTGAAACTGCTTCGGAAATTTTGTCATTTTATATAAAAATTTTGCTTACGGTATTAAATTTAAAACATAACCACGGTAGGTCCCGTGTCCGGCGACAGGATTGTTTTTTCGAGAGGAATTGTCCAGTTTTTTCGAGAGAGGTCCAGGTTTTTTCGCCTGTCCGTTTACTAAAAAATGCTTAAATTCTCAATTGTAAGTGAAACAAAACAAAAAAGATGAATAAAAGTATTCAAAATGTTCAAATTATTACTTTTCTTCCAAAAAAGTCCGTAAAGAAGCATCAGTTAATGATTTATTAAAATTGACCAGGTTTTTTCGAGAGGCACAACAACTTGTCCGGTTTTTTCGAGAGGTGTCCGGGTTTTTTTGAAAATTTTGACTAGAGAGAGGAACTGGGTTTTGTGGAAACTATACGACTTAAATGGAAACTAATATCCCTCCTACTCAATAAACATACATTTAAACACATTACATGCAAAATATCAAGTTTGTTACTAACTTTAAAGCATAAGTAGACTGCCCAAATGCATTATCTGACTTATCTTTGAAGACTAAATTAGTATTTTGACAAAATTGGTTTAATGGTACATTTGTGACTTTCTTGACGTGCTTTAATAAATTACCGGTTTCAAAAAGAGCGATTGTTACGGTGGGCAAAATTTTGAAAGGTAACTGCAATCTTGTTTTTGTGCCTTTTCAAATCTTTGAAACTATAAAATCTACATGTATGTCAGAAACAAATAAATACAAAAAGAGCATATTCCACTGGTGCATTCTGTTATTTCAAGAATTTAAGGGTGTTTTGGAATATGGGATATTTACATATTTATTCCTGGAATACGGGATATTTGATGCAAAACAAACTGTGATATAGAATATTTAAATCTATTCTATTTACAGGGATATAGGATAAGAAAAAAACCTCTATTTTGAATACGGGATATTTGATAAAAACATTAGGGAATATGAGATATTGGAACCCCTTAACGTATACATATGTATGTAAAGATACAGAAACTTAAATAGCATTTGAATCTCATACTCTTATGTTTGTTTTATGTCCAGTCGACACTATTTCAGTCATAATCAGCAGGACAAGAGCTAATTGAAACATCAAAATGAATTATGTAGACCCACCCAGGACACATACCCATGTATGTCATTCGAAGGACCAATGCACGACCACAAACCAGAAGTAAAACGAACCAACTCACAAGATAGCCCAATGTACCCTTGACGCACCATAGGCCAATGCATCCAGAAAGTGACGAAATCCTCCCTCAAAAGTTTCGCACAATTTGGAACCCTTCCATATGGTGACTGACAATGGAGAACCCTTACCCGAAATGAGGTCATACTAGATGGAACATCTACCTGTGTGGGATATAGCCAACTCATAACCAGTTTCACATAACCATTCTTTATCTGGCGAAAATACAATGCTGAATCCTGTTTGAACCTATACTCACTAAGAGAGAGAGAAGCGGGGTTGGAATGGGAAACAAAGGATCTGTAAATTTTGAAGATCACTGGAAAAGGGAAGAGGTGGGTAGGTGCGGAAAATTTAGCCTGTGACGGTGCACAATGGGATATTTTACGTGAATGAACCTTGGAACTCTCCACGCACGTTGGTCCAATATGGTTTACGGTCAAGTTTCCGCATTGGTATAGCCAGATAAACCGGCATTTATTATGACAGGGCTGCCCCATTCAACCACCTGTGGCACACATCCTAGTCGATTTGTGGGCTAAGTGACCTGGAAAGATGACAGGTTTCTGAGCGCTCTTTAGTGGACTTTTACCGACAAGCTTAGCGCTGCTGCTAACCTATTCACCTTCCGGGTCCCGCACGGGAGCATACTCTTATGAAGTTTTTTGTTGAAACTATAATATATACAATAAAGAATAAATACATATGTGTAAAAATTAAGACGTACTGAAAGGGCGATCGAGTCTTATATAATCCTGGATAAAACAGCAGACATGAAAGAAGACGACTCTATGATACAAACAAACACATCCAAGAAACAACTACAAGTCAAGTTAAAAGAAGGTAGCCCAGAAACTGTAAGCATTTTCTGCTTGTCGCAACACAAATATTTTGTTTCCAGTCAATTATTCTAGCAGGCTATTTTCAATTTATAACAGTTGGTATTTATGCTTAGACAATAGATTAATGGGTTCTGGTTGTAGGCGTCAATTATGTGCCTGCCTGTTTATATAGGCTATATAAGGTTGAATTCTTGACTTTAACTGACGTATTCTTGTCCAAAACCCTTGAAATGATAGTACCGTATTCTTATTTTTTTAACAACATACAATGTCTTTTAAAATATGATTTAACAGGTAAGCAACACGCACAACTTGTCTATCTAAAGTATGAAAAAACCTGGACCTCTCTTGCAAAAACCTGGACGCCTCTTGAAAAAGCCTGGACATGTATTTTATTTTAATTTAGAAATATGTAAGACGCAACTTTTTGGCATCAATGTTTAGGATGCCATAATATAACATTGATGTTCACTTATAATGGTTAGCAATCTCGTTCAATATAGTTGTCTTTTAAGGGGCGAAAAATGCAAAAAGGTAAAAATTCAAAAAACAGCCCACAATTTTATTTAGGAATCACATTTTTTTTTATAGGAATTGGTGTTGTTATACAATATGATAATACTAAAATATGCCTACCGTTGGTAGCATTTTTTCTTCGCTTTCAGCTAAAAATCACTAAATATCACCAGAGTTTGCATTTTTATTGATTATTCTCTTGAAAAAACCAGGACAATTGTAAATCCCTCTCGAAAAAACAATCCTGTCGCCGGACACGGGACCTACCGTGATAACAATTCTTTCCATTTATATCCTTTTATTTCTCTTCCCAAATAAAAAAAACGTTTATTTTTGGTGGTTTTTCATGATTAGCTATTTAGAAATAATAACTTGACAACCATAAGAGCCGTATATAATAGTACATCACATACGCAGAATAGAGACAATCAGTCGAACAGGATATAATTTTTGGGAAAACAAATAGACTTTCCCCTAGTTTATTAAAAGCTTATAATTGTCTAACATTTGATAGAATCGCTTTGTACAGCTATTTAGACTCCGGATCACTTTATTTCAGACATCCATTGGCGCGAGGTTGGTGTTAGAAATGCGGGTGTGACAACTACTCGGAGACATTCGGACAGAACAGGTTTGTTTTCCGGGACGCCACTGGCCATTTTTTACAATAACATTTATGTCACAAGTAATGAGCTAATACTAAACATATAATTCGATTACATTTATCTGTGTATTTATCTCATAAGTATTATCCGTTTTTAAATAACTACGATCTATTTCGTTTGTCAGATCAACTGTATGAACTTCCATATAAATGTAAAACATTTCCTTATGAGTTTTTATCGCCTTCTTTTTATCATCTCAATAACAGCTAACCGATTCTGACGTTTGTCGTAGTATAAAAAGTTGGCGTCAGAAATTTTAACGATCATTGTACTTTAGTATTTGATAACGTTTAATTTTGCTTGATGCTAACGAATGACAGGTTTAAGATATTTAATACAAATCTTTTTTGATATTTTTTTCTTCCGAAATTACAGGTTTAGTCTCCATAAACTAGCGAAAAGTTAATGTATAAACATATAATAATAGGTTTCACCAGCCCGACTATCTCAGTGGCGACCCCCATGCGTCAAAAGGACCGAGATCAAACGTTCATCTGACACGGAATAACGTCTGAAACAGCAAGTTACACATGTAAAAAAATGGAAATTTGCGGGTACAAAACAACAAATCATCGTCGTTTGTTGTAATAATCTGGAGTTATTAACAAACTGTCTCCATTCGTTTATTCAAATGCAAATTCTTTACAGCTTATTACATGTTCTCATTTTTTCTCTCCAAAAGATATACTAGTATTTTGTTGGCTTGTTAAATCTGCAAGTGCCTTTTTCCATTTGTATGTACAAACAGAGCCTGATTAGAAATTTTACGGAATACATCATAATACTCCATGCTCATAGACAAATTCCGGATTTCTTTCTCTTACATGAGTATAATTTGGGGGTTTGTCATAGATTGTTCTTACTTTAGCTTTATATTGATGGTTGGCAATGGATGGTGGTGCTATAACAAGCAGGCAATGCTTAAATGACTAAGGCTTCGACTTAAGTTCACAATCCTTATTTCAGTTAAGTTGTCATACCCGTAGCCAGAATTTTTTCAATAGGGGGTCCGAAAATGTGAAGAGAGCGGTTCGATTCCCCAAATGCTTAACCGATTTTTCACCTGATTTTTTCCTATTTTGATAAAAAAAAAATGTCCAAAAGGGTGGGGGGGGTTCGTCCGAACCACTGGAACCCCCCCCCCTGGCTGCGGGTATGGTTGTTTTGTGTGTTTTATTTGTCGTGTCCATTTTCCCTCTTTTTTACCTCTTATATTTTGTCAAGGTAACGATATGTTATTGAAAAACTGGTACCCTTCACTTGTCACAAAATAAGTGTTTGCGTCAGAGTTTCAGGAAGATTTTGGAACTAGTACTCCTCTAGACCTTGCCTTCAAATACTGAAAAATTATGTGGCTAACTGACCCCAACTTTTTAGGACATTTTTTGATTATATAGACCTTAAGAACCAACTATTAAGATTTCTTAAGATTCGTGATACAACTTCATTCTTTTGGGGCCCAAAACGTCGAAATGTTAAAGTTATGTAAAATCTAGAGGAGTTTGGTTTATATCTTGGAAACGAGAACACTGACCTATGTTTTTCTATTTTTCATTTGATAAAGTGGGCCATTGTCTATCATTTCCACAATAAATGATAAAATCTTTGATATAAAAATATTCAAGAGTGACCATACTTAACCAAAATAAAAAGTTATTACATTAACTTTCTTGTAAATATGGGACATTGAAAAGACTAAAAAGGTCAAGGATGCGTACTCTTCTCTAAACCACTAATACACCTGGTCTAACCGCAAACCTAATTCGTAGTATAGAAAATCATAACCTTTACAAAAAAATTATAAATTCAAAATACATATTTGTACATAATATTTATATGATGATAACGATTTTGGCAGGGAAGTGAGAAAATATAGAATGAAATGAACGAAGGAATTAAATAAAAAGTTTATATGGTGAAAAAGATTTAAAAGATTTGTCGAGACTTGCTGACTCATTCACAAAATTTGAAGTCTATTTTAAAATGCATAAAAATAAGCACTTGTCATCGTTTTACCCCTTTTAAAATTTGTGGTCACTTAAGTGAATTATACTTTAAAATACGGCATCAACACGCAACGGGTAAACTTGTCCTTTAATGTGTCAGATTTTTTAAAAATGTACACTTATCAAATGTTTTAAGTTTTACAAATTGACTATCCAATTTTATAACAGAATAAGACAATAAAAACGGAGGGAGTGTTGTAACCAGCGGGAACCAAGGGCCTTCCGGAGCATCCGAGTTTATCACTTGCAATGCCAGTGATTTTACTTGGTATCGTCTGTGCCGCGTTGAGTTTCTATGATGAAACTACGACATATGAGCATTTGTCATAATGGTATAAAGGTATACAACGCCTTTGATAGGATGGAACTACATTGCAGTCCTACCGTGTGTGTGTTGCAATTAGCAGTAACTTCTTACCCTTCCGTAGCAACTGAGTTCCCTTCCGTTACGACTTCAGTTCGCGTTTTTGATTGCTTTTCATTTTTTTTTCTGTCTCTCAGATGTTGATTTGTCAAAAGGCTGTTTTGTCCTCCATTACCGGGTTTGGCACGCTTAATTGACAATTTGCAGCGCGACAGATGTGCTATAGCAAGCTGGAACTGCTTTCCTTCCCGGAGCACCATAGATCACTTTCGTTACGACTTGCGTTCGCGTTGTTGATTGCTATTCAGTTGTTTTTGTGTTGTCTATTTCTTCGTGCTGTTCTCGTTCGTGTTTGCTGGTTTTGTCTTTGTCCTTTCGGACATTTGACATTCAGATGCCCATTGGTACCTCTTTTAATATTACGTATTTAAAGCAATACTTACAATTGCGGGCTTTTGTGTGTAATCACGGTAACATGCATCTTATTTAAGAATGAAAATACACTCATCATAAACATTTGAACATAAAAAATAGAACCCCCGAACTGTGATTATTAATGAATTCGAATATAACAGATATGGCCCCGAGATATAAGAGACAGATACCCCAATCATAATACCACCCCCTATGAAAACACAGAAAATTTAACTGCTGTACCAGCAATCACTTGTGTCAACTGCAATGGAACATTTTACCTATATATTTATGACTGTATACATGCTTAGACAACGATAACAAATCATCAGTGGTGCCGTCTACGAGTAACATCTCAGACTTATGTCCTCTTAAAGTAACCCAAGGACCTTTAACAGGTCCCATATTTAAGTTAAAAACCTTATAAATTCTTTACCTTGTTGTTATTATCTCATAAATCATCATGTTTGTAGTAAGTGAGAAGTATGACACATTTTAACATACTTTAATCGCCGAGGTGGCGTGAAGTAAGGGAAGACGTAAATACCACTACAATATGTAATTGACGGCTTCAAACGACTTAAAACGTCGAGATGCATTGACAAATAAATAGAACCCCTTCTATCTTAGTTCATCGACGAACAATAAATTTTGAAGATACAAATAGGTTTTCTATCACATATCAAAATTAAATAACGTCATCCCATGTGGCGAAAGTAAACTTTTTATTACAAAAGGTATAAAATTTGAAGAGCATGTATTTTTAATGAAAATCCAGCAAAAAATGTTACCGCGTGATTTGAGAGATTTTTGTATGGTGTACTTAACATATTTTATAAAAATGATTTGTGATTTTAAAATTGTGGTTAAAATCATTGAAGAAATTGTTTGAAAATGATTTCATGTTCTTATATAAATGTTTAAGAGCTAACGCCTGAAATTCAACAACAAACATAATTGATCAATGCAAATTGTAAGAAGTATTTTTCTTGATTGAATATACGTTATTTTGCCTAGATGTTTATACTTTAAGAAGACAATATGATAAAATATTAACACGTGCATAATTCATTTCTAGTACGAATTTCATGCACAAGATATTAAAAAAAGTTAACTATTTGTGTATATTTTATGTACTCGATATTTTATTATACGAAATACCAAAGCATGTATCATTATTTTTTTTTAAATTTGTACTTAGACAAAATGTTTGGCTGAAATATTAAGAAAAAATCCGAAGAACATCAATACTTTTTCGCCAGAAAATAATTCATCAAGATCTTGTAATATTGTCAATCGGTTCGTCAATCTGACAGTGGTCAAACAAACAAAAAACATTCCGACTATACAGCTAGAATATTATCAACTTGGGCGACCAAGATGAGATATTACTAGCATTCAGAAACATTAATGAAGAAAATGACGTGAAAATTGACATCTATGTAACACCAATAAAGCCAAAATAATTAAGTAGATCTACTCAGGAACGATTCTAAGGATCTCTAGACTAATATACGCCGGCTTGTATGCAGTTTCTAAGCAGAAAAGACATTCTTACAAGATATGAATTTGCAAGTTTTACGACTGCTTATTAGTACGGTCCTATTTCGGAATAATATTCTCAATCAGTGAAATGAAACCAGTATAATGGGAATGAATCACTAAAACGCCCCGTTATTGATGATTTAGACGGTTTGCACTCATTAACCGGACCTCTTTTGTAATTTTTGTAACAGCAATACTTTTAGTATTGACACGTAGTGCATATAGTCTACCCGTACATTGAGTAATAATTAAGGATAAAGGTATTAACACTCAATATTTGATTTGGGTTTTGTTAAAAGTAATACTTTAATTGTATTGGCTACATGAACAATTCAAATGGCACCAAAAGTATGTCTGATATATTGTAAAGGAAATTGTTTTTACAGCATTAGAAATTTATATTTAATGATAAAAAACTTTCAACCATTTTAAAAGTATGACATCGTCTTTTTTTCACCGATAAACACATTTCTATTGCAATTTTTAATACTCTTAATAAATATTTGACTGCAATGTTAGGCCAAAATCCCCTTTGCATATTAGTTTGTTAGAATTCTGTATAAGTTCACGACAATATGAACAGCTCATCTTTTGAAATTCAATGTACATGAAATCATTACGTTCATCCACAATGCTATATACTAGTATCACGGAGATGAACATAGAGTGAGTGAGTGAGTTGGTGTTTTACGCCCGTGCAACACTATATAAGTCATTTACAGACGGTGAACATGAAAACTTTAAGGATGATAAAATGAACATGAAATGTTGTAATAAAGGAAATATGGGGGTGGAGTGGGAAACAAAGGAACGGTAAATTTTGAAGAACCAAAGAAAAAGGGAGAGGTGGGTAGGGGCGAAAAATTGAGCCTATGTGGTGCACTACTTGGCGGTCCACAAAGGGGTCTTTTACGTGCATGAAGTGTGGCACTCTCCACACACGTTGGCCCACTATGGTCAGCGGTCAGGGTTTCCGTATTATAGACCTGACAACCCCCGCGGACGAGGGCCACCCTAGGGTACACACTTGGTCACGCTGTGGGCTGAGCACTGACCCGACGTCAGAATCCCAAGACCCTTAATCGCCTCTTACGACAAGCTAGACTCTGCTGCGGGCTTATTCGCCACCCGGGACCTAAGTGTGCATCACATACCGAAAACTGCAATGATTAGTAATCTTTTACGTATACGAGGAACGTAGCCTTTTCCCCGCATGGTGAACCACAATGGATTGCGATCAAGTTTCCATATTATGGATAAACGACCCCAAGCTGCAAAATGACAGGATTACTATATTTCATCACCTAGGGCACCCTCTTAGGGCATCCTTGCCATACAGGGCAAAATTATGGTTTGCGGTCAGGTTTTTTGTTTTATTACCCGACAACCATGTCATGCAAGTTGACATGCAGTTCTACCCCATTTAACATACTAGGACACACACATCCCACTTGCTTTCTGGACAATTCAGTCTTCAACGAGGCGCACTTGACAAGCTTTGTGCTGTGGTTTTTATGTGCTGACTCCTATGAAACCTGCACGTAAAGAAAAAAATATTTAGTTTTAAGTTTTATCAATGCGTTATATTTAGAAATACTGTGCTAATATGTCTATTCATTGACTTAAATTTGATTTACCCTAAAAGAGTCACAGTGACGTTGAAAAAATAAAAGCAGCAATGAAAGAGTGAGTGAGTGAGTTGGTGTTTTACGCCCGTGCAACGCTATATAGGTTATTTACAGGCGATGAACATGAAAAGGGTGATAAAATGAACATGAAACGATGATGATAAATGAAAAATGGGGGTGGGATGGGAAACAAAGGAGCGGTAAATTTTGAAGAACCACAGGAAAAGGGGAGAAGTGGGTAGGGGCGGAAAATTTAGCCTATGTGGTGCACTACTGGGCGGTCCACAAAGGGGTCTTTTACGTGCATGAAGCGTGGCACTCTCCACACACGTTGGCCCACTATGGTCGGCGGTCAGGGTTTCCGTATTATAGACCTGACAACCCCCGCGGACGAGGGCCACCCTATTCAGCCACCTAGGGTACACACTTGGTCGCTCTGTGGGCTGAGCACTGACCTGACGTCAGAATCCCAAGACCCTTAGTCGCCTCTTACGACAAGCTAGGCTCTGCTGCGGGCCTATTCGCCACCCGGGCCCCGCACGGGACCAGCAATGAAAGAAATGTTCCTTTTTTTTCATATAATTACCTAATAATTACTTAACCTTTTAGTTTTCATTTGTTAGAAGACATCATAAGAAGGAAACCCGTGTCGGTTGTTTCATAGATAGTTTTTATAATGACCATACGATGTATGCTTCTATCTGGAATTTTGGTATTTTAGTAATATTGTAATGTCTTATTTATTTGTCGTTTCATGATGATTAAAGCACTTTTGGCAACATCAATAATGTTTATTATTCTTTCTATTTGACAACAAACACTTTAATTCCGCCTACTCTTTTGGTGTTTTTGTACATCATTACGTAAGAAATTTATAACAGAAGAACAATATTGACACATTATTTAAAAACTTTTTTTGAGTAAGAAAGTTTAAACATTAAATCTAATTTAAAAAGATTGTTTGAAGTTCGAACTATAAAAAGGTAAAATTTAACAATCTAGGCGGAGCCAAGTACTAGGAAAAAGCTCGACCTTTATGGAATATTGGACTATGGTATGTGTACAACCGCATTTAGAATGAGATTATATTTGTATGTATTCTGTGTTTGCAAAATATGGCACGACACGTCAATACTCTGCACGATAACCAAATTTCGTTTTTGTTTTGTACTAGTAATCAAAGGTTACTAATGCCCTTTTTGCATTAATGTTTGTTCCGTTACCAAATAACATAGAATGTTTCACTTTTTTCATTCTGACCAAATATTACGACTGTAAAAGAGGGAACAGCATTTAGCATTGCAACCTATGCCCTTGTGGGTTTTAAGTTTGGAAAAGGTCCGTGTAGCATAGCTTATAGCTTGTCAGTAAAACATCTATTATAAAAAATCAATTAACAGACTGTTTTTCCCGCACAAAAAAGCAACTGGGATGTGTAACCGTGTCGGGTGGTGAATATTACCGTAGCAGCACATATATTATTTCACAAAAAGCGCACAGAAGCTGACGTTTGGATGCAGCTTTGCCCACAGATTGACAGCGATTTGGTTGAATAATGCAGCCCTGTTATCTTGGAAGCCGGGTTTATCAGTCTATAATTCGGAAACATTACCACAAACCGCGGTGGTGCAGTGACTGTTTTGGGGGAAAATATCACGTTCCTCACATGTTAAAGAACCATGCTGCATTTCTTGATAATGAAGAATCCGAGGATCCAAAGCAGGCTAAATTCAACGGACAGAATTGTCATTTTTAAGTGGCGATCAAAACTCATTTATCCAATTAGTCTTGTGTCCCTATTTCCTTCACGTAATCATCATTCAGGTTCATTATTTTGTCACCCATTTCGTCTCTTTTATATGACCGAACCCGTGTTGCTTAATAGGATTTCCCAAAGATCGTTTAAAGGGGTAATCGTTATGTTGCCTGCAGTGGTCTTTATGTAATGATATACAAAGCTTACCCGACCTTACCCCGGCTTTTATCTTAGTTTGATATGTCAATTCCATTTCATGTTCATTTAATCGCCCTTATATGTTCATCATGATTTTTGCCGAACTACGATAATCATTTGCCAGTAAATCCGGGCTTTAAAAACTTTACCATGTTCATTCTCTGACATGTTGCCAGGCCTGGAAATGACTTGCTAAATAAATGCTGTTATTATAATACACGGGTACGACATCGGCTGATTAGTGTAAATCCATTTGAGGTCATATTCGGGGTAAATTGTAAATTATATATCCCATCACATATTGAGAAATTATGAGCGGCGAATTTGGCTGGTTTTGAGTGAAAGAAGCAGAGGTACCAACTGAAACTTGAAACTTTAATATTTGATTAAACGCCTATTTCTACATAAAAAATATATATTCAATGGCGTTGTACAATACATAAGATACAAAATCATATTATACAATATATACCAATGGCGTTGTACAATACATAAGATACAATATATACAAAAAAGCAATAACAGTTCAAAAAAGTGAAAAAATAGTCCTTAAAGAAAAATGTTTTCAATTGCTGTTTAAAAGTGTCCAAAGATTTGCTCTGTCGTATGATAAGAGGAAGTCCATTCCACAATTTAGGGCCTACGGTGCCAAAACTTCTATCAGAAACTGGGCATCGGAATGTCAAATGTCCGAACGGGCAGAGACAAAACCGGTAAACACCAACAAGAACAGGACAAAAACAGACATCATGTAAAAAAAAACCCTACTGAATATCAATTAACGCGAACTCTAGTAGTAAAGTCGAGTGCTCCGGAAGAGTAAGCAATGTCTGCTTGCTATAGCACACCCGTTGCGTTGCCAACAGTCAATTCAGTGTGTCAAATTCGGTAAAGAAAGTCAAAACCAAGCCCTATGACAACCAACATCTGCACTCATCTGCATGAGAGATCGGAATCCCATATTTGTCTTCCGTAAAATTTTGTGAGGGGAGACAGCAACCGAGGACCAACATAACCCTGTGTGAGCATTTTTTGTGTCAGATGTGACGCTCTGCTATTATTTTTATACAAAATGTGTTCTTAATAAAACATTAAGAGTTTTAAGCCATGTTCAACGCACATGAGCACACAAGGATGGTGACAACACTGTTGAACAGTGGCGTTGACTATTTACCCGGGTTAAGAATATATAGTATCATAATGCAGGTCGTATTATTTATCTATAAAATATGTATATTAGATGATGTTTATATACTTCTTATTACAAGTACTGAGGTAGTGCATCAGTATCAATGAAATGATTAATTTATGTTTATAGCTATATAAATTTACTGCCTACATAACATGTCATTAATAAGTAATATGAATAATTGACATTAATGAATGAAACAGTCAGAAAGGAGTCCAATATTGGCCACCTCATTTAAAGACAAAGAACCAAAAGTGCGTTTCCCTAAACATGTTTAGTGATCACATTTTACTAGCGAAAAAGTTGATAGTCCTCTACAGATGGGATATTCATCTGAATATCAATTGCAACTTAGGTATAGTAAGTTGTTGGTTTCCTCTCAAGCAGCACAGATTCTGCTACATGTATATCAGATATGAAATTATGATGGAGAATATGGGTACATAAGGCCAATTTGGGTTAGGAGTTTTGATCGTCATTAAAAAAAAACGAGGGATGGGAAGGCGCTAATCGGATTTAGTCTCCTACATGTGGATTCTACGGGTCCAACTCTCAATGAGACCTGCAGCAGGATTCTTTAACATTTTCCCCCACACTTTGCACCACTATTATTTAGTGGCCTGGGTTCCCGCATTATACATAGAATGAAAACCCCAGGGTCTGTCCCATCAAACCACACGGGGCATGCAATTTAGTCGTTCTGTTGGCAAAGCGACCTGACTAGATGTCAGCTTTCTGAGCGATTTTTGTGTGGACTTCTACCGACAAGCTTAGCACTGCTCTGGGCCTATTCAACAGCTGAAACTATGAAACTGGAACTTGTAAGGGCTTTTTTGTCTATTTTGTTGTGTTAGGTTTTAGATAGCCACTGGAAAAAAAACAGGGAGGATAAGGCTGGTCAATATATTCACTTCTGCGAAGAATAAGATGGGTTCTTCTCTTTCGGAGACCTGCATAAGTGTTCTTTTGTGAGACCTGCACATGTGTTCCTTAACGTGCAAAGTACATGACACTGATCCAACACGAAGCACCACTATGAATTGTAATCAGCATTTGCTTTTTGTGGCCTGGCCACCCCGGCATGAAAATTGACAGGATTTACCTATTCAACACCTGGGGCACACAGTAAAAGCTTAGCATTGTCACGTGCCTATTCGTAAATAGGTCCTAAAAATTGGTCCACAAAGGGATCTTTTACGCGAATGAAGCATGGCACTCTCCATACACGTTGGTCCACTATGGTCGGTGGTCAGGGTTTCCGTGTTATAGACCTGACAATCACCGCGGACAAGGGCCACCCTATTCAGTGGGAAGGGTACACATCTTGGTAGCTCTGTGGGCTTCAGCACTTACCCAATGTCAAGACCCATAGTCACCTTTTAGATTCTACAGCAGGCCTATTCGCCACCCGGGCCCCGCACGGTATTGCACTGTTAAAGGTTTTTTTTACAACAGGTTATGTTTGTACTTTAATAGACTGTACTATTAATATATAGGGTAGTGTTGATTGCAGTGCCTATTTAATAAGGACTTTTTTATCACAATACTGGAAATATTGAGACGACTATATAAACCATAACTCTTCAACTTTAACAGTATGTCTCTTTGTACATACAAAAAGTTTGATTACTACGCTTAATTTCAAAGGATAAAGGGCTATCATATTCAATTAAGTCAATAATAAAAACGCAAATGAAATTCTTTCGTTAAATATGAAGTCAACCATAATAACTTATGAATTTGTGTTTTATCTAAATGATGACAGTATACCATTGTTAATGATGCATGGATCATTACTAAGTTCATATTCTTTTGATGTAAGGATAATGAAGATATTGTGCCAATGGTTTGACTTGATATTCTACATGACATGGAAATATTGTGTGGTCTTTTACCTGTTCTATTGACCCGTATGTTTATATTTCGATGTAAAGGTCTCATTAAAAATTAAATTCATGCATCCAAATGCACAGGGAGGGAAAATTGCCAGAAAAGTAGAAAAGTGCAACTCTCAAGTGCGTTTTAACCAAATTGTCTATATATATTAAATTGACATAAGAAAAAAAAAAATACAAATCTCAACAAAGTTCCAGGCAATAAATTGATTATTCTGAAATCCTACACATAGGTCGCATAAATATTAAGAAAAATGCTGAACCGCCATCCTGTTTACTGGGCAATAAGCAAACAAAAATCTGCAAATAACGTTGCATTCTCTATATAAACTGTAGCGTAAACAGGAAATTTCAAACGGGAGGGCGCGCAATTAAAAAAAAATTCTGGGACCTCTTGTTTCATATAGTTTCTAACCAAATTTTCCTGTCAAATCGGAGAGCACGCGCCCGGCACACCGGTCCTGAATCCACCTTTAATAAGATATACAATAAGGCACGCTTTCCTAGCTGACAACTATAAAAGGTCTTATTCTGGAACCTTGGAATCAATGCGCAAGGTAGGTTTTGTAACCCAAACATTGATGTCTCGTGTAAATGGCTATTACTCTGTGCAGGTGCCGGTTTACGAATAGGCCCATGGTACGCCCACCCGGTTACCGAATAACGAGCCCGTGCGCTTTGCCCACAGCTAGTTTGATTTTTATAGAAAATAAAGAGATGTGGAATAAGTGAACGCGACACAGCCCACAATTAAACGGCAATTTAGAAAAACCACAATGGACAACCGCCAGCAGCCTTCAACGAGGCCATTTGGCACTGCTCGCGGTTCTGCAATTGGCCCATGGTCTAAATAAGATGCATATAATTCAAATCCAGCCCTGAAATAGTCACGGATAGACCCCCTTCTTAAACAAGGAACAGAAAACATCAAAAAGACATGTACAAACGAAAGCTTTGTCAAAGATTCCTGGCTTAGGACAGGCACATGTAATATGTGGTGGGGTTAAACTAGTTTTTTGGGCCCAACCTTCCCCCTATCAATATTCCTAGACAATTTGATTTTTATGCCAATTTGAAATGGTAACATCATCCGTGGTCGTCAGGCCATAAAACGAAAAATTTGGTGAAACATGTTGTGAAATATGTCAAGTTTTTTCACGTTTTTTTGCAAGTTAAAAACAGGTCTCGGCAAGTGTAGGACCAATAAGATACACTGCAAAAGAAAATTACCCGAGCTTGCCCATGCTTCCTTTTCCAGTGGCAGTCACAACTCATATTTCTGATTGACCTTGAATACTTTCCCAGCATCTTACTTTATCGAGTGTGCTATAGCAGGCAGGAGCCGCTTACTCTTCCAAAGCACATGAGTTCACTCTTGTTACGGCTTGAGTTGATTTTGTGTTTTGTGTTTCCTCTTGCTGTTTTTATTCGTGTTTACAGGTTTTGTCGTTGCCCTTTTGGACTTTTCACACTCGGAAGCCCCATTGATGCCTCTTTATTTCTTTCTTATCATTACTTATTTTAATATCTAATTTGAAGTAATTTCATGTTAATTTCCCTGAAATAGCTAAACTTTAATAGTAGTAAAATACTTACCAGACCATCATCTAGAGATCGAGCTTGATAGATACAGGAATATACCAAGAGAACAAAGACTAAATGTAAATCATGCAAAATAATTGATGATGAAGCTCATTTCTTCTTTCATTGTCAAATTAATAATAATATAGGAAAAACACTTATTGAATCAATACAAAAACAGTATGCTAATTTTAACCAACTTGAAGCCATTGCTAAATTATTTATTGTTCTTAACCCAAATATGGATGTTTTGCCCACGGTTGTTGATTTTGTATTTTAAAGCAATCATTTGAGTTGCGACAATGAGATCCACATTGGTCAAAGTCATACATATTTGTAAATACTATAATATCTTTGTATGTACAGTTACGTGTTTATTGTATTTGCTTAATCTCTTGAGATTTTATTATGCAATAAAGTTAAAGCTAAACCTGCGCTGCTTCGGGATGAAACGCAATGCCTAATTGTGTGGTTAAATGATGAAACATTCTACTAGAACTAATGAAATCAGCTTACTTTAGTTAGAATGGTATAGGACAAATATTTAGAGAAAGTGTAAGAATAAATAATGGTTAAGTTAATTAAACCATATGTGTTGCGTAAAATAGACAACCATTTTCAACTCCGAAGTTAGACTAAGAGCGAAATATTAACACAAACGTCAGCGGTATGGTTTAGATCTTAACCGAAACATTGCATATGAAACAAACATTTTTTTTTTAAATTCAAAACGTTTAGTTTCCATTTTTTCGTATAAAAGACGCCAAACTATTATAAAATATGAGTTTTGTGATAGACCATAAAAGACGTACTGATATAAATTCTTTGTGATTTGACTTCAGGAATTTCGTATATGTGGTCGATATACATGTAGCTTTTGACAAAATTATAACACCTTCTTGTAAATACTCTTTAATCCAAGAGGGTTATGTGGGATTTATACGGGTACAAAAAGTCTGTTGTTATTCTAAATCCAGACACTTCCTTATCGCAAGGAGAGGATGACAAGAACTCGTGGTTACCATCCACGCCGAGAGAGGTATTATTGTTATATTTGCTCATTGAAGAACTGGGGATTTTGAATTATCATGACTGATACAATATTTGTCGTACTATCTGAAAAACGATTGTACTTAAAATGGTCATACATTTTCAGTGTAAAGTCGGCTTGAAATGTACCTGACTCAAATGTTTTCAACATTCAAAATAAGTTAGTTGGTTAGTAAAACTCTGTACTTCCATGCAGTCTGAACCAGGGGCATTACCGGCTTTAATAGTTAATAATAAAAAATCTCAAGACAGTAAAAAAGTTTGAAAAAAGGGTAAAATTTTTAACAAAGAAAAAGAAAAAAGTGAGAAATGGTAGACAACAGTTTATAATTAGCTAGTTGTCTATCGTTTTCTCCCAGTATCCTCTTCTTTGTTAAAAATCAAACACAATAATTGATTTTGGACTGTCTTCATATTTCGAGCGTCAACCATACTCTATGCTGAATACGACCTTTAACTGGAAATGGACATGAACAGCATGGAGGAATTATAAAGCAGTAATATAAGGTCACAAAGCCAATAAAGTAAACGATATTAGGTTTTTACTGGTAAATCAAGGGATAGGAAAGAACAGGCAATTTAGCCTACCGTTTATGCGCCCCTCATTGAAAAACCCGAGTATGTTCTTAAACGTACGAGGAATGTGGCAATATTCTTCACGCGTTGCATGACTATAGTTTTCGGGCAGGTTTCCTGAATTATGACCTGACGATCCCGGAACCAACGGGACACACGACACGGTCCCGTGGCTGCGGGTCTCGTTTCAGCCCTTGGAACACACGGGCCGGGGGGTAAATATAAGATTCAATGCTTAAATTTGTCCATGACATTGTACAAAGCTTCTTAAAATAGAAAAAAAAGAGCATTAACGCAAAGAAAACCTTATTGTGATTTTTTTTAAATGATAACAAATATGGAAAGAAACTTTTCACGTATGTGAAATGTGTGTTCAAGAACATTTAACAACCCATATTTAAGAAAATAATCTGGCCAGCACCTAGGTTGAAAAAAATAATCTGGTTTCAATCTTGCTAATTGAAAAAAAATAATCTTGCCAACAAAATTTCCTTGCTGAATATGTGTGTGAAAAAATAATCTGGCCTGCAAAGCTGGCGAAAAAAATTTCCCGGCTCAAGGTAAAATCTCAGCCCCCCCCCCCCCCCCCAGAAAATCAAATGGTCCGTGCCTTATTTAAATAGACTCTTTCGACTCTAAGTCTTTTGGTTTTCGGCCTTCCAATTATTTTGATAAATGTTGTTAATAACAGGTTACTTCATGAAATATGTCCTAATACAGCATAATAAGTTGCATGAACACCAACATTGGTACTTTGAATTCAATATTTAAAAAAGAATGATAAACTTTCAACACTGCTCTTACTTTCGTTCCTTAAAATACTACTACTTCGGAGGAGGTTCCGAATGTACATGGAGGTACACTTTTACATCGCTCACAGATAAGTCATCTTATACGTTTAGATTATCTTCATAAAGTAATTTATGGACATGCACTGCGATACCAATAACTCTTTCTTGTCTTCCGCACACTTGCTCGAGAAAGTTGAAGCTTTTTTATAATCTTGTCACTTGCCAAATATTATACAGACTGTTATTTATACGATAAAGCCCGAGACTATGAACCTATATGTTTATTTATAACCAGAGTGTATTCGATTGATAAGTACTCACGTTCAAAATTGGTGAGGGTCTACAGGAGTGCGCAAAATGGATGAAAATAAAGACGATGAAAACAATAGTGAGGGTTCAAAAGAAATCACTGTCGAAACCTTATATGAACGATCGCCTAGATGTTATAGAGACAAGCGTTGCGAAAATAGACAGAATTGGAGAAACCTTGAACAACCTGATAAAAAACTTTAATCAGATGAAATCGAAAGTCACAGATATCGAAGCGGCAGTGGAAAATTTAAAAGCTACGAACAAAACCCGTGACCACGAAATACAAACAGTTAAAACGAATAGTTCAGCTATAAGCAGGGAAATAAAAGAAGTTAAGGGAACTTTGACTTCTCACAGCAATGATCTTCAAGGAATAAGCAACGTATTCGACGAAATAAAAGAAAAACAAGAAAGTGCAGCCAAAGACATGAAACAAATAAAATGCAATATTTCCACTATAACAAATGAAGTAGATGACCGTGCTGCAGAGATGCGCCAGGAAATAAGAGCGGCAATAAATGACACAAAGGAGCAAAACGAAGAGCTCAAGAATACTGTACTTGACCTACAATGTAGGTCAATGAAATATAACTTAATCTTTACTGGACATAGAGAACACAACGATGAAGACACTGAATATGTCATCCGCTCTTTCATTAAAAATGAACTGCGCATAAACTACCAGATAGAACTTGGTAATGTGCACCGCTTTGGTAGCAGTACGAAACCAGGCCGTGGACACAAGGGAAGGCCCAGACCTATAATTGCTAGGTTTATCTTCATGAAAGATCTCGAAGCCGTAGTATCGAATGCGTACAGACTCAAAGGAACCCACTTCGGAATTAACCGTCAGTTTCCGGAACCAATAGAACAGGCGAGGCGTAGTCTTTACCCTATAATGAAGGAGAAACGCAATCAAGGATGCAAGGTCAAACTTGTGAGAGACGTTCTATATGTCGATGGAGAAATTTATAACGACTGTATTGAAGAAGAGGCAGACGATGAACACAACCTCAGCTCTTCCACTCGACCAAAGTATATGTACAGCGATGCATCTAGGTCGACACCAGAGCACCGACCGGGATTTAAAAGACGAAGAACTTCATCAACACCCAGAAGATACTAGGGGACCCAAGGAGATCAACAAAGTGACTCAGATGACTCTATAAATAGTGAAATTAACAACTCTTATTTAAAGTTATTGACTATAAATTGTGGTGGTTTGTTGAAAAAAGTTAATTATCCTGAATTTGTAGATTTTGTTAATAAGTATGATTTTATTAATATTGTTGAATCTAAAACTGATGATTTAGATGAGATTAATTTACCGAACTTCAAGTTTTTTCTTCAGAACAGAAAAAAAGTCAGTAGAGTTAAATCTGGTGGGATAGCTTTTGGCTTTAGAGTAGAGTATGAAAAATATGTAGAGAACCTTAAATCAGATAGTAAACTTGTTTCTTGGTTTAAAATTTCGAAGTCTTTGTTAAAATCTACTGATGACATTATTATTGGCAATATTTATATTCCCCCAGAAAATTCTAAATATAAATCTGAAGACCCTTTTTCTGAAATAGAGCAAGAATACTTGAAATTTTCACAAAACTATTCCCATGTCATTTTAAATGGAGATTTTAATAGCAGAACTGGAATTGAAAAAGACTTTTTCGATATATCAGATGATCATCGTTGTCCTTTTGACAACACAGTAAATTATGCAAATATGTTGCCTAACCATGATATGTTGTATTGTAGAAATAGTATGGATGTGATTAAAAACAACTATGGAAATCAATTACTAGAATTTTGTAAAAACCTAAACCTTTTTATACTAAATGGTAGAACCAATGGTGATTTGTTTGGAAAATATACATGTAGAGAATCTAGTGTAGTAGATTATTGTATATGCTCTGTTGATATGTTACCACTTATTGAATCATTTAACGTTCATGACTTCTCATCATTGTTATCAGACGTACATTGTCCTATCTCTTTGGTCTTTAGATCTATAGTTCCCAGCGTTGACTGCACTTCAGAATGTAGTCAAGTTGGGAGCTGTGATAGAAAGATCAAGAGATGGAACACTGAGCATGTTAATGAATATGTAGAGAATATTGATCCGCATAGAGTAGATACAGTTTTACAGGATCTCGCTCAAGTTGATGCTGAAAACCTGACTCAACAGGTTGTAAATAATATGGTTCACAATATAAATAATATTCTTCTGAAACCAGCAGAAAAGATATTTGGTGTGTTTTATCCAAAGAAAACACTTTCCGGCTCAGCCAAAGATAAAAAGGAGAATAAACCTTGGTTTACAAAAGAATGCTGGGAAAAACGAAAATGCTTCAGAAAAGCTAAGAGACGTCACAAAAATAATAAAAATATTCAAAATAAAAATGACATGAAAAGTAAAGAAAGAGCATATAAAGCAGAAATGAATAAAGCTATTATTGAGCACCGTCGACAAATGAGAAAGAAAATTAAATCTCTAAGAAAAAGTAACAGTAAAGACTTTTGGAATTTATTGAAGCCAAAACGTCCTAAGGGCTCATCAGATATTGCGCTCGACTCCCTATTTAATTTTTTCAAAGATCTGAATACCAGTGATGAGGAAGAAGAACGGGACTCTTATGTACACGAATATGTTAACGATTCTTTAAATGCTGTCATCAATGGTGAGATCAAAGAAGATGAAATTCTTAAATGTATTAATAAGTTAAAAAATGGTAAATCCTGTGGCGATGACCTTATTGTGAATGAATATATTAAGAATACTAGTTCACAACTCATGCCAATTTATGTTAAATTATTCAATATTATTTTTGATTCTGGAATTGTACCTGAAGTTTGGTTAGTAGGAAATATACTTCCTTTCTATAAAAACAAAGGAGATAAATCTGATGCAAAAAATTACAGACCTATTACTATTCTAAGTTGCATGGGTAAATTGTTTACATCTATATTAAATGCAAGGTTAACATCCTTTTTAGAAGATTTTTCGCTATTGAATGAGAATCAATTTGGCTTCCGACATGACTATTCTACTGTAGATGGCATTTTTTCCTTACATTTGTTATATGAACTTCTTAGACTGAAAAAGAAGAAACTTTTTTGTGCTTTTATTGATTTTGCTAAAGCTTTTGACACAGTTTGGCGCCCAGGTTTATGGTCTAAACTATTAGAATCTTCCATTGATGGCAAAATGTATAACGTAATTGTAAATATGTACAGTAATATAAAATCAAGAATATTTAATGGTGTAGAATACTCTAGCTTTTTTCCTTGTAACGTTGGAGTCAGACAAGGTGAAAATCTGTCTCCCGTATTATTTTCTCTTTATGTCAACGATTTAGAATCTTACATGGTAAATAATAACATTTGTGGTTTACAAACCCTTTCAAACGATATTGAAACAGAACTTGATAAATATATCAAGCTTTTTATTATACTATATGCAGACGATACTGTACTTTTGTCAGAATCTAAACTCGATCTTCAAAATCAGCTCAATTGTCTGAGTGAATATTGTTCTATCTGGAAACTAAAAGTCAATGCTGACAAAAGCAAAGTAGTTGTCTTTTCCAAAGGAAGACCACAAAATAATTTAAAGTTTATATATAATGGACAAGAATTAGATATTGTAAATGAGTTTATGTACCTTGGAGTAGTCTTTTCTAGATCAGGAAGTTTTGCTAAAGCGAAAAAATATAATGCAGATAAAGCAATGCGTGCGATGTATGACGTCATTCGAAATGGCAGGTTGCACAACTTGTCCATAGAGTGCCAATTAGATTTATTTGACAAGGTTATTCAGCCAATTCTACTTTACGGTTGCGAGGTATGGGGAACGGGAAACAACGCAGTCATCGAACGGGTACATCTTAAATTCTGTAAACTACTTATGAGTGTCAAAAAGTCTACACCAGATTTTATGATTTATGGAGAGTTAGGACGTTACCCCCTTGAAATATGTATAAAACTTAGAGTTATTAAATATTGGTCAAAGCTCATTAGTGGAAAAGACGAAAAAATACCAAGTATTCTTTATCGTCTTGCGCACAAGAACTTTGCTAATATTCCATGGCTAAAATATGTTAAGTCCATACTAGATGATTGTGGGAAATCATATGTATGGAATGAACAATCATTTACTAGTACGTCTTGGTTATACTTCTCTATTAAACAAACCCTCTTGGATAATTTTAAACAGAACTGGCTTTCCAAGGTACACGAATCTCCAAAAGCTCTTAACTATAGGATTTATAAAGACAAATTAGAATTTGAACTTTACTTTAATATTCTAAATGATAATTATGCTAAAACACTTTGTAAATTTCGTACGATGAACCACAAACTGCCCATAGAATCTGGTAGATGGTTAAATATTCAAAGAGAGAATAGAATTTGTACACTTTGTCAAAATCAAGATATAGGGGACGAATTTCATTATTTATTTGTTTGCCCTATGCTTATCAATGAGAGGAAGATATACCTTAAACAGAAATTTTATATACGTCCCAATATTATTAAACTAAATGAATTAATGAATAGTAGCCATCCACCAGATCTCGTAAAGCTATGTAAATTTATACATATCATTAATAAAAAGATAGAATCTCCTGGGTAATAATTTTACTGTTTATAAATATACATGTGTACCTCCAAGAACTCATCAACTATACAATTTTATTATTATAGTGTAACTGTAACCTTGTTTTATTTTATTTATATATTATACAAATTTAATTGTTTCTATTTCTCTGTACCTTTGTATTGGTTTTTAGAGAATAAAGATATATATATATAATATCAAGGCAGGTTTATACTAATAGGATAGATGTCAAACCGTTACTGAATCTTTATCTATTTATATATATTCATATGCCCATAAATAAATTTCTGAAAATATCATGGAATTAAATTGCAATATAATTTATTATAAAAGATAAAAATCATGTTTGTATATCTTGCCATTAAAAAGGCACCGTCTATGTCAGGCTGAAGGCTCGACCCTCCTCGATGGTGAAAGATAGCATTATTTGAAGACATTATACCTATATTTATGTCAATAGATATATTACGTAGAGAGCTTGTGACATTTTTGTGACAACTCGAATTTTATGTTTTGGTAATGTAGAAATGCTTACTTTGTATATTTTGATACACAATTTCAAGACACTTTGCGTCTTAAAAATGCTCATTCTGTATTCAAACAGCCATTTGAATTTAATAGTTGCGTTGTTTAAGACAAACGACTGATTTCTTTTTTTACATTTTTTTTCTTCAAATTTTAACTTAAATTCTAATGTTGTTGTGAATCAATATTAATGAGTATGTTCCTTTTTTTCATGCAGGAGAATTTTAAAGAAAGCTACCTCAATGAGCTCTATAAATTCATATCTTAAGAATTTATTTGAATCAGGTATTGAAATCACCACATATAACATATATATATTTTTAAATTATTTATAACTACTAAAAACATAGCATCAAAATGACAAGTTACAAATAAAATCTATAAACGACATTTACAAAAATCATTAAAAAGATTTTTCGTCAGTATAGCTTCAAAAATATATTATAATAGATTATAAATTTTATTTCTCTAATTTAATCGTAATCATTACCAACCAGCGTCATGCTGTCCGTTGTAAAAGCAAATAATTTCTTTTTAGCTGTGTTTTAGTTCACGTAGGTCTTTTAAAATACAAAACCAGAGAAAAAGTACATTTGTATAAAAATATGCAATAATTTAAAATTGTATAGACTGTGACTATTCAGTAAAAATATCAGAATCATATTATATAAAATGATACCATTTAATGCAACATTTTATTACATACATGTTCATTCATAAAAATTCAAACTTTTAACACCATCAGTAGACCTATATATTACATGGTATGACAAAGGCAATGATTTATATAGAGTAACGAGATCTATTAGACATGGGTAAACATTCACTTAAAGACTACTGCCGACGAATCTGTAGATATTATCAAATTTTAATGTTGATACTTTAGAAAAGTCTTTAAAAATCGTACTATTTATTACAATGTAATATAAAATTGACAGGTTGATGTGATATGACGTTACACAATACTAATTGTTTATTGTGTTATGCTTTAAACGTTTATTTCATTAATTAAAATAAGGAGAATATCAAAATACAATTAGCATAACTAATGTTTTGTATATAGTAAAATAACAGTTTATTAATTGGTTCGAGACTGACGGGAACCAAAGTGAAATTTATACATAAACGGTTGAGGGGAATGGATAAACGCCCAGCTAACTAAAGTTTCTTTTGATAACTATAATATTAATACTGTTTCTAAATTAAAAGGAAAAAAATAGAGCATTGTAATGTATCAAACTTATTTTGGATAACACTTGTCACTAAATAGTAGTGTTCACTATTTCAAAATTTTCCTTTTTATTTGGCCTTTTGATGTTTTTTTTTTGTCACGAATGTTTAACAGACATTGTAGTATTTGCAAAAAAAAAACAATATGAAAGATAAGTTCCAAGCATCATACACTACATTAGCAACTTACTACTTAGCTTATAACACATTTGAATCGAGTTAGTACGTAAAATCTGAATGCTATTTATTTTATTCAATTCTGATTGGTTCTATGCATTAACCATCAAGCTCGGTTAGACTTAGCTTTATTATGATGAACAATGCGAGTTACAGAGCGCTTAAAAGGTATACACAGCAGCGCTATGCTTGGTGTAGTACTCGAACAAAGAGCGACGAGAAACTAAATCTTGTAAGTCACATTGCTGATTGCGGTTTCAGTCTATTGTAAGTGGTTTTTTTCTGGAAATTTGCTGTTTTTATTTTTGAAAGCTCAATTTATAGGAAATTCTTTGTTGCTACAGAGGCGACCAGCATCGCTTCGGTTTGTATTTACACGAATTTTACAAATAATTAGTATAAATTGTTGAAAATGTAAGATTGTTCAAATTGATATTGATTTTTTTTCTTGTAAAGCCCATGGTCGAGATCGACGGTACCGATTTTGGCTTTTTTGTTATTTTGCATATATAGCATACCGAAAATACCGGTTTCATTGATATTCACCTTAAGCTTGGTAAAGTCAACGTAGATGGTGTGTTGGGTGTTTTCTTTTAAGGCTTAAAAGTTTTACGTTTAATACCTTTAAAAAAGCAAAAACCTCTAGCCGTTCTATATTATTGAAGATTGTACAGTTAGATCTGATTTTCGTGATATTGCACATTGGGTTTATTTGTTACAAAGTTTTACATTATAAGTCAAATAAAGGTAATAACAAAACTACCGAACTTGAATGATCAATCTCATAGTCCAGAGAAAATGACAAAAACGAATCAGTCATACCGGAGAATTGGTGGATCGCAATGGTCCTGAACATTTAAAAGTATTTCAATTCAATTCTATTTATGTGGTAAATATGGTTAGTTTAGCTCTTCCTTTACTCCCAAGCAGCACGATTTAGGCTATATCAAGGAGACGAACATGAAAGGATGATGAAATGAGCATGAAATGATGATACAATGGGGGTTATTGGGACACAAGTCCAATTTTGATTGCTACTAAAAAAGGAGGAACGGAAAGGATCGGACATGTGGGGATCCTGCGAATCCTATCCGATCGAGACCCACAGTAGAGTTCTTAACGTGCGAGGAACGTGACATGCATCATAGTCTGACAACCCCTGCATTCATTATGACAGAGCTGCCCCATTTAACCACCACCGAGGGCACACATCCCTGTCGCATATTGAGCAAATTGCCCCAAAACCTCATATTTTGCTCAAAGTAGTACAATGCTAATTCTTGTAGATCTAGTATGATAGTTTGTAGATCTAGTATGATAGTGTGACATGATCAGGGGAAAAAACCAAAGCATTAAAATAAAGGAGCATATGTACTGATTTATGTTCAACGATGTAGTAAGACAACCCATAACAATTCCAAAAAATATAAAAAAATAGAGAAAACTGTTATAAAACAGTACATCATATCTTCAAAGGGTTCATATTATATATATTTCTATCACTTTCAGTCAAATATGTATTGTGGTAAAGAGTTTATTGTTCCTTAAATTTCACAGGCCTAATTTATGCATAATTTTCCTTTGGTGTATTCAACACTGTAAAAACTTGTGAAATATAGTAGCAAACAGTTTTTTTAAGCAGAAATTTAATAAGTTCGTGAAAATTGCCGAAATTGATTTAATGTAGTGGAAGGTAGACTTAAAAATGACCCCCATTCTTTTGATGTAGTCATTTAACGTAATTGGACAAAACAAACGATCTTTTGACTATTGGACTATTCAACGTTAGCCAAACGGCCATGAAATTTCACCGATTCATCTTTTTATCAAATTTCGACCAAATTGATTGATATGAGAGATGATTGTAAAAGATAGAGGTTCCGAGTCAGCGCTTATATGTATGGGACGAGTGAAGCATGTAAACGTCCCATCAACATGCTATCGGAACATAAATTATGCAACGGTGGCCATATTGTCTTGCTGTTATTTATATTTTATCCGGCGCCATTTGTAACCTGTACATTATAAACTTTGTGTGAGACTAATCTATAAATTTACAAATGAGCGACGAAGTAAAAAGCATCTCTAACCTCCCTTTGAAAGGGAGGTTGGGGGTTCTTATATTTATGACTATACAGGTACTTTATTTCTCCATGATGCATTGTAGAAATTGTAGCAAATGAATGAAGTTTGAAACTTTAATGTGAATTTAATTGGATGATAATTAAAGTAAAGAAAAAAATGTACAGATTAGAACTTTAAATCCATGATCCTCTTTATACCAATTAATTTTTCGTGATCAGACGGAATTACAACAATTTTTATATCGTTTTTACAAACACGAAAGGATGAAACTTAATCGGAAGAAATTCGTAGGGTACGTGGTACAAATTGTAAGGTGTTTTAGTCATATGAGGAGACTTCAACGTTTTAGTAGATTTAATGTATAATTTGATGATAGAACAATGAATAAAATATTCTATTTTTACTTTTTTATACTTAACCGCAAATAGTTGTTTTATAAATGGAATATTTGTGGTTATAGAATATTAAGGGTCATGTGTAGATTTATTTATTGTGATTTGAAATGATCAATTATGGTCAAATAATATCATCGACCTGCTTATCTATGTTGTATGTTATGTTATCATTGAACAATCTGGACGTTAGTATATTTGAAATGGACTTTAAACACACATTTTAATAAAAAAATAGAGTTAAATTGATAATTATTAATTATGAAATAACGACAAGTTGGCCATTCTTCTTTATTCTGGCTTATTTAACTTGGCAGTCAGCATTTATTTACAGTTGGTGATTATGTAATGGTAGTTTGGACGAGAACAAGGTTTGTTCATTGTATCAACCCTTTTATGTTCATTTCCCAGATATAGACGTGAGTGAGTGAGTGAGTGAGTTGGTGTTTTACGCCCGTGCAACGCTATATAGGTTATTTACAGGCGATGGACATGAAAAGGGTGATAAAATGAACACGAAATGATGATGATAAATGAAATATGGGGTGGGGTATGACACAAAGGACCGGTAAATTTTGAAGAACCACAGGAAAAAGGGGAGAGGTGGGTAGGGGCGGAAAATTTAGCCTATGTGGTGCACTACTTGGCGGTCCACAAAGGGGGTCTTTTACGTGCATGAAGCGTGGCACTCTCCACACACGTTGGCCCACTATGGTCGGCGGTCAGGGTTTCCGTATTATAGACCTGACAACCCCCGCGGACGAGGGCCACCCTATTCAGCCACCTAGGGTACACACTTGGTCGCTCTGTGGGCTGAGCACTGACCCGACGTCAGAATCCCAAGACCCTTAGTCGCCTCTTACGACAAGCTAGGCTCTGCTACGGGCCTATTCGCCACCCGGGATATAGACGAAATCGCGCTGCTGGGGAGTAAAGCAATAACTAACTTACTAACGTTTTCCATGCAAGGCGTTTTAGGACACAGCAGAAGTACTAAGTGTCCTGCTTTTTGTTCCTTAAGAGCTTGTTCATGAGAAAACCATGCAAAATCGTCCAATAGCAATGTTTTAATTTTTGTAAAAGGTATAGTGCAACAGAAAGACCATCCTATGAGACTAATTCAGGCAAATTTTTTCTTTCAAAAAATCAAAGATGGCCGCCCTACAGGTCTCAATAGCTATATAGGGCATTTATCTGATTTTAAGTAATTTCAATAAAAAAAATATGAAAATAAGACATTTTCATTGTGATTTTTTTTAGTTTACGTATATCAAATGACAATTGTAACAATATTTCTTGAAATAGTGATGTTTTGTATTTCAAATTCATTGCAATTTTCGTAATTCATATTTTTGGTTCCTCTGGTACCTTTAGGTAGGACTAGGGCAGTATTCCATACTGTTCAAAAATGCTGAATTTTTTTATTTTTAAGGGTACATATTGTCCAAGGTAACGCTTTTTTATCCCTAGCTTTTAGAAATTCAAAAACAATTAAAAAGTCATTTGTTCAGAGAACAAATGTGAGGTCTTTCCCATGTTCTTGTTAGTTTTATGATAACCGTTATGTTCGGTTAGGCTATTTGAGTCTGTTTTTGACAAAAGTATTAAACTATTAACTCGAAAAAATGTTCTAGAGTAAAGAGCAGTGAGTTTGAAGTCAGAAACGATATGGTTGCTAAGGACTTTTATGACGGTTGCTATGGACAGATAGCCACTTCCGGTTGAAAAATCAAAACTCTAAACTCTCAAAGTAGTCTTGGTTAAGAATATATATGGTTGCTATGGACTTTTCATAAATGTTACCTTGTTGCTAGGGAATGACCTTGACCTATGACCTTTGACCCTGGACTCAAATTGTAGCTCTTAATATACTGATTCATTTAAGTATACATGTTTACTATACTATCTGTTATGGTTTTCAAGTTATTGGCAAAAAATGCATTTCGCGAAACTTGTTTTGGCCGCCATTTTGAAACCGTTGAACCGAATCATGTACTGTTTGTGTTCGAATTGTAGGTATTTTAATTCTCTTTTGAATGAACCCTATGTTTCATTCACTATCTATTATGGTTAAAAAGTTATAAACAAAAAATCATTTTGAAAATACGAATCAAGGGCAATAACTCAAAAACGACAAGTTTTACGCTTTCGCCCCTGAAACACTTTTTGTAGATTTCGACATGGCGAACATTTTTTCCATGTATTGTACGCTTCAATTTTGTACGGTTTAACTTTAAGTGTTATTTCATAAAAACTGTTTACGGTGTCCGCCATTTTGAAAATGGCTGCCCGTAACCATTCGACTTTGGTCTTAAATTGAAGGGCCCAGAATGACGGTCACAAAAAACCCATATGATTACTATATTATCTCTGACGGTTTAAAAGTTATAAGCCAAAAACTGATAAGCCGAAACGCATTAAGGGCCATAACTCGAAAACGGTTTGTCGTACAGTGTTCTACCCTTTATACCAAATAAAGGTCTAAATGAGACGAGTATTTTCCCTATTACATGTCTGCTTCAATTTTGTATGGTTTTTGAGCTATACTGCAAACAAGGTGTAACATGACCTTTGACCTTGAGATTTGACCTTTGACCTTGACATTTTTAGATGTAACATATGTCACTTGGGATGATTGGTGAAGGTCCCAAGTCTCTAGGACTAACCGTTTTGAAGAAAAAAAAATTGACGAGTCGCGACCCTTTTTGAGTCAAAAACGCGTAACCAGGAAGTTGATCGAAAATTTTTTTTTTGCGTGACGAATCATGACCATGAGTCTAGCAACATTTTCCCTGCTTCAGATTTTTGATAACGGTTACGGTTTTTGAGTTAATCTGCAAACAAGGTTTTTGGGTTCCGGGCAGATAACTCCGTTACTAAAAATAGATCGGTTTCGCAGGGTTACTCAAGTCATGCCCTCATAGTGTCGGTTAATGGTATAAAGTTTCGTAATGTTACGTTAAGTATTTCTTTCTTTTTTTTTGTGGCGGAAAAAAAAATAATAATAATCATAAGAAATACAGTAAGGTCTTTCCTTCTGTGGAAGGGAAAGACCTTAATAACATATCAAGACAAACATATCAAAAAGCCAAGCTGGGATTTTATATTTTGACGTAGCCACAGCCCCTGGAAACAATGACATGTTTTGATAATTCTACATAAAATCCACTTTTGGGGGATTCAGTTTAAAACTCTGAATGTGTTTGCTATGAAACAAAATACATTTAAAACATGTGCATGATACAACAGATGATCACAATACAAGTACCATTTAAGGGTCGGGAAAGACATATACTTTGGGATTAAGGGTGAAAGATGGGAGTATCTGTGTATTTTTATGAAATGTACAGAAATGACCAACTTTAGGGGACTATTTTTGATGAATGAAGGATTTGACTATTAATATGGAATATCTTTCCAAAAGACTGATATATGGTCTGAATTGGTCTACTTGGTGATCCAATATGGCTCCCAGGGCCATTTGGCAAAATAGTCCCTTGCCTTCAAGAAAACGAACATTATTTTTGGTCGGGATCTACCATACAAAATCTTTTATTGTGCAGAAAATGGTGGAATTTTACAAATAAAACAATTTTCCTGGTACATATTTTTTTCACATTTAGGTTGGACCTTGTCATACTTAGGTGGCTAGAGACTTTTTTTTGTCAAAAGTCTCTGGGGTCCATATTAGACCACCAAGTAGAAAGTGGTATTTTTTTTTTGATTTCTACAATATTATTTTTTTTATATAGAACAAGTTATATACAATTGGCCTATAAAGTCTGCTGTTCTGTACATCTTTTAGTTATTTCAAAAAGATGCCACTATTAGGCCCCCGAAGCCCATTTTAGCCATGTGCTAAAATGGCCAAATCTCCATTTTTGTAATGCTGTAACAGGTAAGGGATGACCAAAAGCAAAGTTACAAATATGTTTTTGTAGAGATCATATATCAATCTTTTGGAAAGATATTCCATATTAATAGTCCAACCCTTTATTCATGAAAAATATTCCCCTAAAGTTGGTAATTTCTGTACATTTCATCAAAATACACAGATATTCCATCTTTCACCCTTAATTTCCAAGTTTATGTCTTTCTCGACCCTATAATGGTACTTGTATTATGATCATATATTGTATCACATGTTCTAAATGTATTTTATTTCATAGCAAACACATTCAGATTTTTAAACTGAATCCCCCCAAAAAGTAGATTTTATGTAGAATTATCAACACATGTCATTGTTTCCCGGGGCTGTGGCTAAGTCAAAATGTTAAATCCCAGCTTGGCTTTTTGATATGGTTGTCTTGATATGTTATTGTTTTTGAATTTCTAAAAGCTAGGGATAAAAAAGCGTTACCTTGGACAATATGTACCCTTAAAAATAACAAATTTCAGCATTTTTGACCAGTCTGGAATACTGCCAAAGTCCAACCTAAAGGTACCGGAGGAACTAAAATTATGAATTACGAAAATTGCACTGAATTTAAAAGACAAAACATCACTTTTTCAAAAAATATTGTTACAATTTTAATTCCATCTGCGTATACTGAAAAAAAGTACAATGAAAATGTCAAATTTTTAAATAAAATTTGATTATAAGAAGCGATAAATCAAATTAAAGCTATATATAGCTATTGGACCTGTAGGGCCGCCATCTTGAATTTTTCGAAAAAAATAAATTTGCCTGAATAAGTCTTTCAGTTGCAATAATTAAAAACCTTGCTACTGGACAAAATTTCCAATTTTGCATGGTTTTCTCATGAACAGGCTATTAAAAGTGATAGTTGGTTGGTTCATAGTTTTTTTTTATAGTTTTAACGCTATTCCCAAGAAGCGCAATTTACGAGGAATGCCAGGGAGATGGATATGAAAAAGGTGGTCATGAAAATGAACATGAAGTGGAGTAAATCATTTTGGAGCGTTATAATTTCTCTTGATGTTTTGGACAAGCTTTGCTTTCAGTACCGTTAACAGTTACGATTTTTCTACTTTATACTACCTCATATTTTGTTAATGGTGTTTTGATAAATCTAAGAATGACAACATCTGTTCTGGAGTTTCAAATTCATTTAGTAAATCATTTTTAGTGACGAGACTCATGAAGGTTACATTAAGTGGACTGATGCAGAAACTATTAGTGCTCTAAATTATTTGTTATATAATATTTACATACGCTTTGGTAAACAAATTTATCGCCTAGTCATTGGTATTCCTATGGAAACCAATTGTGCGCCACTTATTTACTGTTATATAAAATCGATATGTTTGATATTTTTTTTAAATTATTCCCAGTTAACTGTCAGTAACAGAGAGTGTTCTATAGAGAGTTCCTCTATCGTTGGTTTGTTCTTGTTGTCTTTTGTCTAAGGTTCTCTCTGACTGAATTGAACGTTTATAAATCGATTTGAATTTATCATGTTTATTGTTTTTAAGTTTTGTGTTTTTTAAGGGATTGTTGATAGGGGGTAGGATACAATAAAAATAGTTTAACACCGCCACATTTTAATTGTATCTAGCCTAAGCCAGGAATTTTTGATGAAGCTTTTGTTTGCACTTGTCGTTTTGGTTTTGATGTTTTCTGTTCCTTGTTTAAGAAGGGGGTCTTGCTTTGATAATGTAGCGCCTACTGGCCTCTTTGAAGGCTGCTGGCTGATCTTCATATGCCCTTTTAAATTGCTGCCGTGTGTCGCGTACACTTATTCCACATCTCATTATCTTCTTTGAAATTATAATTCAGAGGAAGAAATGGTGACTCAAGGTAATTCGCGATAACGAGATCCGACTGACAATGGAAACAGAAAGAATAGGTAAGATTGAGAAGCTTAGCAAACTTTGCTCCACTATAGTTTGCGGTCAGCTATTCATAATATTAGCCCGACGACCCGGCTTGCAAGATGACATGCTTACACCATTCAGTTTATGCAGGGGCGCACATTCCAGTAACTCTGTGGGCAGTGGTTTGACCCGATGTCATATTCTTTGCGTTTTAAGCGGATTTTTACCGACAAGCGTAGCGCTGCTACGGACCAATGATCTGCGCTCTATGTTTAGGTAACGTTGAAAGTAAAAGACTTATTCAATGCCATCATTAAACTACAGGTAGCTAAAGTGTTTGTGTCTGTAAAACACAGATGATGTCCTCGCGACGGTAAGGAAAATTGACACAAACTTGTTGAAAAAAATACATTTAACTGTGATGTTCATGAAAGTGCAATGGCCATAATCCTCATGTATCATCTTGTCAGCGCAACTCCTCTGAAACTACTGAACCGAATTCAACCAAGCTTGGTATATAGGAAGGACACCATATGTAGTTGAGCATATTGCCAGGGAATTTTGATCCTCAAATTTTTGTGGGAGTTATGGCCCTTTGAACTTAGAAAATTGCTGAAAATCCTCATATATCATCTTGTCAGCGCAACTCCTCTGAAACTACTGAACCGAATTCAACCAAGCTTGGTATATAGGAAGGACACCATATGTAGTTGAGCATATTACCAGGAAATTTTGATCCTCAAATTTTTGTGGGAGTTCTGTCCCTTTGAACTTAGGAATTTGCCGAAAATCCTCATTTATCATCTTGTCAGCACAACTCCTCTGAAACTACAGAACCGAATTCAATGAAACTTTGTATATGGGAAGGACACCATATGTAGTTAAGCACATTACCAGGAATTTTTTATCCTCAAATTTTTGTGGGAGTTATGGTCCTTTGAACTTAGAATTTTTGGGGGAAACGGGGGGGGACATCGTTTTTGTAGGCAAAAACAAACTTTAATTTCAAGTAGTTCTTGTCCTGCATGATTATGACTGAAATATTGTTGACTGGACATAAAACAAACAACAACGAACATAAGAGTATGAGATTCAAATGTCATTTTGGTTTCTGTATTTTTACATACATATGTATACGTTTAGGGGGTTCCAATATCCCATATTCCCTAATGTTTTTATTGGTCTTTATTAAGTCGCCCAAAACAAAGTTTGGGAGACTTATTGTTTTTGCACCGTTTCTTATTATTATTTTTTTTTATTATGTCTCCCAAACGAAAGTTTGGAGACATATTGTTTTTACTCCGTTTCTTATTATTATTATTATTATTATTCTTTTTCTTCTTTCTCCGCGGCATGAAACTGTCCATGCGAGTTCTCAGAAAGTGCTTGACGGATTTGCACAAAACATTGTATGATGGTAGATGGGTCTTTGAAGTAGAACCTAACCTATTCGAAATTTTCAAAATGGCCGCCATTTCCAAAATGGCCGCCATTACATAAGGGTACCCCCAAATTATCTCAAAAACTACTGGACGGATTTCGACCAAATTTGGACGTTCATTGACAAAATTAAAAAGGATTTGATTAGTGAAAAAAAAAATTTCAAGATGGCCGCCATTTTCAAAATGGCTGCCACTCAAAATAGGCAAAATTTAAAAATGTCAACCGATTTGCATGAAACTTAGTATATTAACAGAACAGGGTAAGGCGACCTCAAATCTGTAAATAAAATTTTCAAGATGGCCGCCATTTCAAAATGGCTGCCATCCAAAGTTGTAAAAATTGGCCGATTTCAACCAATGCTGCGATTTTAACAAAATTTTGTATCTAGAGGTTTTTATGAATGGCGAAATAGAATACGGTGTCAAAAATGCGTTCGTTTGGGAGACATTTTGTGTTGGGCATCCCCAACACAGTCAGCACTTGTTATTATTATTCTTTTCCTTTCTTAATCATGAACTTGTCCGACACATTGTTTGAAAACGCTTTGACCAATCAAGATAAAACCTGCTGAGATGGGTGGAGGGTCACTCAGAGGTGTGCAATCCACTTTTGAAATTTTCAAGATGGCCGCCATTTTCAAAATGGCCGCCGTTTAAGATTTTTGGGCCCCTCTCAGATCTCGGAGATGGGTGGATGGATTTTAATGAAAAGTGGTACGCTGGTAGAGTGATCATTCCTGAGCAAAATGGCGAAAAAAAATTTGACGCGAACGCCGCCATTTTAAAATGGCGGCCGTTTTACCACACCCGCCCCCCAAAAACGTCAACTTTGTCCGATTTCAACGAAATTTGATTTCTAGACTTACTTTGATGCACTGTTTTGAATGGAATACTATCCAAGGCGATTTTGGGCGACTTATGTGTTGGCATCCCAACACAATCAGCACTAGTTAAATATCCCGTACCCAAAATATCGGTTTTTTTTCATATCCCATATCCATGTAAATAGAATAGATTTAAATATCCCATATTCCAGTTTGTTTTGCCTCAAATATCCCGTATCCCATGAATAAAATATGTGAATATTTCATATTCCAAAACACCCTTAAACTCTTGAAATAACAGAATGCACCTCTTTTTGTATTTCTTTGTTTCTGACATGCATGTAGATTTTATAGTTTCAAAGACTCGAAATGGCACAAAAACAAGATTTTAACTTACCTTTCAAAAGTTTGCCCACCGTAACAATCGCTCTTCTTGAGATCGGTAATTTATTAAAGCACATAATGTACAAAATTTACTATAAAACTAATTTTGTCAAAATACCAAGGTAGTCTTCGAAGAAAATGCATGTGGGCAGCTTACTTATGTTTGAAAGTTAGTTATAAACTTGATATTTTGCATGTAATGTGTTTAAATGTATGTTTATTCAGTAGGAGGGGTATTAGTTTTCATTTAAGTCGTATAGTTTCTACAAAACCAAGGGCCTCTCTTCAGTCAAAATTTTCAAAAAGCCAGGACACCTCTCGAAAAAACCGGACAAGTTGTTGTGCCTCTCGAAAAAAAAACAGATGAATTTTAATAAAGCATTAACTAATGCTTCTTTACGGACATTTTTGGAAGAATTGAAATAATTTGAACATTTTGATTACTTTTAATCCTCTTTTTTGTTTTGTTTCACTTACAATTGAGAATTTAAGCATTTTTTTGTAAACGGACAGGCGAAAAAACCTGGATCTCTCTCGAAAAAACTGGACAATTCCTCTCGAAAAAAGACACGGGACCTACCGTGATGTTGAAAATAAAGATTGGAAACCGTTATTTAGTCTTAAGGGCCATAATTTCCGTGAAAATCAACGGACCGTAACGAAATGTGAACTTTACTTTGAACCTGTAAAACATCATGATAGACTCACAGACAAAAAAATCACTCGATATGGGAAAAAAAGTCCGGAAAACTATTATTTTCATTACTTTTTCTTAGTCCAAGGGTCATAATTTCGGTGCAAATCAATAGACCGGAATGAAATGAGAAAGTTGGTCTGTAACTCATCATGATAGACTCACACAAAAACTCAGCTTATATCTGCAAGCATGTGAAAAAAAATGTCAAAAAAACTTAATGGACGGACGGACGGACGGACAAGGGTAAAACAATATACCTCCCTGGCTTTCTATAGTTGTGGGACAAGAAAATATTTTCAAATATTTTGGTTAGTGAACCTAATGTGTCACAATTAGACGATTCCCTGAGCTTTGGATAGAAAAAATGTCGAAAACAGTTGAGTAAAACACAGAACGGCTGACCGTAGGCAATAGTTGTTAAACATTTTTGGTAATTGACACGTTGAATTCAAAGATATATAATATCGAAAAGAGCTTCAGAATTGTTAAATGAGAGAATTTTTTATTCAAGCAAGATTAGATTTTTAGTAACTATAACACGTAAAGAATGGCTCCACATCAGAGCTATTAACCATTGTAGAAAAAGTCCACTCAAGAACAGTTAATACTGTGAAGTCGGTTTAGTTTGTTTTGCAAGATGATTGAATGAGGAAATTCTGTCAACTACTTAGGGTTCGGTGGTAGGAGGAGGTACTGCAACTTAATACTTACTCATTTTTAGAGAAAGTCACTGAAACAAAAAACACCTGCAGCTTTTAATCAAGTTATTGAAGCAAGTTTAAAAATGCTGACAAAGAAGGAAAAGTAAAAGGCATAGAAAGCTAGCTTAGATCCTCTGGTATGTAAGAAATTTTACACAAAACCCAAGACATCGTTACTTAAATCTCGATGGACACATTTCAATAAAAACGACGCAATCACCATAATCCAAAGGGGCAATTAATTAAACATTAGAAAACAAATTCAGTGTCTACATCCATCAAACAGTACTGTGTAACAAATCTGATGAATGTATTTTTAATTGAATAAATCATTTTTTACAGTAAGCCTCTTTTGTATAATCAGCTTCCATTGTCCCTTATATGTCGCCTCTTTCAGCCTTAAATGTGTCTAACTAGTTTTCCGTATTATGTACAACTACGGGGGACAGATAGATTTGATAAATGAGTTTTAGAACGGTTCGATCTTTGAATATTGTCAGATTATAACGAAGTGCTTAATATGTTTGGTATCTGTAACATTCTTCAGAGCTTTATTTTTTGAATTTTGTACAAATATTGCACTTCCACTACTAATCCTTGCATCAGACTGATTCATTTATTATACAAGGGAGAAGCGAACAGATGTCTGCACTTCTTAGTGCAACGTACGTGCATTACCTTTTAATTTTAAAATTTTATTCTTCATTTTTTTTGTAAACTTGTTTTAACTCTATTATTAAGCGGCTATGATTAATCTTCTGGTTTTGTTTTTCTTTTGTATTTCATGTTTAATCTTGGACATGTACTTAAAATTACATGTTTTCGACCACTCCAACTTCCCCCAAAATAAAGATTACATCAAATATCAGAACCAAAACGGAGTACAAACGGGGAAATAGGAATGATCAATCTCTTAATCCTCAGCCGAATCAGGGAAAGCAGGGGATTATCTTAGAAAATCACATACCCATAACATATTAAAACAATAATAGCCACATACTCTTCTAACATTCTATTTTTTTCACTAATGAAAGATAATGAAAGGCGTAAAATCGCACAATATGTATTTTTATTATCTTAAAGTCGGTCATCAAGTCTCACGCTTTAACTATTGGATTTCCACAATTTGTAAAACAACTCATTACTGAGAAAACAACAGTTTATGGAGAAGAAATAAACTTATAGTGTTTTTCATGTTATACCATATTGGCTGGAACAATGACAGCGACGAAATGGTCCTGGAAACCCTTTTACATAAAAAAAAATAAGTAAGATAAGCCCCAGATAATTTGGGAATGAAGTATGATAAATGCTGTTTTTTACCCACGTAGATTACAACTGGAAGGGGAAACGGTATGCACTGCTTAGATCAGAGGTTTATCTCCCTTTTTATCAGACGTGAAAAATCTAATTACGAGTTTCAATGAAGCAAGCAAGAAGCAAAGAGGCAGGCACCAAGGGGACATTCGAGTGTCAAAAGTCCGAAAGGGCAACGACGAAACCGGTAAACACGAACATGAACATGAACAGCACGAAGAAACACATAACACAAAATCAACTGAAGCCGTAACAAGATTGAACTCAGGCGTGGTATTATATCTCCGTCATTGTATGTGCTTTGTTTTAAATTTATTAAAATTTTAGTAATTTATGAAAAAAAACAAGAATGTGTCCAAAAGACATAATGCCCCATCTCGCAAAATTTAAGTTTTTTTTTAAAATTTGCTACGGACTGACAAATGAAACGGACGGATGAACGGATCTGAACACTTTATATCCTCTAGCTGTGGTTTAAAGCTCTTTGTGGTCCTTTTTAATCTTTTTGATTTTGTGGACAGGAAAATAAGGTAAAAGGACCTATGAGCTGCTAACTGCAGCTATTATACACCAAGGGCTCGATGGCAGTCATATTTTTATATTAAAACATCATAACTGTCAGACAATGTTAAACTTAAATATGAAATCATGCAGTTACATAAGTCCACCCTCCTCAGTATTAGAGACACTTTTTATAAATGATGCAAAATAGTTGCAAATGATACAAGCATCGAACTTACAGGAATCATTAGCTTAGAAAGTTTCAACATTTATCTCGCCTGTAATGACAGATTTCGTTTTGTGCGTATTCCCATACATGATGTTTTTGTTTCTCTCCGGGAGATGAAATACAAGTTTGGTACATAGGTAACCGAGATGAAGACACATAATTACCAAGTCTTTAATCTGTAACTTTAAAGTAAACATATTTGTTTGTTCCACTCTAACTTTTATAGTTTATAGGTTATTAGGTATACATTGTATTGTCCATGTAGGGAAACAAATAATCCATCTGTCTCCAAACTTTGGCGCCGTCTATTATTGTAAATCTTATACATGTCAAGGGTAGTTTCATTAGGACGGGACGTTTGGAGTTACACGATAGGGGTGTCTCTAGAGCTGGATTGATGTATTCTTAAAGTGTTGTGAATAATTTATTTCTAATTTTTTGGGGTTGTTTGAAAATTAAAAAAAGATAATAGCATACATTCAAAGTCATAACAATAATTGCTACATTTAATTTGGCTATAAAAAGTTAAAACGCTAATGTCCAGACAGTTACACGTAGCGCAGATGCCAGCCGATCAAGTCTCCTGGTTAAGGGTGGTGTGAAGCAGAGTTTGGCGTCAATGTTAACTGAAATTGACATGTTAAATGCACAAAAAAACAAATCAAGTTAACAGAATTGGAACGCCCGTGCGGGGCCCGGGTGGCGAATAGGCTCGCAGCAGAGCCTAGCTTGTCGTAAGAGGCGACTAAGGGTCTTGGGATTCTGACGTCGGGTCAGTGCTCAGCCCACAGAGCGACCAAGTGTGTACCCTAGGTGTCTGAATAGGGTGACCCTCGTCCGCGGGGTTGTCAGTTCTATAATACGGAAACCCTGACCGCCGTCCATAGTGGGCCAACGTGTGTGGAGAGTGCCAGGCTTCATGCACGTAAAAGACCCCTTTGTGAACCGCCAAGTAGTGCACCACATAGGCTAAATTTTCCGCCCCTACCCACCTCTCCCCTTTTCCTGTGGTTCTTCAAAATTTACCGGTCCTTTGTGTCCCACCCCATCCCCATATTTCATTTATCACCGTTATCATTTCATGTTCATTTTATCATCCTTTTCATGTTCATCGCCTGTAAATAACCTATATAGCGTTGCACGGGCGTAAAACACCAACTCACTTCCTCACTCACGAAAAAGAACTATTTCAACCGCTGCCCGTGCATGCATTTTCCGACTCTTATCCACTTTAAGCTTCGAATTTGAGCAGTCAAAATTCGTGTTCCCCTTTCTTTTACTTACTGGCTTCGATCAATTTAAATTGATTTACTCTGAGTTAATTCAATACGAAATTGTGGTCAAGACTGGTTTGTGGGAAAGAAATTATAAATACGACAGTAGGTTTTGCAAACTTTTGTATTACCTATTATAGTTATTGCTTCACTCCCCAGCAACACGAATTCGGCTTTATCGGGGAGATGGACATGGAAGGGGTAAAACAATGAACATAAAATGGGGACACAATGCCAATCGCGGATGAAAGTTTTGTCTGCTATAGGCCCGACTGGGAAAAAGAGGAACCATTAAGGTCGGCAAATTTAGCCGTATACAGTATATCTTTGTTCGAGACATGCAGCATGGTCCTTTATGTGCGAGTGAGTGAGTGAGTTGGTGTTTTACGCCCGTGCAACGCTATATAGGTTATTTACAGGCGATGAACATGAAAAGGATGATACAATGAACATGAAATGATGATGATCTATGAAATATGGGATGGGATTGGAAACACAGGGACGGTAAATTTTGAAGAACCACAGAAAAAGGGGGGGGGAGTGGGTAGGGGCGGAAAATTTAGCCCATGCCTTTATGTGCGAGGAACGTGACATGTTTCCAAACACGGCGCACCACTATGGCTTGCTGTCAGGATTACTGTATCATAAATATAGCCTGACGATACGGGCATTCATAATGACAGGGCTTCCTCGCTCTTTCACCCATGGCACTTTTTCTAGTCGCTAGTTCCTAGCTCGTGCATTAAATGTTATAAAGAAATAATGATTTTTTTTACTGGGACGCAATCATTTTCTGGGCGACTCAATTCCTATAAAAAAATGCTCGACCGATTTGTTTACTTTTTGGTACAAGCATGTAAGAGTGCATACTTTATTGCAATGTCTATTTGAAAAAAAATGTATAAGAAATTAGACCTACAGGATCTTTGATTCAGAGCTAGTCTTTTTTAATTGCTCTTTGGTAATTGATAGCTCGCTCAATAAACTAAGGTTATGATCGAGCCACTTCATATTTTAAACTTTAAACAAAACAAAAACTTACATCTTACATGTGAACCTATTTACGCTTTGATTAATTGATATTCATCATATAAGATAACTTGATAAGTATAAAAAGAAAGCTACTCCACCCTTTCTTTCATTGAAGCATTGTTATTTATACGCCTTATATGTAGTTTGAATGGCCGGGTATAATTTCTATTGATGTTTTTTTAACATTTAATCTGAGAATTCCTTCGATTGATGTGGGAATGCGATACTTCAAATACTGGAAATAGTATATGCAATATCATATATAAAACACAGAATTAAACTGTTTATAGAAATGCACTTCTTAAAACCTGTTTTTAAAATAACTAAAAAAATACATTATGAAACTTTTTTCATAATTTAGACCTAATTTTAAAAGCGAACAAAATAACAGAACAATAATGTCATAATTTTGCATTCGCCAAGCGCATGATGTGTTCGAATTCAAATCGTAGTTTAAGGTAGTACAATGGTATAACACTGAGCATCTTTTCTAAGCATGTTACTTAATTTAAGCAAAGACAAAAACATTGCTGTTTAACTGTATGAAGGTTGTTAGTATGATAAATTATTCGAGAAAAAATAAGCTTGAAGCAAAACCTAACTGTTATATTCATTTTATAACATTTCCCGTACTTTTTTCAATGGAGATAAATTGAATGAAATGTGTAGGGAAAATTCAGTTTTTCTAATTTATTTTCAGAAAATTAACGTTGACCCCATGATTTTATACCTCATTTTCAAAGAACTAACAAAAATTGATGTTTTGACAAAATTTAACAAAACTCTATCCCGTGAAATTTGAAAAAAAATGAATTTAAACCATTTTCCCCTATACATGTATAATCTATATAAAAATAGCCACATTTGACCTGTTTTTGATCAATTTTCTACAAAAATTAAGCACGGTGACCTTTTCTTTTTATTTTATTTTTCAAACATATGCACATAGATACTTCTTATGACAAGTTTTTAAAAAATTCTATTCTACTGATTTTTATACCCCACGCAACGAAGTTGCGAAGGGTATAATGTTTTTGACTGGTCCGTCCGTCCGTCCGTCCGTCTGTGATCAAAGTTTGTAATCGCAACTCCTCTTAAACTACTGAACAGAATTTAATGAAACTTGGTATGCAAGAAGAACACCATATGTAGTTGTGCATATTACCAGGAATTTTGGATTCGCAAATTTTTGTGGGAGTTATGGCCCTTTGGACTTAGAAATTGGCAGAAAATCATGATTACAGTTTGTAATCGCAACTCCTCTTAAACTACTGAACAGAATTTAACGAAACTTGGTATGCAAGAAGAACACCATATGTAGTTGTGCATTTTACCTGGAATTTTTGATTCGCAAATTTTTGTGGGAGTTATGGACCTTTGGACTTAGAAATTTGCAGAAAATCATGATTACAGTTTGTGATGGCAACTCCTCTTAAACTACTTAACAGAATTTAATGAAACTTAGTATGCAAGAAGTACACGATATGTAGTTGTGCATATTACAAGGAATTTTTTATCCCCAAATTTTTGTCGGAGTTATGTCCCTTTGGACTAAGAAATTTGATATAACTTTGTTATGATATTCAAATACTTGCACATTCACTTTTACAATCATTCAATATTTTTGATTCCTGTAGCTTGATACTAATTCCTCAAGGATAACATTGAAAGTCCATTAGCGGCACGCGTGGGGTATGTGAGCGTGCTCACTAAGGTTCTTTCATTTACTATTGTACTACCTTAATTTGACTTTTGTCTCAATTTGTTCTGCTGTTTTAGATTGGGGAAGAATTTTGTTTATTTCAAGCTCGAATTCGGCTACATCAAAAGATAAACATAAAAGAGTGAGAAAATGAACATGAAATGATGAAGTGAGATGAGGGGACAATAGAGGAAACGAGTTTTGACAGTCACTGAAAAAAGGTCAATTTCATCATTAGGATACTGGGCACTCTTCTACTGGACCTTTACCGACAAGCTTGTTCCTCACGCAGAACCAGCAATGATTGTGGTTTTGTTAACGATTCTGGCACATAAAAACTTAGATAATTGACCGTATTATCTTGACATGTGTCTCATCATTAAAATCTAGCTAATAACTGGCAATTAAAGAATATTCTTTGGTCTAAGAATCGAAGATGGCATGCGACAGTTTATCGTCTCTCTTGTACACATCTTACTAGAGGCACCGTACGAGTCTTAATCTCGATTTTGTTTTTTTTTTGTGGTTTTTTTTTGTAAAATGTTTTTATTTGTCACGATTTTCACTTAAATGTGGACATTAATCCAATAACAATCAATAATGAGCTACTAAATGGCTTCTCACTTTTACGTAAACAGTTAATTTGCTTTTACTTTGAGTGTTTCAACACTTAATTGCTTCTTTTAAAATAATAATTGGATTACCAAATTACCTTAACACTTTGCTTTTTCATGTAACATTTGCCACAAGACCTGTATAGCACAAAGAGAAAAATAATTAAATGTTATTGTAAGCAAGCCGTTGTGCATGTCCTGGGGAAAGAAAAGGCCCGCAGCAGCGCTAGGATTGCCGGTAAAGAATATCATAGAGCGCTCGGCGCCCGATGACGAGTCACTTCATCCACAGACTGCAATGTGTGAACCCGGGTGATTGGATACAAACCTTATCTTTTTGGATATCGGTCATCAGGCAATGATACGGAAAACTAGACAAAAATACTATATTCCTCGCACTTTTAAGCTTCTGCATGTGGAATGAATTGTACTCGTATGCTAAATTGCACGACCCTACGCATCCTCCTATTTTTGTTACTCTTCCGGAGCACACGAGTTCACTCTCGTTACTAATAGAGATCGCTAATTGTTTGTCCTTAGTTTTTTTGTGATTCTGTGTTTTACACGTTGTATGTTTTTGTCCCGTTCTCGCTGGTATTTTTTTACTGGTTTTGTCTCTGCCCTTTTTGACTATGACATTCAGATGCCCCCACTGGTACCTCTGTCTCTTCCAGAGGCAGCGCACGCTGAATCATCATTCCATGGCGTGATTGCGATATGAACTAGGAAATAAAGCAATAAAAGAGGAATAACTCAATGTAAATGTTAGTAAATTCAAGATCTGATTAAAAAGGCCGATTTCTTTTTATAATGTGTATTTATCTTAGTTAGATAGTTTTTGCTATATACTCCCAACCAGCAGAAATCTGGCTATATCAGTGAGATAAACATGCCAAAAGGAGCGATAAAATTAACATGTAATGACAATGAAGTGGAGGAAATGGAACACATTCGGGGAGGAAATTTTTTGCTACACTAGTAAAAGGAGTGATGATTAGGATCGGATGATTTGGCCTACTATGTGGGGATCTTATCGATGATTCCACTATAGTTAGTGGTCAGGTTTTCCGGATTATATAGCCTGACGACCCCGAAATACATTATGACAGGGCTGTCCTTTTCAACCATTTCAGTTGCTTTCTGGGCAAAGCGGTCCGACCCGATGTCAGGTTTGTGAGCAGTCTGTATCCATTTTCGATAAAGATAATGACCATGACCATTTAGTTCTCTATAATTTATTATTTTGTTGTCATTAAATATTTTTTCTTTCAAGAGAAAATGACATGGCATTGTGTTCACACCCCATTTCTTGCTTCATCCTTGTATCACAACTAACTTGTTCATCTTCCTGATATTGCAAAATTCTCGCTGTTTTGGATGAAAGCATGCAATAACTAACCGATAGGTGTACATGTCAAACAAATTTAGGCTAACTAAGGCTAATAGCTTTGCTTACCAGTAGGTATGAGATAGATGGGTAAGTTCGAACAAGTTAGCTAACTTCAGTGGATCCTACTTGTCGTACTCTTACCGAGACCTGCAAAATTGCATTATTCATGCGAGGACTGTTGCATTTTACACAAACACTTAAGGTAGAGCGTGGCACATGGGTCCAAAATTAATTTGTCAATAGATTTTCTTCAAAATTGGCATAAATGTCCAAAATGATGTACTCTTTCATAATCTGATTCAAATTTCATGGGTTTCTTCCCTACTTTTCGAGTTATATCAAATTAAAGTATCAATATTTTAATATGAATTATATAGGAAAACCTAAAAAAACACACAAAAATGTTCCATTACTTTTTTTCCTGTCAATAGATTTCCCTAATTTTTTGACATTTTATAGATCTTGCAACAATTCATCATCTTAAATCTATTTAAAGTGGGGTTTCTTCCCTTGATTTTTACGTACAAGCGAAAATATGAGCCAAAAACGATGATTTTTCGTGATTTTTGCCAAATTATCTCCCTTGACCATACTTTAGCTAAAAATTTACACTACTTTTAAAATACAAATTTTAATCATATAGATTAAATGTGCCTAAAATAGGTATAAAGATCCTAAAAACACAAAAATCTCAAAATATTTTTCAAATTTCATTTTATTTTGGGCAAGTCACATGACCACTGTCCTTCTCCACCTTAAGAACACTTTTTTTAGAAATCAGATTTTCTTCATTATGGCCTGACAACTTTGGTATGCAATATGACAGGGTAACCCATTTCAACCACCACACATCCAAGTCTTTGACTCGTCATCAGGGTCTAGGCACAAATTAGTGGACCTTTACCGACAAGCTTAGCGCTAATTAAGAACTCAAGCTAAGTGATATATGCTCACGAGAGAACGCTGAAACTGAAAATCTAATGTTTGAATTTTCTTACATTCACATAATCCGAGTTATATTAATGTACTACATTCAATTCGTATCACTGAAACTCAACACCGCTGCTGGTTGGGATTAACAAATGTGCTCTGGTCTCATGTTCATTTACTCCATGTCCTTTCATAAATTATTTATTACAGGAGTTTGTCTTTTATACCGTGTGGAGTTAGTAGAACAATTCCCCGTGTTTAAGATGTATGCTCTTTATTTGTTAGATATGGTGGACTTTTACATGAGATTACTTCTGATGTGTAAACTTTCTTTTTAACCACTGTTTAAATTTATGTAAATTCTAAAACCTAAGGTTTAGCTCCCTCCATCGTAGTTTTCCCCTTAGCTATATACATTGTATATTTGGATTTCGTTTGGTTTTATGCATTTTGAATATCTTTTGAATTTCCTTTATTTGGGTTCAAGTGCTGCTGGTGAGAAATAATTTTCCGAAATGGCCATACAGCTCATAAAAATTAATTGCTGTTAGGGTTAACATTAGTGCTGTGGTCTCATTTTCATTTACTCCATATCCTTTCATAAATTACTGCACTCTCATATCACCGTTTTGATTTTGAATGCGAGTTACATATGTAAGACATAATACTATCCGAACTAAATTCCATCCAGAGGAGAGTATTCAATGTGAAATATTTTCCTTAGGACACTATTTAATTGTAGAAAAGTTTCCACCCATATGAAAAAGTATCCACTGTTTAACCATTCATTCCTCACTAAGAAATGAAATGTCGGAAAGAATCTTATGAGTATTTAATTTTGTCTACTTGTAAAACTGGTTTTTGAGTTGACCATGTGTTGACACTGAGCTGTTTTAACGTGTCATATTAATTTGATAATCTTTATCAGTTGTAATATTATACCCCCACTCGTAAGAGAGGGGGCTATATTGCAATCACCTTGTCCGTCCGTCCGTCCGTCCGTCTGTCCGTCCGTCTGTCCGTCTGTCCGTCCGGTTCAATTTCTCTGCTTCTACTGGATGGATTGGTTTCAAATTTGGTACACAGCTTCAGCATGATGAGTTATACTATGCCTACCCTTTCCAGGTCAGTCCATCATATACTTCCTGTTTTCCAAGCCGACTTAGTCTTTTTTAGGGGGAAAAAAAATTGGAATGTGAAATTTTTCGTAACAGATTTCTCGGCTTCTACTGGATGGATTGGTTTCAAATTTGGTACACAGCTTCAGCATGATGAGTTATACCGTGCCTCCCCTTTCCAGGTCAGTCCATCATCTACTTCCTGTTTTTCGAGCCGACTTAGACTTTTATGGGTAAAAAATTTGAAAAGTGAAATTTTTCGTAACAGATTTCTCGGCTTCTACTGGATGGATTGGTTTCAAATTTGGTACACAGCTTCAGTATGATTAGTTATACCGTGCCTCCCCTTTCCAGGTCAGTCCATCATCTGCTTCCTGTTTTCCGAGCTGACTTAGACTTTTTATGGGTCAAAAATAGACAATTTTTCGTAACAGATTTCTCGGCTTCTAGAGAAGGGATTGATTTCAAATTTGGTATACAGCTTTAGCATGATGAGTTGTACCGTGCCTCCCCTTTCCAGGTCAGTCGGTCATCTACTTCCTGTTTTCTGAATGGCCGAGTGGGGGTATGCTTAGCACGACTTAGTGCAACCCCTTGTTTTGTTTAATATTCCCATATTTGATCGATTAAATAAGGCTATGACCTAACAAGCAAGGGGTATGTTGCATTATTGTAACTTAAACATTATTTTAAAACTCATGATTTTCGCTCATAAATGCTGATTGCAACTTTCAGACAAAATGAGAGTAAAAAGCAGTACATTGTAACATAAATTTTGTCCAGACAAACACTAATACTAGATGAAATATGGTCCAAGATAGTATTTAGTGATGAAATATACTTAACTGGATAATTTCTTACTATGAAAAATTATCCTGGACAAAGTGGTGCACCGTGTGGGGAAAATTCACATTCCTCGCACGTCAAACAACCTTGCTGCTGGGTTCTAGCTATATACAAGAGAAGGACACATAGGATCCCCAATCAGGAAGCTAAATTTTCCGCTCTACCCACTAGGTGCAGTCAAAACTTGGCCTTGTTCCCCCATTTACTCCACTTTTTCATATTTTAATTTCATTTTATTCCCAAGTACCCCTTTCATGTTCATCTTCCTCATATAGCCGATTTTTTGCTGATTAGGAGTAAAGTGATAATTACTTTGGGAGTATGTTTCTCAGTCTTTCAATATCAAACTGTTCTCTATTTTACCACCTTTGCTCCAGTAGATCTATTAAAGTTTCACTCCCAACGTCGGCTCCTCTTTTAACTTTTACGTCAAACAATAATTCCCAGACTTTCAGATGATGTTAATCAAAAGGTGGTCAATCTGGTTTTTGTCTCTATCGAGTTCCCATTATATGCTCAAAATTCATGTTTTCATTTTTAATTTTGCATTAAGGTCTCCCATTATATTTTCACATCATGTTTAAGTGTTCTCTCAGCTTCCTGTTAGAGTCGTTCGTAAAAGGAATCTTTTATATCTTTCTCTGCGTCATTAGTTGGAGCATAGCATAGCAGTATGGTAACATTTGTTTGCTTTCCTCTACATATTGTCGGTATTATTCTGCTACTAACTGGTTTCCATTGCATCAACTTTTCCCCTTGCTACTCCGATGTATCCTTCAATTTATCCTTGAGCACAAGACCCAAGTTACTGTGCATTGCCACGAGGAGGCATTGAAGGAGTCTTAATAATGTAGAAGCCATGTACTGGCGAAAAGATTTACGCACTCGACTCTCCCTTTCATCTACAAGTAGACTACCCAGTGACAACAAAGATCTAGAGACGTTCGATCTCTGCCATACTAGTCGCATATCACTACTGCGTGGCGATACCACCGCTAACACACAAGACAAAATATCGATAATTTGGCTAAAAATGCCGAGGAAGCAGCAGGAAAAATGCAACAGGCAAATCTGTATAAGATACTAGTAACAAGACAGATATGTGGTAAATTTAACTCATCATCAACTGTACCAATAAAAGATAAACAGGTGGATTTGTTTTTACCTCTGAGAAAGACCAAGAGAAAAGATGGACTGAGTATTTCAAAGAGATATCAAATAGGCCACCACCGGATAATGAACCAACAAAAGAAGATCCTGACATTGAGTTAGATATCAGCACTGACCAACCAGAAAATGACGAAATCATTACATCAATCAAAGATCTTAAAATGGAAAAGTTCCAGGCATGTTGAACTATTCAAAGCACTCCCAATAATTACAGCTAATGTACTTCAACCTCTATTCTGTGACATATGGAGACCAACCGAGTGGAACGGGCAAATGAAATGTCATAAAGATACCGAAGAAAGGTGATCTCAGTAATTGCAACAACTGGAGGGGTATGACTCTACTATCCATACCTAGTGAGATTTTAGCAAAGATAATCATCAAAAGAATATCAAATGCCATAAACAGTAAACTGAGAAATGAACAAGCAGAATTTCGAAAAGGACAGGGATGAACTGACCAGATTTTCAACGTTCAAAGAAATGAAATAAAGCAATGTTATGAATGACAACGACAACTGCACATCAACTTGGTAGAAATAAGCAAAGGTGTACTAAAGGGGTAATCAAATGTCATTATACCGAAAAGACAAAGACAAAATCGTGAGACAAAAAAACATCACAACAAATGCTTAACATCACTAGGTGCACCTACTATACCAATATGACTGATGTGGCATTTGTCAATAAGTGGGTATAGACTTTAATCATTCTTGTGAAAGAGGTCATTCATGCGGAAAATATAGGTCACACCAAGCAACCGAAGCTTGATTGTGCTTAGCATCACTAGGTGCGCCTACCATACCAATATGATTGATGTGGCATTTGTAGGTAAATGGGAATTAGGAAATATGGGGATTTGGAAAGGACAAACGGACGGATGGACAGACGTACGGACGAATGGACCCAAATAATAAATGCCCCTCTACTTTCGTAGATGGGACATTAAAAGCCACCCATACATATATAACTACAAATCGCAGTCAGCAACGTGAATTCAAGCTCCAGAAGAGATAGCAGGACCTGCTTGCTATATCACACCCGTCACGTTGCCAAAGATCAAATTCCGGAAAGGATGCCATTACAAAACTCTATGTCAAACAAACATCTGTGCTCATTTGAGAGATAGAAATCCCGCATTCGTCTACAAGCACATGTACATGATGTCTTCAGTAAGGCTTGAGTGATGACAACAACCTGGGAGCAACGTACCCTTGTGTTAACAATTTGCTTGTTATAGTCGTATGGCTCTATCTAGGAAGTTGTTATACACATGCTCTGGAATAACGAATCAATTGTGATACGTAAACTCCATATGGTGGAGCGGACGGAATGTTGCTACACAGAAAGGGAAAGTTGACTATTGAAAAGTTAAAGTCATCACGTTTGTCATAGAGCTTTTTTCAAAGCGTTCCTATACAGCTAGTGTGTTAATTTCGAGAAATGAATCCAAATATGAAAACGACCTCCTAGAATATGTAGTGTCCTTTATCTCGAGTTCCTTTGGGTATATGAGATATATATAGTCACCAAATCGAGAATTGTTTAGTGAAAGGACATCATCAATATAACGAAATGTGAGATTGAAGGATAAATCAAGTCTGTGGTCCTTTTTGCCTAGAAATAATTGTAAGAAGTCCGCTTCATATGAATGAAAAAACTAATCGGCAAGCAATAGTGTACAATTTGTGCCCATTGGGATACCTATTGTCTGCTGAAAAACACGTCCACCAAACTGTACAAATATGTTGTCGATAAGAAAGTTGGGCATTTCTATTGTTCTATCTTCTGAAAATTTGTTTTTTTCTTACTAGACTCTTGGATGACAAGATAATTCTTTTTGTAATCGACTACCAAATACTTGTACCTGCGCTTTCCGTTCTTTTTGATAAAGCTACGTTTAATCAACTGTGCCAAGTAGTTTTGGAGTAATCGCTATTTAAAAATTTAGGCCCTAAATTGCTGGTGAGTTCAGGTTAGATTTTCTAAAAATAGGGGTTGGTGTGGAAAAAGTCGTCTCATGAAAAAAAAACCATTCACTAGTCATTCATTTTTGCTTCTAAAAACATTTGATTAGATATTTTTTCAATAAGAAACCACAAAACAAATGAAGTCTTAATCATCAGCTGCACGAAAATTGAGAAAATCAGCATTTTTTGGGGAAATTAGGAACAGCAAAATAAATGCCCCAAAAATACACGAATTAAAATGGGACAAAACTTTCTTTTATCTACATGTACATATGATTTTTATTAGTTTGATATAATCATTTTTACCAGATACAGCTTATCAGAAAGTATAAGAAAAATACTCACAGTTGAATTTTTTCATGAAAATAGTCAAAATTTGGGCAAAAATGGATAAGAATGAACAAAATCGTCAAAATCCGTCTGTAGCAAAGAAAAATGCACAGCAACCTATGAATTTTTCTTCATATATTGACTTTGTAGGGTCAGGACATTGCAAAAAAATCAAGGTTAGAAAAAAGTTTAATGCTTTAAAATTTTTGCTCCTGACCCAGACTCTCGAGAAAATCATAATTATTGTCTATGGCGCGGTTATAGGGTCACAATTATTTATTTTAGCTTAAGCTAAATTCATTTAAGCACAAGCTAAATTCATTTTAGCTTAAGCTAAATTCATTTTAGCTTATGCTAAATTCTATTTTAGCTTATGCTAAATTCATTTCAGCTTATGCTGAAATCATTTTAGCATAAGCATTATTTATTAAGCATAAGCTAAATTCAATTTAGCTTAAGCTTAAATGAATTAAGGATATGCAATAATTTTTCAGCCAACCGAAATCAATCCTTTTAACGACGGTTTGGAACACTTTTTTCGATTGAATTGAGTTATTTAGAGATTACTAAAGACGTTGAATAGATTGGTGATGTTTTAAAGAATACTTTTAGAAGCCAAAAAAAATGAATAAAAATGAAATAAAAAATAATAATTATTCATAAATGAAAAAAGAAAAGAAAAAAACATTTACGCCTTGATCAATTATGACTCTATAAACTGATGAAAGTAAAGATAGGATGTCTGTGTCGCAGTAAAATTTTTAGATTTTGCTTAAAGTATTCCATTTTTTTTCTTGACATATCTATATTTTATTGGAACAAAAAAATACTTTATTAATAGATATAGAACAGAGACAAATAAATGAACAGAAATACGACGATTCCTTTATACCCTCCTAAACTATGTTAGCAGGACAGGAATATAAATAGTTGGACAGGTTTTTTTTACCGCGCATCGAAGGCCTGTGTAGTTTACATTATTCCCTTTACAAATCGTAGAATATCATTCAATTTCATTTTTGCAAAGCATATAACACATATTTTACATGAATATTGAAAGTTAAATGCAAGCCAGTATAGAGGCTTATGATACAGTTTCTTAAAGAATAGACGAAAATGAGATGTGGGATAAGTGTACGTGACATATTTCTCATAAACATGCAGCAATTTAAAATCCTCAACGGAAGATAGGAAGCAGTCTTCAATGTAGCACTGGGGCGCTCCTCGTAACCTTGCTGTTGGCCTCAGAAAACAAACAAAACACGAATTATTCAGACCTATCCATACATCACCAATACGCTTCCACCCTTACAATGTATAATAAATGATTTATGGTGCTCGCTGAACGACAAATCCAGTGCATCATCAAACTCTTGAAAAACGGCAGGAGTGGTATGGACTTTGAGGTGAGTCCGAAGCAGGGGATCATGCGGTAAAACGTACAGAAAGTAGATCGATTCCTCACCATGATCGCAGGTCTCGCCACTGCTGACCTATCTATGCTATCGAGTCTCTCCCATATTTGAAGTTAAGCTTTCTGGATGATAACCTTTCACATGCCATACTTGCTTTCCTCTCACCTCTCACCTCGAGCACAACAAGGATTTTGTAAATGACTCGTCTGCACGACCTTCCGAATAAAAAAAAAATGCCGGTTTAATTTGTTGTTATCGCAGCCTCTTCAAATATTTCCTTGTTGTTGGCGACTAGGAGATTTATATGATTTGTGGTGAGAAAGAAACTACAAAATGTACGAAAACATAATTTGTATTCATGTACCTTAGCTTATGCTTAATAGGAATACCGTAAATTTGCATCTGGTTGTTGGGATTGTAGCATCTATGCGGATTTTCCCTTTGAAAAGTTGGGTTGTTGTAGAATCGGCACGTTCAGACTACCACAGAAGGTCGTTAACATTTCAAATGGTCCTTAATCTTCCAAGGATATATTAATCACGAAAATATAGCATACCTTCCTAATCATCGTGGATTACTCAATTTATTAAACAACTTACTTCAAAAACGAAAACCGGCCATAACGAGCAATATACATCCATAGCCATTCATTACGAAAATGAAAGCCATGCATTACGAAAATCAAGCCCATGCATAACGAAATCAAAACCATGTAATATGGTTTCTTCTCGGCATTATGAATTTGAAAAGAAGTAAGCTGCATTACAGGGATATAATGGACAAAATCCTTAAGATATGGCGTCACCACAAAGCATTTGGTTATATTTCTTTATGGTTTGGGTTTTTTTCCGGTTTTCTTTTCTTTTTTTTCCTTGTTTTCTTCGTTAATCAGCAAAGGCAACATTGTTTTCTTTTATCTCATTGGCGAAATCTGGAGTAGCGGGTCTGGGATTTTTAAACAAAGCGTTTGATTATATTTGTTCATCAATTTTAATTAAAAAAAATCCTATCATATCTGGAATGGCATGTTGTTTTTGACATGTCCGTCTAAATCTGTAAGTCATACTGTCTGTCCGTCTGTCCGTCTCAAAGCTTTCGAAAACAAATCCTCTGCAACTACTGAACGGAATTTCATTAAAACTGGTACGAAGTATTCCACTTTATGTAGATGTGCGTACTTTTATTTTGTATGAGTGACCTTTTTAACATGTAAATTTGCTGGATATCACCATTTTTATGAAATTATAAAACATAGGTCTGTAAAAATTTGTGAGCGCGTGCTTCCTATAGCATGGCGATATTCTAAGTCTTTGGAATTTAACCTTGATTTTCTGTCTGAATGACTTTAACTATTCAATAAATTTTGGGAATGCCAAAGGATGACAAATTTTGTCATGTACAAGTGGTCGTAGTGGCAAAAAACATCAAAATATTTTCCAGTCATATCTTATCGCAGAAGTGTTAAAAACAATCGCAAGTAAGTAAATGTTTATTTTCACAGTGTATAACCGGACAGTAAGCGATCACTGTCCGATGGTAAAATCTTAGTTCTTGCATGTTATTTTTTTCGCCAGATTTTTGTGGTTTTAAGGCTGCATGAATGTACTACGATATCGAATAGGAACAAAGGTGAGTTGTTTTTATAGCTTGCTCATTTACACAACTTTTTAATGTTTTCACAGCGTATAACCGGACAGTAAGCGATCACGGAAGTTGATCACTGTCCGATGGTAAAATCCTAGTTGCATGTTATTTTTTTCGCCAGATTTTTGTGGTTTTAAGGCTGCATGAATGTACTACGATATCGAATAGGAACAAAGGTGAGTTGTTTTTATAGCTTGCTCATTTACACAACTTTTTAATGTTTTCTTTTTGTATTCAGAACAATTTAAACTATAATAATTTTTCGATTGATCATCGATGGGTGAACATTTTTTCGCTATCCTCTTAGCACATATTTGGAATTTACTCGTAAACTGCAATGATTTTATTAGCCTTTTTATTATTATCAAAAAGGGCGATTATTTGACTTTCTACATTGAAAAGGATAGATTGAGATAAAATACACAATTTGTTAAAAACATTAAGTTTTGTAATTATGGCATAATCGTTTACTGTCCGATTAATTTGTCATTTATTTTCTGTGAGTGTCCGATTAATTGTCTGCTTTGAATCCTCAGAGTTTGAATAAAAAAGTTATTATTTCACAATGCTCCTCATTTCTTTATATCTTAGTTTATTGTATTATTCTACAATTTGCTTATAAGCAAGCTTATGAATATATGTTGTCATATTTTTATGATAATTAAGGTCATTGTCTATTTTGGTTCATTTATTTACTTTACAGAATAAATATGAGAACTCAAAATAGTCTCTACTGGTGGATTCGAAAACATAATTGCGGCAGTGTTTATCTTATAACAAAATGGAAATCCATTCAACAAGCTCATAAAAAGAAGTTCGATTAACAGCTATGAGTACCTAAGTATGTTCACTTGTGTATGACTAATCAATGCTACTGTCAAAATTGTTCATTAGAAGCTTTCCATTGACTTTTGTGAAACTGAAATCTTCTTATAGCATCGACAGCCAGTGTGCTAGATATTTGTGAGTCGATGAATTGTCACTTACTCAGTATGAAACGGACAACATGCTCAACACAAAAAAGTCTGTTAAGATGTGAAAACCATTTTGATCAAGATTATGGAAATTATGGAGCGGTCATCTCTTGGTAAATCTATGTCTTATATTAATAAAAAGCTTAACAATGATTTGAGTTGTTTTTAAAAATGTGGTTGGCCTTAGCGACTGTAGTGACAGCTAGGTTATCATGACAGGTTTCTTTTACAGCCTCGAATTCATGATAAATCAGTATAAGTCCCTCATAAGCGGAGTAATGCCGGCTATGCTTAATGCTTGAAATCTGGTGACAGTTATTCATTACGTGTTTTGTTTATTAAAAATCGTTTATCTTGGTCTGCTAAAATATGCGTTAGCCATTGCCGGTAAATTGGTTGTATTCACAAAGTCCATAATAAAATATACAACAAAGTTCCAAACATTACGTATGAAGAACGTAGAAAGAACCTAAGGGTTTAGACAATTTTAAACTTTAAACGCATGAAACATTATAAATTTGTTGTGTTCTAAACTGACAAAAATACAATCATAAAAGCAGAGTGACATAATTTGGTAACACATATAGGATATATGCATATTTTAATGACTAACCGATTACCAACAACGTTTAATTAAACAAATTGAAAGATAGAAAACAGGGGTGGATCCAGAAATTTTCAAAGGGGGGGTTCACATACTGGGTTCTGTGGGCCAAAGGGGGGGGGGTTCCAGACCAATTTTGCTGAAAATCTACACAAAAATTTAAAAATTTCTAAGGAAAAGGGGGTTTCGACCCCCGGAACCCCTCTTCCTGGATCCTCCACTGGACAAATCATAAGCATTGAAAGGAAAGTGCTCAAAACAGGGAAGACAAAATCAAACAATAATATAGGCTCTGAGAATATCGTCTTGGCATATGTTAGATCTGTTCCAACTGTATTCAGCACCATTAAAACTGACCGCGTTCTGTAATTCGATATCTAAAAATTTCGTTAAAAGCGAATACCTACACCATTTGACTTTGTCTTTGAATTCACGTGAATTTCATGCTTAGGCTATATATGCTAGGTTTTAGTTGGATGCCATCATATCTCAAGAACTAAAGGACTTGGGGGAGATTATATTGCTATGCCCATGTTGTAGACTAAATCTGAATTCCTCTTGGATTTTAACCATGACAAACCGGTATACATGTTTCAGACCAGACCATACACGTAGGAAATATACCTATACGGCCTGACCGTAAAAGTATATCCAAATGGTCTAAAAACCAGTTGGACCATACAAGTATTCAGACCATATAGGTATATTTCTCCATTATAATTGACAACACCCAGATAGGGGAGCTCAAATAAAAACAAAAAGATGGAATCAAAACATAAAATAGGGAAATGTGTAGAATTTGTTTGTTTTTATCCTCAGCTTTTTTTGTTTGATTTCACCGGTATAAAGGGGTCCACGAAAAAGTGTCATACTTCGTGTTGATGATTTAAAAAAATATAAACTTTTAGGAAGACGACAATACATGTAGACAGTTAAATCGACTGCGCAGAATGTAAAACATTCTTGGCTAAAATATATTGCAGAAATCTTGTTGAATCAGCCCCCCCCCCCCATCTGCAGATAGTTATTTTCTCCGTCTTCTCACAGGTAAACAACTGCTTGGAAGGCCTGTCGAACAAAGTTCCTAAATATTCTTCAAACTTTTCATCCCACATTTCAATGACTTTGGTTTGGTTGAACATTACAATTGACGAAAGTAAACAGTCCGCCAAAAGTTAAGCACCACTGCATTTTAAGATGACACCCTTGTTTTTATCTTTTATTGAAACATTCTGATCTTTTGTACACAAGAACGTTTGGATATTAAAACAATTTTGCATCATAAAAAAAAGAAAATTAAGAAATATTTTAAAAATATTGGTATAAAGTATTGTGTGATTTTTCTAGATCCGGAATTCAAGTTTCGGAGAGCAGTAAAAGAAGCAGGCAATTCAAGCAAACCATTTTTCAAAGAATCCTTTACATGACACTTCACGACAAATATGAGTTTTTTTTATAGGTTTTGCAGGTTTTGGGGCCTTCTTTAAGATGTCTGCATTTCCCGACTGAACATGTTTATTTTCAAATGCTAATTTCTCCATAAAACTGCATGATAATTAAGCTTTGTATTTTTCGATTATAATTAAATTGGATTGTTTCATGTAAAATGGTTTATCAGAGATTTAAAGGCAAAAAATGAGGCATAAACATGCATATATACATGTAACCCAAGAACAGTATATCAACTATAGATACATATCTTCATTTGCAAAGTTTCAAAAGCTAGCTAGATTTTAAGAGAAAGGCCAACTTCCCATATCTTAACTCTAATTTGTATGTACCAAAATGTTCAATTTCAAAGCTTAGATGCATGGTCAAATGTTTTTATTCGACAACTAGCTTGACAAAATGTACGGATTATTTTCCAACTTACGAGGAATTACAAAAATAAATCTGAATCCTAAATATACCTATGTTGTAATGAAATCTTGTTGCAATTCTTTGTTTGGGTAAGCTATTAATTACCTTTTATCTTTGCTCCATTTTTTTCCATATCATTTTGCCCTAGCTGAATCGTGTGAATAATGGTTTGTAAGGATTTTTGTCTTGATACTGCTACTTTGAACCCAACAATTAATCGGACAGATAGATATAGCTTTCGAACAATTAAGGAAGTGTCTGCTGCACGTCCACGCCACGTGGACGATTAGACTACAGGCTGCGCGTCCTTGCTTCCAGAAAAAGACCTAAAAACGGAGTTTTTTTTTCCGGGATACAACTGTAATCGTATACGAGTTAATTAAATATACAGTAGTTTATTGACACAAAAACTGAAATATTACAAATATATTTTATATGTATATTAGATAAAAGTAAACAAAGGTTAGTAAAGAACATTTATAACACTTGTCAAAGCCATTTTATCAAATAATATTGACACCAAAGGATTTTTTATTTCAACAGCTTTCATTGGAGATGCAATACCGTATTTCAATGTAAGTAGTTCACTAATAAATTGTTGTTTCTTTCGCCGAAATGAGTTTCCATTGTCAAAAATACCAATTATTAAATCCCTTTTTAGAAAATTTAAATCATCCACAATATATATTGATAATTTGAATAGTGATAAATAACAATGTAAACAAATTGTACGCTTCATTTTTTCGTAAAAATTCGTTTCAGTGGAATAAAAGCTTAAATTCTTGGGAAAATCATACCATTTTTCAAAATCAACTAGGATTTTACCACCGGACAGTGATCAACTTCCGTGATCGCTTACTGTCCGGTTATACACTGTGATTTTTTCTTCTATTCAAATGCAAGTTTAGGATCAATGCTATCTTTCTTTCCAGAATGTTGAAAGATTGTGTTTCTGACATTTTTTGTAGCTTTGGTCTTTGTGTAGATTTAATACATGCAAATTATGTACAAGAAAATATGATTGAGTATCTTTATGTCCAGAAAACGCATGTATTTTGGTGTTGTAATGGTAACGGTACTCTTGTACAACTTTTTGATTTGCAGAGGTGTTTGTTAAATTACCACATTGGGTATGAATTGCTGCGATAACATGTTTCCTTTAGAGATTAATGTATGGTAAGGGACCGACCATTTGATTTTTAGGGGGGGGACTATAGTGAAATTTTAAATAAAAAGGATGGAAAAATACAGAAAGTAAAAAGCAGGACAGTGCTTTGAACTATAAAAGGCAGGATGGTAGTTTTGGGTGAAAATGTTATAATAGCTTTAAAAAGAATTGGCGCACGCTAGTGCGCTTAAAAAATCCAGGCTAAGCTTGCTTGACTCAAGCTAACGAACAATTGTATGTCTTCTAAACGACGGCAGCCACCTTATGCTAGCACAACCTCTGTGGAGCGTTCCCAGAGACAGTAAAATTGAGGCACCCCCTCCGGACCGATGTACCAACTTCACCCTACCCAAACCCCCAAATTTTGCACGAAAAGCTCTATGTCGGTTGTTGTCGATATGTAGCCCTGCGTGTCGGCTATACGACGTCAGCCACCTTATACTGGCACAATCTCTTTGGAGCGTTCCCAGAGACAGTAAAGTGGAGGTCCCCCTCCGGACCGACCCTACCCAAACCCTCAAATTTTGCACGACAAGTCCTATGTCGGTTAGTGTCGATATGTAGCCCTGCATGTCGGCTATACGACGGCAGCCATCGTATGCTGGCACAATCTCTGTGGAGCGTTCCCGGAGACAGTAAAGTGGAGGTCACCCCTCCGGACCGATGTACAGACTTCATCCTACCCAAACCCTCAAATTTTGCACGACAAACCCTATGTCGGTTAGTGTCGATAGGTAGCCCTGCATGTCGGCTATACGACGGCAGCCATCTGATGCTGGCACAATCAGTGTGGAGCGTTCCCAGAGACAGTAAATTAGAGGTCCCCCCTCCGGACCGATGTACCAACTTCACCCTTCCCAAACCCTCAAATTTTGCACGACAAGCCCTATGTCAGTTAGTGTCGATAGGTAGCCCTGCATGTAGGCTTTACGACAGCAGCCACCTTATGCTGGCACAATCTCTATGGGTTCTCACCAGAGTCAGTTAACTGAAGGTCGACCACTTCCTTAAATGTTCGCCAGCTTTCGAAAATTCAATAATGTGATTAACTTTTTGCAAATGAACAATACTTTATTAAGAGAGATTATTTTAACTTAGTTAAATTTATTTTATACGGTTTTTTTTAAGTTTTTGGTACGTTTTGGTAATTTGCACTTTTCGGTTTTTAGAATTATCTTGTAATTGTTCGCGCTAAGCTTTTACCGAAAATAAAAAGGCAGGACGAAGAAAATATCCATTACCCCCCATAAAAATCAAATGGTTGCTCCCTAAGTACCCCAGTTATATTGCACTAGTCTTTTAGCTCCTGAATATGGTTTACAAATCACCTATCTGCATGCACGCGAGAATTTCAGGTAAAAATATATATAGATATTTAAAATGTGTACTAACGAAAAAATGGGTGCAGGCTACTTTGATACTTGATGCAAGATTGATATGGGCGCCGCTGGAATTTTAAAACTTCAGACTATTCATATAAGACATGTATTTGTTTTTTTCAAAATTATAATCCTACTTATTCATATTTTTACCTGCGTCGCCGAAGGCGAAAGCAGGTCTAGTAGTCGGGTCACGCCCCCCCCCCCCGTCCGTCTGTCCGTCCGTCCGTCCGTCGCGCTATGGGGTGCCTGTCTTGTGTAATCTGAATCTCAAAAATCAAACACTAGATTTTTCTGAAATTTTACAGTGATTACAGATATATTGAAGATGCGCACCTCCCCTTTTGGGATCATTTTATAATTTCGTTTAGAAATTAGGGGCTTAAAAGGGACCAAAAAAGCACATTTTTTTATTTGTTTCCACATTTACTTTTGTTCTAATTGACCAAATGCTATGAAACTTTACAGTAATGTTACTTACTACAAAAGGAAGGGGTGGGCTGATTTTGGAGGTCCCCTCTTTTTCCGTTTAAAAATAAGGGGCCCAAAATGGGCCCAAAAGCGACTTTTTTTATTTGTTTCCACAATAACTTATATAAAATATATATAAAATATATATATTTTTTATCAAATTTATTTTAAATAAAATACAGACAATTCATCTTTAAACATCTACACGCAAAACATATTATAACGCGTCTATCTTTATAATACTGACTTATACCTGAGATAATTAAACTAAAAAAGTTTTAATTTTCTCAGTTTATACTTTAGATCAAGTCTAATTTCATGATACATGTACTTGTTCATGTACTGTAATCTTCATGACTGTAATTGCCTTAAAAATGGGGACTTAATTTGGAAAATAAAAAAATATTGGTATTGGTATCGGTAAAAAAAATCATTGTGTTGTTCATGTGTAGTATATATATAATGATGCCCACAATGTAACTTGTAAGGCGCATTTTCATTGGAGAATACTTTTTAATTTACCTTATGCTAAATTGTTTAAGCATATGCTAAATTATTACAGCATAAGCTGAATTGAATTTAGCATATGCTTAATTGATTTCAGCTTAAGCTAAATTCATTTCAGCTTAAGCTAAATTCATTTCAGCATAAGCTAAATTTATTTTAGCTTAAGCTAAATAAAATATAGCTTATGCTAAAATGATTTTAGCATATGCTAAAATGGATAATTGTGACCCTGATACCGCGCCATAATTGTCTCAGCCAGAGTACATTCTTAAAAAAACCCTTTTTTTATATCAACGAGAGACCCGTCCTGTTTGAAAGGCTACTCCTTCTAAACCATTAAATGATTTTGATGAAACTTTACTGATTGCATGAAGGAAGAGAATGAAATGAATCCTTTAAGTTCGAATAACATTCAAGCGAGATAATTATTTTTTTTTTGGGGGGGGGTCTTCCGAGGCCCGTTTACCACTCACGATATTTTCTGTTATTTTAAATCTTGCTCGCGTGACTGTTTTTTTTGTCGTGTCATACTTAGGAAAAACTGTTAATAAGATAGTGTAAAAGCTACAGAACACCTTTATTTTTTTTTGTTGGTTCTTGGTATTTTTATATTAAATTTAAATTTAATATTGTACTTGGTTATAAGTCAAATTTACTTCAACCAATCAAAAACTAGAACGTAAACCAAAATTCTCTGTCGTCGGAGCGTTTTGATAATCCTAAACTTTTGAATTGCAATAAAGATCAATTTCTACATAGAACATAAACAAGAAGTCTAAAATGAAGGTTTATTTTGTTTTCCTTTCCATTTCTGTGTTCCCTTTAGTTATTTTTGGAAAAAGTGGGTTTGAAGACGATGATCTACAAGGCGCCTTAGATATGGGTTTATCAGGCGGACTTCAAGATCTAATGGAATCGTTTGGTCACGCCATCGATGGATTAGCCGACATGGCAGAAGGAAAGTCAATCGAATGCAATTACAAGTGTGAAAATGGTAAGTTAAAAGACTTATTTAGGTTTCTATTCAATTTTTTCTTATCAATATGAGAAGGGGTTTAACCTTTGACTCCATAAAACTGTGTATATTTAGGGTTTATATGCTTATGAATCCAGGTCTGTTCGCCCTGGTACATGTTCACCACTTTTCACGATTGCCCTGGGTCCGTTCGCCCTATATATGCCATATATAGTCATATGTTTTGTGGAACATTATTCTTCAAGCAAAGAAAAAAAAACTCTGGTCAATAGGAAAAACATGAAAAACAGGGAACAGTAGAGCATGACCATGGCTGCTCTAGTTCCTACAACCATGAAAATTAAACGTAATTTTGCACTCGTCAATCATTATTACCTTAATTGTCATTTAATCTAATTAACTTTATTACTAAAATAAATTTAGTAAATTTCTTTGTCATTAAACCCCTGTAAATAATTTTGTAAATGTGTTAAAGGTATTTTTTGTTCAGTGATTGTTTAACTGAAAATTTTTGTTTTTGATTATTATTATTTTCTTTTTCACATTTTTCAACTTGTTTAACGTTTTGTCTGTTCACGCCGTTGCGTAGTCGTCATTATTGACGGTGCAATGTAATATGTAGATGTAGATGTACATTTGTACATGTACCCAAGCCAGACCCAGGCTGAGCCTTCTAATTACTGTTTTTACGACTGAAAACCGTTAATCTTATTGACGATTTAATCTAGATGTTGATCGTCGCTTTTCAGTATTTTTATTTTTTGTTAATTTTATTCTGAAAACCATTGGTAAGTTATATGCAAATGCATTTTAACGTGTACACTATAAGCACACATACTTTGCATTATTAGTAATTAAAAAAAACATAAGGGTGCAAGACATAGTTATTCAAAATGACGTCATCAGACAAAAGCAATGTCACTTCCATTCAATGAAGAAAATCTGGCTATCACTTGTACTATGGACATTTATATATCAATAAAAAGATAAAACTTCACTCTTTCTGGTGTTCTTGATCTTATAAAGATATCTAACACAGAAATTGTTTTAAAAAGTGCCAAAATCTGACAAAGAGGGGTGTATTTTAATGAAAAATCTACAGGTGCAATCTCATTTTTAAGACCTGAATTTGATCATTTCTATAAATATGCCAAAACCTGAACACAGAATATCTAAAAGAGCATGTCTCATAGTTTTAACTGTGAAAATATTGGGGTACATTATGTTGCATTTTTCAGAAATATTTTTGTTTGCATAAAAAGTGGCAGTTTGTCACATGGAAAAAATTGTGCTTTTTGTAGTTATCCCCCTTCATACAAATATCAACATAAAAATACTTTATTTTGCAAAAGCAGACCTGACTTAAAGTTTTCTATGCAGAGGAGCATGTAAACAATCACAAGAGTGCAAAATAAATGGTCATTCTTACTTCCGGTATAAAAATAGACAGGATTCCCTCCACTCATTGGTCAATTTATTGGGCTACCACCACTAGTATTTTATACGAAACTGTGTATGGCATCGTAAATTCCTTCTCCAGTCAGGGGATTTCAATGTTCAATCTATCTCATTTTAAAAAATTATATCACTAATTTTTACTTTTTTCGTATTACAAAAAACATCTTCTTGTATTAACATCCAAGTCTAATAAGTTGAAGGAAGTTTCAGTTGGCATTATTCTTATATATAATATACATGTAGGGCGAACGAACTCAGGCGAACGGCCATATTTAATATGAACATTAAAACTTAGGAGGGTTGTTCTGTAGTACGTCTTCTATAAAATGATTGTTCCAAATTTTGATTCAACAAAAAACATGGCTGCAATGACTAAAAATAAAACCTAAGCGTAAATTGCAGTTTTTTGCAAATTGCTCAAAAATGGTAACAGATATTAAAATTCTGTATATGATAATAGTGATCAGCACATCAAAATCTACCTGTCGTGAACTTTTGAAGAATATTTGACACGGGTTGTAGGAGTTGTTGCCCTTTTTCTTGTTTGTTTTCTTTCAAATTTTTCTCTTTTTTTTACCAATGTCTTGAAAACTACAATGTATACATACCTAGGTCCATATAGCACTGTGGTACAGGGATGGGGTAATCGTTATTGTAATCATTAATCAGCTGTAATCGATTACATTTTTTCAAGTAATCAAAGTAATCATTAATCAGCCCAAAGTCTGATTACATGTAATTTAATTTAATCGATTACTGGTCAAAAATAACATGTAATCATGATTACTTTTTGATTACATTCTGATTACATTGGAGATATACATTTGTAGGTACATGTTTCCTAACAAGCAAGATCTACAGTAATATTGTCTTAAAAATGGTATTTTGGAGTTACAATGTTTTACAAATAATACACTTCATAATTCTTTATCAGTTTGTAATACATGTAATTAAGTCAATTTTTTATTTTATTGTTTTTTTTTCACTTGCTGGTATAGAAAGTAATAAAAAAATAATTAGTTTAATGTATTCAAGCACATTCATGTAAATTTGCATATTTTTTTAATGTCTTTAAGGATATTTTTATTGTACAATTATTAAATTGGTACATGTATGCACTATTTATTAATTGGCTTTCAACTGTCAAAATTAAAGGTGACAATAAACAAGGGATTAAAGGCTTAATTGCTATATAAACATCTCATTATACCCCCACTCGTAAGAGAGGGGGCTATATTGCAATCACCTTGTCCGTCCGTCTGTCCGTCTGTCCGTCCGGTACAATATCTCGGCTTCTACTGAAGGGATTGGTTTCAAATTTGGTAGACATCTTAAGCATGATGCAATGTACATTTCCTCCACTTTTCAGGTCAGTCCATGATCTACTTCCTGTTTTCCGAGCCGACTTAGACTATTTTAAGGTTAAAAATGGGAAATTTTTCGTAACAGTTTACTCAGCTTCTACTGAAGGGATTGATTTTAAATTTGGTATACAGGTTCAGCATGATGAGTTGTACCGTGCCTCCCCTTTTCAGGTCAGTCGGTCATATACTTCCTGTTTTTTGAGCCGACTTAGACTATTTTAAGGGTCAAAAATGGAAACATTTTCGTAACAGATTTCTTAGCTTCTACTGAAGGGATTGATTTATAATTTGGTACACAGATTCTGCATGATGAGTTGTACCGTGCCTCCCCTTTTCAGGTCAGTTGGTCATCTACTTCCTGTTTTCCGAGCCAACTTAGACTATTTTAAGGGTAAAAAATGAACAGATTTCTCAATTTCTACTTAAGGGATTAATTTCTAATTTAGTATATAGCTTAAGCATGATGCATTGTACTGTGCCTCCCCTTTCTGGGCAAGTCAATCATCTACGTCCTGTTTTCTGAATAGTCGAGTGGGGGTATGCTTAGCACGACTTAGTGCAACCCCTTGTTATTGTTTTGAAATGAAGACCTATAGATCCTTTCTGACAAGTAGAGATTGAATTAATTGATCTACAAATCTACAAAAATGTTTTCCCTCATTTGTCCAAGTTGACCTTTTAAAAAATGATAAAATTTAATGGCTCTTAAAAACAGTACAATGTGCATATATTTATTAATTCTAAAAAAAAAACTATAGATATTGAAACTTATGTTTCAGAAACAATCAACAGTATATGCAATGAATTGCATAAACTTACAAATGAAATAGCAAATACTACACAAATATGTACAAAGGTTTATGCATGATGTGGTCTTATACATGTATGTTCTGTGATCATAATGATGCGATTAATTTAGTGAGTAATGAAATTTTTTTTTTTTTTAAATATGTAACACTAATGGATTCCACTTGTCTGTCTGTTCTTCCACAATTTCTTACACTCATTACCTACATATCATAGTGGTCTAAATTTTACACAGCGATTTTATAATTTTGGGAAATGATTCATGATAAATTGTTGTAATTGTAATTTAATTTAATCGTAAATTTGGCAAAGTAATTGTAATTTAATCGATTACTTTTCAAATTGGCTGTAATTATAATTTAATTTAATTCTAAAATTAGAAAAGTAATTGTAATTTAATCGATTACTTTCAAATGTAATCAGACCCATCTCTGCTGTGGTACCACAGTTTTTTCCACAGTGCTATCTTGTAAAGATTTATAATAGAATGTGTTAGGACCACAATGCTATAATTTTCAGAAAACATTACCACAGCACTTTTAAAAATTCCTGGGGAGAACACTGCAAGATATTTGAAAAATTTAAATTGCATATGTTTAAGCACATAAAGATCTAGAAATTATGTAATGGGGCCAAAGTTGTAAGACCTTTCTTGATAGGAGTTGTTTCCCTTACATGTAGTACGGTAAAATTGTTGAGTAGCAAAGGTAAAAAATATCCAGCTAATAAGTATCATTGAATACAAGGTGAGCCATTCAGGCTTCTGGGAGCCTTTAGTTATTTCCATAATGCTCTAGATGTATATCTATAAAATGTAAATTCAATAAGTCACTAGTCAAATTTTTCCACATTAAGTATGGAAATTTGAAGATTGGAATATTACATTGTATACGCTTCCGAAGGGAGCGATATAAATGGTAGAAATGTCAATATCTTAGTTGTATTAAGAGCTAATTTTCCTTCAATGTCCAGTTTACCAGGCTTATTTTCTGGAACTTCTAATTTCAGCGTTTCTTATTCAACACAGACAAAAAATATGCATGGATCAGTTTTAGATCTAGAGTTACCTTTCTTTGAACTCTTGATAAATTGATAAGTAAAAGGCTTACAAGTTAAGTTTTCAGTACATCTGTACTTTCTATTTTGTTAATAGTCCTATCAACATGAAAAACAATTCATACAAATGTATATCCAACAACAAATTATTGACTTTCATTTGTAGCTTGAAATCCTCATGTCAACAGCAAGATACATTGTAATATGGATGCAAATATGTACTGTACATAATAAAGTCATTTATGTTTAAACAGATATACATTTTTAATATAGGTAAAAAACCAAGTCCAAAGCCGGGTCATAAGCCTACCAGTAACGGTTGTGGATCATTTGGGATAGAGGTAAGATCATTTATACAGTATGATTTTCAGTGTATTCTATTACTCTATTTTATTGACCGGGTTGGTCATGGGTCAATTATTTCGGTTTTCTTCATTTAAATCCTACCTAAACGACCGAGAAAATTAAGCTCCGCCCAACCTTGTGAATAAAATAGGGTAATATATGCATTATCCTTTGGTTTGAAATTTTAAATACATGCACATGTATACCACATCTTTGACTCTTATATTTTGTTGCCTACATGTAATAATAAGTAATTTGAGAATTGCAACGTTTTTTTTTACATCTCTATACTTCATTTTCAATCCAAGGCCAATTGAAAAACAGCGAGCAGCGACCGCTGGTCACATTGAAGGGTGCTGGCTGTATTCCATTGTGGATTTTTAAAATTTACGTTTATATTTGTAGGTTGTGTCGTGTACTCTTATTCCTCATCTCATTTTTTTCTCGCCTGCGAAGCAGAGCGGGACATAGGTGTTACTTTAGGGGCGGCGGCGTTAACTTTTTGGAAAAGTTTTATGAGCACCTCCATATCTCAAGAACTATAGGTCCTGGGTTGATGAAACTTTGTATGCATATGCCCCAGTAGTAGCTTAGCACATTTGCATCCCCATCTTTTGACCTTGACCTTGATTTTCCTGTTGAGTGACTTTGACAATTTTCAATACATACAATAGCAATGGAAAAGTTTTGCAAGCACCTCCATATCTGAAGAACTATAGGTTCTAGGTTGATGAAACTTGTTATGCATATGCCCCATTAGTAGCTTAGCACAGCTGCATCCCCATCTTTTGACCTTGACCTTGATTTTCCGGTTGAGTGATTTGACAATTTTTAATAAATATAATAGCAATGGAAAAGTTTTGCGAGCACCTCCATATCTCAAGAACTATAAGTCCTAGGTTGAAGAAACTTTGTATGCATATGCCCCAGCAGTAGCTTAGCACAGTTACATCTTCATCTTTTGACCTTGACCTTTATTTTCGGGTTGAGTGACTTTGATTATTTTAATTGCATATATTTGCAATGTTTACACATTTTTTTATCTCAGAAACTGAAAATCCGTATGTAAATTCGAAATATAGTGGAAGTAATAAAGAAGAATTGTTTCTGATGGTGCCGGCAGGCAAGACATACTTTAGTGTTAACTCTTGTCTTCTATATTCAGACGTTACTGTTAGGCAATTTTAAACTGTAAGCATGGAAATTTTTATGGGATGAATATTTTCCTGATTTTGTAAATGTAAATTGTTGTGTGGCAAATAAATTGGTGTTTCTACTGATTATACACTTAAAAAGGAAATATTTGCATTGGGGTCATCTTGAGATCATGAATTTAGCAAAAATAACCCACTCAAAACTTTCCACATTTTCAGTATTGGTTTCTTTGATGATATGGGTAAGACATACAGTAGTGCAAACTTTTGTTGTTTTCAAATATATTTCATCCAAGTTTATTCATTATCCAAGTAATATTTGTTGTTGTGGTATTTGTAAGTTAGTATTGTCCAGTATAGCTGTACCATGTACATGTAAATAAGTATTCTCCATTATGTATAAAGAATAATGTTGCATGTATAATGTTTGAACTTTCAGTTTGATACATTGTACTGCCAAACTTCTCATTATTGCAGTTATCATAAACATTGTACATGTATGTGTATGGCTGCTAGATCAACTGTGTAATATGCAACATCATAAATAGTGCAACCTGATTAAACTAAACCCCTTAACATTGTAGATTTGACCAGTTTGTGCAATACATATATACAATTAATCAGTTTATTTACTATCAAAATGTATGGAAATTTAAAGAAGAGACTGAAAAAAAACAGATTTGTTAAGGCAGATTTTGGATTTTATTAATGTTTGCTTTACATGTACATGTATCTGTTCAGGTTTTTAATGTATTGGTTTTATAACTATGGAATATTTATGTCTCCCCCCCACTTTTGTGGGGAGACATATTGTTTTTGTCATGTCTGTCCATCACAAAGTTTGTGAGCGCAACTCCTCTGAAACTACTGAAGTGAATTCAACAAAATTTTGATCCTTAAATTTTTGTGGGAGTTATGGTCTTTGAACTTAGGAATTTGCTGAAAATCCTCATTTATCATCTTGTCAGCGCAACTCCTCTGGAACTACTGAACCCAATTCAATGAAACTTGGTACATGTACATGTATATAGGAAGGACACCATATGTAGTTGTGCATATTGCCAGGAAATTTTGATTCTCAAATTATTGATGGAGTTATGGCTGTTTTACCTTAGAAATTTGATGAAAATCCTCATTTATCATCTTGTCAGCGCAACTCCTCTGAAATTAATGAACCGAATTCAATGAAACTTGGTATATAGGAAGGACACCATATGTTTCTGTGCATATTACCAGGAAATTTTTATCCTGACATTATTGTGGGAGTGATGACCCTTTGAACTTAGGAATGAGCTGAAAATCCAGAAGAAAATTCAATGAATCGTGGTAAATAGGATGTACACCATATGAAGTTGTGCATACATGTATGTCAGACCAGGAAATTTTAATCCTCAAATTTTTGTTGGAGTAAAATGGTCCTTTGAACTTGGAATTTTTTGGGGGAAACAGGGGTAGACATCATTTTTGTAGGCAAAAACAAACTTTAATTTAGGCTGGTTTTACTGTGGTAGGATTGTGGTTTAAGCATGGTTTTGTCATGTTTGTTAAAGCTAGGTTTTTACTGTATTTAGTGCATACAGTAACATTATTTCATCTTTCAGTTTGATACAGCCAAACTTCCTATGATGACTTCCTGTTGTGATCTCCATGACTACTGCTATGACACGTGTAATACAAACAAGGAGACATGTGATAAAGACTTGAGAGAATGTTTACTGAAGATGTGCACCACCATGAAAAATACCCTGGACCAAGAGGAATTTGAAGGTTGTATCCAAGTTTATGTGTGTACTTGTTGTCTTAATGTTAATTTCCATAAAATGTCCAAAAAATGTCTTTCAATAGAAATTTTAGGATTGGTTTTGAATTGCTTACATTATACTAGTATTTTATAAGATAAGATGAATTTTTGCCACATTGTCTATTTTTATTTGAAAAGGTCTTGTATTGTAGATTATGCCTGTGAGTTTCAATGATTTTTAAAAAATATTTGATCAATCTTATCACCCTTATCTTAAGAACTTTTTAGAACCTTTTAATTTTGAAAATACTGGAAAACAATCAGTTCAAAAATTCAAAATTAATTTTAAAATTCACAATGCTTTGTTTCAAAAGAGGTTTTGACTGTATATATAAATCACTTTGTAATTTTGTTACTTCCCTTTTCATATGCATGGCTATGAAAAATACAATATGACATATTTTATTTCTAGGATGTGAAGCAACTGCTGAATTGATGTACAGAGGAACTCTTGCCTTGGGTTGTACACCTTTTAAAAAGGCCCAGAAGAAAGCCTGTGTTTGTCAGGACGAAATAGATAGCAAATCCGATGGAAAGAAAAATAAGACTGTCAAAAAGACCACCACTGAAAGCAAATCTACTACAACTAAAAGTCCAAAAACTGACACAGCTACACCAGGCAAAGATGATTCAAAAAGTAAGAAAAACAAAAATAAAGAAAAGAAAGCAAAAACTGAAACAGTTCCCTCTGATTATATGGAAAATGAAGAGATTGAAATTAATAAGAAGAAAGATAGCAAAAGTAAAGCTAGTTCAAGTAGGGAAAGTGGCGAGTTATGAAAATTGAGATTTTCTTGGTTAATTTGATTTGATATATATAGATCATAGAACCTTTTTCATATTTATTATTTTCATTTTTTTTTTTATTTGAAAATCATGAAACAAAATAATCATATTGTCTCAGTTAAGTTTATAACCATCTTTTATTGTGCAAAAAACATGATAACCTGAAATTGTCTTTATACTTTCATGAAAATGATGTTTTTTCTGTGGACTTTTTTGCTTTTCATGGCAATAAGAATGCTATGATTATGATATACTGCGATAAAAAGAGCTGCATTTAAGAATTTGTAGGAGTATATGTGTCATGAAATAAAAAAAAGAATAGGCCAACATTAAAATTAAAGGAGATCTATAGATCGTTATACATCATCAATGATTTGTTTTAGGAAGATATAACTTTATTTTATTCACAAGGTTGGGCAGAGCTTTTTATATAAGATAAAAATTTCCCGGTAAGAAGCCTGAAATGAATGATCATGACCAACCCAGTGAATAAAATGGTGTGGTACATGTTACTTGTAATAATGTTTTTTCTACATGTACATGTAGTACATGTGCATATGATTTTGTCCTTCTTGGTCTAACATTTTTCATGTATATTAATTTAGAATATTGAAAAGTAATTAGTATCATACATGTATGATTGGTATGATTTAAAAAGAACAGTTCATATCATTCTTTTTATTTTTTTTACTTCATATTGTGCATACAATTTTTATTTGTCATTCCGTCCTTTTTTACTGTGATTGACTATCAAAAACCAATCCATTGTTTTGTTATGAAACATATATGTGGCCAATAAAAGGAGCAATAGAATTAAGATTATAAAAATGTCATATCTTTGTAAAATTTCCTTGAAAAAAAAACCCCTATATATTTGTATATCTCGCAGTATTTCCCATCTTTAAAAAAATTGGAGTATTTCCTAGAACGAGAATTCTCTGAATTACCAGTGGGAATTACTTCCACTGATATTTCCCGGCCAACCCTGATTGTATTTGTTCATTCATACTGTTGCTGATTTGTCCTTTCCTAATTGCTGAGCTTTGTAAGTCAAACAGACCTTAAATGATTGTTATATGTTTGGTCTTTTTTTTTGTATTTTAAAAATGTACTTTAATGTTCATTTACATACATGACATAATAATTCAGCAAGTCTCTTACTAGCCATAAAGCCTTAGAAAAAATATATATTCAGCAATTAATAACTAGCCATCAAACCTATGAAATGAACCTAGGAAAGAAATATCTAAGTTATATCAGCCTAAATATATAATAAAAATAATGTCAATGTTTTTAACATTTAACATGTCTAAAAAACATCATTTGTGAAGACAATAAAAAACAGTTATTTGCAAACTATTACAAGCATGACATTTTAGTTATCATGTATTATGAATATTTAGTAAAAGTTTTGTTTTAATGTAAAACTTTGACATTTAAATATATATGCTTATTCATTATGTCTTGTTTTTTCATGATTGATAAAAAGATATTAAATGCGGTGAGTATCTTTTTTTGCTGTTTAAATTGTACCATATCATGAAATATATTAACCAAATTTTTTTCATAATTTATTGCATTGTAATATTATATTATTATCCTTGCCCATTGCTATTGAATCTCAAATTTTTCGGTACTTTAATTTTTATTTGTTTTAAATGCAACTTTGACCTTATACCCTGTTGCTTTAAGTCTTTCCTTAAATATGACCAAGTTCTTAAATATTTCCAAAGATTAATGTTTGTGTAATATTAATTGACATACATTTGCTAGCCATTTTTTATACTAAATTTTGGGGTAAATATAGTTATATCCCATGGTACAAATTTCTTTCATGCAACTCCTTATAACCCACTGGATTGATTTACATCAAACTTGAATACAATGAGATTGCTCTTATTTTATTTTCAAGGTTTGGGGGCTTAAACTTTTCAGTCTTTTTAATAGGATTTAAAGGAAGAAGCCATAAATATTTGACCGATGACCAAGCCGGTCAATGATAGCTTTGTTTTGAACATAATGTAGATGTGCTTTTCATCTTATTGAATATTTAGGAAGTTGGAGGAGTATTTAGTTTTAGCTGAAACTCACAGAGGTTTTTTTTATACCATGTAAATAAACACATTTGCATCATTATGTACAAATGTACGCTTTGCACAAGGAAAATTAATCTTCTTAAATATCGCTCAAGTGAGGTGATTGGGTTTTCCCCAAATTACAGTGAGCAAGGGGTATGACCAGTGAGCTTGTTCTTAGTTTGAAAGCTACACTTTTATACATTACATTGTTGTTATGATAATTGATTGTTGTATTTTCATTATTTATATTTTTTAATGCAGGTAAAAATGTTCTTGCTATCTGTGATACCTAGACATAAATGTTAATATATTTATTTCCTTTTCATTAAAAAAAATATTGTATCAGTTTTATATGAAAAAAAGATCTAAGACCAAATTGCAAGTTTTGTAATATATATTATACAATGATTGTTAATATTTATTTACTTTTTAGCTAAGCATTTCTGGAAAATGGTAGGGGTCATGGTAGAAGGATGGCATAAAATATTTTGAAATTTTTATTTAATTTACTTGCTTTTCTTTCTTATTCAAGCCCAATAGTATAGGTGTAAGCCAATCCATTTTCTTTGATTCTAGTTTGATTTGATATATGTCATGGTTTTGATTTTTTAATCAAATATAAAAGTTAATACTTATTCAATTTCTTTTTTTCTGTGTATTTCATGGTTTGTTTTGGTTTTCCAAATACAATTTTCCAGTTTTAATGTAAGAAATGGTAATGTGATGTTATAAATCTGGTTATAAATTATAAAGTACAAATCTTATGTGTCTTACAGTACTTTTGTAAATCATATACATGTATTAGATTTTTTGTGTATTTTGCATTTATTTAAAACTTTTTTTTCAGCACATGTTTTATGGGGGTCTTATTCCGCCCTCCAGTAAAAATGAATACTAAATCCTGCTATCCTGAAAAATAACTTAGCCAATAAAACAACATAAAAATCCTGAATTCCAGTGATTTTAAGAGCTAAATCCTGAATTCCCAGTTAAAAAAGGCCTTTCCCGCTGTCCTGTAAAAGGTCCTACTGGTACTCTTTTATTTTATATAAGAGTTAGTTGAGAAGTTAAATTCTGTAATAATATTTTAAAAGTAAGGAAATTTGACCAAAACTCCACATATATTATTTGGATTGATTCATTTACCACTAGATGGTATTACCGGTATTTGTGATAAAAAAGGAATGGTTATAAAACATTAATTTATTTCAGGGTGTTGTTAATTTATGTTTACACTAATCATGGTACTATATAAAAGCACATACTTATGCAATATATATATGTTCAAATTGACTTAATTTTAAGTTTTGTAAAATATATTTTTGAAATAAATATTTTTATAGTTTTTAGTAATTTCCCCCACTATTATTATTAAAAAAACTTACAACATCATGTTACATTAGTGATTCCCTTTTACTAGCTAAGAAGCAAAGAGGTACCAATTTGGAGGGAAAAGAGTGAGTGAATTGAGTGAGTTGGTGTTTTAGGCCCTTACAATGCTGTAAAGCTTAAGGTAATTAAAAGGGAAAAAAACATGTGTTGGAAAAGCAAGAAGAGACAAACAACAACAAAAACACAAACACAACTGGACAGAGTTGTTGGAATTTCTTAAAAATTGTAATGAGAGTGAACTCAGGCACTTCAAAAGAGTAAGCTGTTCATGCTTGCTATAGCACACTTATGTTACTACATGTAATGGTCCATTCAGCATGACTTTGTCATATTTGGTAAAGGAGGACAAAACAGAACAAAACTGGTGTCCTCTGTAGTTGTCAGCAGTCGTCAATTTCAAATATCTGTTACTATACAACTACCTAATCCTATTCTAATGAAACCTTTTACGAATGAAATGACATGATTCCCATTATAATGGATTCAATATATCAAAACATGGCCTCTGTTACTAAAAGTAGAACATCGGGTTAAACACTTGAAATATAATCTGAAGGATCTTAGCTTCGTTCTAAAGTAAACAATGGGTCAAAAGTTGTCAGATGACCCCTTATAGGGGTAGTTTTTGTTTTGCCTGCGACGAATAGTCGCGAAAGGCGAGACATAGGTATTACTTTCCGGCGGCGACGACGGCAGCGGCGTCGTAAACTTTTTTGTTAGACTTTTGTGGACAATGAATTGCTTGAAAAGTATAGCTTGCTAGCGTGTCTGATGAAGGTTAATCCAGAAAAGCGCTTCACACGCAGTGAAATTTTGCATTGTACATTTATCAAAATCATTTCAGTATGTGGATCGTGTCTTTTTGGCACATATTCCATATTCTTTCGTATTTAATATAATAGCTAGGCATCTGATATTTGGTATACAGACAGTTCAGGTTACGGTCTATGCAACTGTCACCATGTCGTGTGACCTTGACCCCATTTTCTTGCTCCAGTGACTCTGTGAACTTAGGTCTTTTTTCAGACCGTAAACCTTTTTGTAAGATTTTTGTGGACGATGAATTGCTGGAAAAGTATGATAGCTAGGCATCTGATATTAGGTATACAGACAGTTCAGGTTATGGTCTACGCAACTGTCACCATGCCTTGTGACCCTGGTCCCATTTTCACGCTCTAGTGACTTTGTGAACTTAGATCTTTTTCAGGCCAAAAACTTTTTTGTAAGACTTGTGGTCGAAGAATTGCAAGAAAAGTATAATAGCTAAGCATCTGATATTTGGTATACAGACAGTTCAGGTTATGGTAAATGCAACTGTCACCATGCCATGTGTTTCACGCTCCAGTGACTCTTTGAACTTGGGTCTTTTTTTCAGCCAGAATTTTTTTTGTAATACTTGTGTGGACAATGAATTGCTTGAAAAGTATAATAGCTAGGCATCTGATATTGGGTATACAGTCACTTTTTGTGTTTATATCAAGAAATGAAAGCTTAGGTAGTTGATTTTAGTGATAGTGCCGACAGGCGAGACATACTTTTAGTGGCCACACTTGTTTTATGTCTTATTTACGAAGTAAAGGGACAAAAATCATCATAAAATTTTACTTATCTCATCAACTTCATGGATGATTGGACTAAGAACAAGAGGCTCTCAGGAGCCCGAATCGCTCACCTTGCTTGAATTACTTAGTGTATCAATATTTAACATTGCCAACAGCCCGTCATGACATGAAACCATTGGAAAGCTCTATAAAGCTGAGCCTTTAATCACGCAATTGTGTGGCATAATTTTCTTTGGTATACAATCTTTCACGTGCAATTGACTGTTTTTTTGGCATTTAAGGGGCCATAACTTCTATAATGGTCAACTGACAATTTTGGTCTTATGGATAATTTTGTAGAGCTCATTTAGCTGAATATTTAAGCAAGCAAAACCTTTTCCCTATATTTTCTGCTTCACAATCTACAAGGCGAAAACCTCTATTTTTGGGGTTTTAGGGGCCATAACCCAATAAGGGGTCATCTGACAATTTCGACCTAACGGACAATTTTGTAGAGCTCAATTAGCTGAACATTTAAGCAAGCAAAACGTTTTCCCTATCTTCTATTGTTCACAATCTATAAGGTAAAAACCACTATTTTTGGCATTTAAGGGGCCATTACTTCTATAAGGGGTCATCTGACAATTTCGACCTTCGGACTATTTTGTAGAGCTCACTTAGCCGAACAATATGCAATTTAAATAACTTCAATATTTTAAATAGTTCTTGAAATATTAGACAAAATAAGTGCAATACACAGAAAAAATCAAGAAAAGGGACAATAACTCCCACATGGTTTGTTAGAATTTCTTCAAAATTTCAGAGGAGGTAGATTTTTATGTGCTGATCACTTTAACTCTGTCAGAATTTTGATATCTGTCAGCGTTTTTTAGTTATTTGCAAAAAATACTGTTTTACCCCCTGTTCTATTTTTAGCAACGGCGGATTAATTTAAAATGAGGATCATTTGTAACCAACATGCCATATATCATCTTGCAAAGTTTCAGATAAATTGGTTCAATGGTTTTAGAGGAGCAGATTTTTTTTAAATTGTTTGAGGACGACGACGGACGCATAGTGATGGCATAAGCTCACATGGACTTTGGCCAGGAGGGCTAAAAACGGGGTGTTATACTGAGGTTTACCTACAGGTTGAAGTTACTTTACCACGAAGGCTTTGCGTACCATCATGAAATTTTATGCACAAATACATCAGTATATGGACAAACACAATTCTTCATAAAATTGTATCTGTCTCATCAACTTCATGGTTGGTTCATCTCTGTCAGAAAAAAAGGGGAGGTTACCTACTGGTTGCCGTTCCTTTACCATGTACGAAGTGGGGTATCATCAGACACTATATACAAAACCGTTGACTCATTAAAGGTTAAGAAAAGGGATTTTTCATGTTTTGTCCTAAATAATTAAAACTTTTGCAGATGGACAAAGCTGTTGCCAGCTTAAACCTTCAACGCATTAAGTTATGACCCTTTATAGGTCAAAATTAGCGTTTATTCATGTTTTTGCCCTATACATGTACAATGAAAACTATTGCAGATAGAGAAAAACTTTTGCTTGCTTGAACCTTCAGCTGAGGAAACTCTACAAAAGTCTCCATTTGGGTCCAAGTTGTCAGATGGCCCCTTATAGTGGTTTTGGCCCTTCAATGGTCAACATAGCGTTTTTTTATGATTTTGCCCTAGCGAATGAAAACTATTGTAGATAGAAAAAGCTGTTGCTTGCCTAAACCTTCATCTAAGTGAACTCTACAGAACGTCGAGAAGCGCCTACTGCATGGCCTCTTGTTATGTGAGCTGTGTCGCGTACACTTATTCCACATCTTATTTTATTCTAAAAAAAGTCTCCACTGGGTCGAAGCTGTCATATTTCTCCTAACATAAGACCCTTATAGTTTAAGGCCCAGGTGAGCGATTCAGGCTCCTTGGAGCTTCTGGTTTATTTTTGTCCAATAGGATGATTACTTGCATATTTAAAGGTCAATAATAGCGTTTTTATAGCGTATCTTAAAATGGGAGTCGTTACATCTTGGATAGTACCACCCGTACCAAAGTAAGGTCACATTGACCTTTATTTTGTTGCATTAATGACCCGGGTTAAAGTTTTGGTTATGGTCCATTTCTCAGCATTGCAAGTGAAAGAGGAATGATATTTGGTATGTTTTGGTTACTAACCCAGAACTGTTCCATGGAGATTCAGGTCACCTAAACTAACATTTTAATGTAATGGGCGAGGGGGCCAACTGCCGTGTGCGACTACTCCATTTCATTATCATTATCGTTATATAGACGAAAAAGAGGCAAATTCAACAGACATTTTTAAGCAACAACAACAACAAAACATCAAAGACACAACTGAAAACGCATGTTATGACACTATTGAAAAAAAATTCGGCAAATGCTTTACTAACAACATCACACGAATTGCTAGATGTTCTCTAAAATTATCAGCTGTTGCTGGTTCTCACATGATTCTCTCCTCTAGGCAAATGCTATTCACATCCATATATTAAAATCCTTTCAATATGTGGATCGTGTCTTTTTGGCACATATTCCATATTCTTTCGTTTTAAATATGTATGGTTTGAAATTTCAACTTTTTGGCCATAGAGCATATATCTGTCTCAATAGACGACTCGTGCGCGTCAGTTGTAGCAAAATTTTTTGCCTGTAATTTTGTTGAACCTTTTAAAAAAATAGGGCATGTAATGGGACATTAAATGATACCCCGCCACGTTATAATATCAAAAGTTCATAAAATTTGATTTCAAAGTGGCCTATCTCGAAACTGTTATTCGGATCATACTGGAAATTAAACTTGACCTGCATTTTATTGTCCTCAATAGCTGTCCAAAATATCATTCGAATCCCATGACGCGTTTTCAAGTTATTGGTCAGAAACTCAAAATTTCATGAAATTTGATTTTTCAAAGTGGCCTATCTCAAAAACTATTTTTGGGATCATGCTGGAAATCAAACTTGACCTGTATTTTATTGTACTTAACAGCTGTGCAAAATATCATTCAAATCCTTTGACGCGTTTTCAAGTTATTGGTCGGAAACCTTCGGGGGACGGACAGACGGACGGACGGACAGACGCCGAAAAAAAACCCAAGGGTATAACATAATACCCTGCCACTTAATTCGTGTGGCGGGGTATAAAAATGAATTAACATTGCAAATGATATTTGTCATATTGTTCAATGTTGTAGGCTTGCCATAGAACGAAGATACATCACGTACTTTGGTCCTTAAATATCTTATCTCATTACGATTAAAAAAATATGATGAAAGACATGGCTACGCATAAAATTCCACTCTTTCTTATGGGCATATAATCTGTTCTCTCTCGTGTAGCTTCTTTACAGATGGTGCTTTTTAAATGCCTAGCGATATTGGCTTTATCACGTTCCTGATAATTTGAGTTTTGTATTTTGAATCTAGCAACCGGTAAATCACTATAATTCTGTGATAAAACATATATAACTTAGAATTTGATTTTGATTTCTGTTAATATGATATGAAAAATATTGTTACAATTTGATGACATTCTTCTATAAAAGCACAACAGGCCAAAAATATATAAAAATCTGTCAAAGTCAAAAATGGCCGGATTTCGTTAAACAGGAAGTAGGTGAGCGACAGACCTAAAATCGGTTCCCACGTTATGGGACCCCACCCTAATGCTGTATACCAAATATCAATTGGCTGTTATTAGTAGTTGCTGAGCAAACTGTTACGAATTTTTTTTGCCACCCGCCCGACATTCACCGTTTTATAAACCCGATTTTTCACTCCGTGAAATCCGGCCAACAATCAATTCATGTTCAAGAAGAACCTTTTAATGAAGATACAGACATCCTCCAGACGTTAAAAAAACAAACTCGTCTCAGCTATATTATTTTAATTAGAGAGATTGTTTATACCACTTAAAGAACCAGCATGCGATTGGTCAATTATTGGTCAATTTGTACGTCATTCAATTTTCTGTAACAATCATTTCTCATTATTGATATTTATTGTATGACCATATGGCGTTGACAAGTGTTTTTCTGTTAGCCAAAGGAAGTGACCACTACTGGACCTCCAATTTCCTTAAAAGGTTCCATAAGATTTACAGAAAAAAGTATGTCTGGTACCCGAAGAAAATGTTTTTGCCAGTGGGATATAGTTTTCTTACGAACAAGCATAACTTAATAGATATTTCTGATCATTTTTGTAGACATAAGCAAAGACATTATAAATGATTATTACATTATCTAAGAGTGCAAGAACAAATAAAACATTTAAAAGAGACGTCAAGACAGGAGACTAACATTTCCCCCCAAAATGGTAGACATTTAATTTCAGTCTAAGGCTTTCATACGAAATTTGCTCTATGCAAATATCTTAAAGCTATATCTGTTTAAATATAAGTATTATAGATAACCTTTTAGAGAAGAAGTTCATTTGTAAATTAAGTTTCGGGAAAGGGATTCCACTCTTGGAGCTTTTGTGGAATTTTCTGAACCGTCCACACATGAAATTTTATGTTTTGAGAAGGTCCTGTGCCTGTTCAGGCAACAGCAAGAAAACAGTAACGTCACGATGACACGAAATGCTTTCATTGTACGTAAGTGTTCATGTGCATGTAACAGACAGACAGACAGAAATTTTATTTTGAGTCGGATGTATTAATTACAAACATAAGCTCTGTAGAGCTTTTATGCCGACTATTATGTGTAATCTATCCCATTCAGAAAATTTCTAAAAGAGGAGGGGTCCACATCAAGTGTAGGATAAAAGGGGGAGGTTCAAGGTAACTTTTAACGACAATTAAAAAATCTTCCGAGGAAAGGAAGTTCCATTCTCGAACCCCCCCCCTCTTTCTGGATCCTCTATTGCCCAACTTGTTCCAAGAAAACAGTGTGTTCGATTAAGCTTACCAAACGAGTGCCAATAATAGCGAGCATAGCTCGCAAGCGGGCACGAAGTGCCCGCTCGAGCGGAGAGCTCTACGGTATTTGTTTCCGCGAGAAATTTGCTAATGCTGATTTAGATTTTTTATGGTCCGGAAAGGGTTATTATTTTTACAGGACCGGAGTGAATGTTAAAATAATTTATAAGAAAAGAAATAAGGCTTAAAAAATAACAAATTGCGCTTTTTACAAGAAAATAATATTCTCAAAATAATAAATACACATAAGCTGCTCGTTTCGTCTTGGTAATTTGCACGTACGAAACTAACGTGCCTCGAAGCTTAATCGCCCCATACCATCTCGCCCCAAATACATTATATAAACAAAACGTAGTCCCTTTTAGCAATGCTCGCATTTAGGCAATGCCTACTCCATATTAAGGTTTAATTTAATTGAGTTTTGTTGCTCATGTATTCTCTGAGAAGTAACCTCTCACCAGCAGCAATTCTACTGAAACTATTCGACAATGAAAAGAGGACGGAAAGGGAAATACTCGTACCTGTACCTTAAAGTTGTTAAGAGACTCGAGAATGAGACATGCAATGTCTTAACCTGGAATATTGAAATTTAATTTACCCCTGTCAGTTTAAAATGGTTCGATACAATCTAATTTATTAAAACGAGCAAAAAAAAAAAAAAAAAAAAAAAAACATATTCAAACTACTGACAAAAATTTCAAACTGTAAAATAGACAAAATAGCAATGTATTTCATTCCCTATTGATAGAAAACTAGATCATTAATTGCTTTACTAAGAAAATAAAGTCGTTTAACAAGATATTAATTTTTTCTTAAAAATACGAAAGGCAAAATTCGATTGATGTCTGTTTTGTTGTTTCAGTAAAATACTTTGATAGAGTTTTCATTATGGAATAATAGCTCCCTTGATAAGTAATTTCGTATTGTTTGCTAGAACAGCCATGCAACTTTCCCAACGTTCCCATTGATAGAATTTCATGAATGGAATCATCGAATTCCCAAGAAAGACCGTAAAGAAGTGTGGTTAACTTTATGGATTGCCTCAAGAGAAAACATCAATCCTTTTCATATTCTGTATATGCTCTTTTCCATCTTTACAGTAATAAATACAGCTCAAAAATGACCCCTTTCCATCTTCATAATTGGTAATGAAATCGAATTACAAATAACTCTCCTGGTTATATGTCTATTTTCCAAATTTGATTTTTTGGTCTAGCTAAATTTAGGAGTGTAGGTTAAAAGTTTATGATATCCCGTAGGAGTAGATTACTTCACTGTAAATACTAACTGTCCATCTGAAAAACAAATGCATCACGCACCATCCCTCAATAAACATGCTAAATCGCGTAAAATTATCACAAAACGTCATTATTACAGAAAAGGCAATATAGCAAACATTCTTAATATAAAATCACGATTCGAAACATGTCTGTAAAACATTTCCTTTTTGCAATGATTAAGTTTTTGCTTCGTCTGCAGATTTCAATTTGAGTAATATATGTATTAAAACCTATCCGTTGGTGCATATGCTACATGAAAGAAAGGCTTTTAAGCCTTGTAAATATACAAAAAGGGCGAATTGATGAGAAATATTGAACCTAATGTCCGTCGCTTGAATTATTACCTAATTGGAAATTCTTCTCAGCTTAAGTACAGTTGTGGTCTATGTTATTCAACGTCTCTCAAGCAATACATCTTTTTGGCTAATCATCAATGCTCTGGTTAAATGTAAAAAAGAAAAGGACAGTAAAGATCCTTCGCAAAAGACTAATCTTTCCCGTCTGGGTCCGTAGTGGTTGGGATCTTGAACTTTAAAGATTTTGGGACGCCATGCTGTCACCGCATTTTAAAATCTTGATGAAATTTCTAAAATTTAAAATTGAAAAAGGCAGAATGCATACAAAACGGGAAAAAAGAAAATTGCTTATTTTTACGACATTTTTTTTTTTACCGCGTTGTAAGCCTCGCTAAAAATCATTGTAAACGAAGGAGCATTACAATATGTTTTTTGGCCTTTCCATTAGCATTGCTACCATCGGTTCTCTGGTCAAAAGAGTGGACAAAGCTGACAAAGTCTTGTCGTACAGATTGGTTTGGATAAGCCATTATAGTAAGACTTGCTGGGTACGTCGAAATAAACGGGGGGGGGGAATCAAATAATGATATCAAACGGTTTGATATTAATATGAAACTTTATTGTTATACAAAAACCTTAAACCAAATGTATTTTAATCATGCATAAACTCGCCGGTTCTCTCAGTAAATTAGGGAGATTCTTAATATTTGTCTAGTCGTGAGCCAATCCTGAAATATATTTTTTGTTCTTTATCTAAAACAGCTTTCATCTTATGTAGGTTGTTTTTTTGTAGTATGAGTTTATAGACCTTAAATAGACAGTGTCATATCATGATTTTTTTTGTAAAAAGTGCTAAAAATTTCAATTTCTTTGTATTATTAATTTTCTTTGAAGCTAAGATAAATGTCTTATTGCTTTGTAAATGGCATCTCTGTTTATTATTATATCTTATTGTGCAGCAAAAAAGAATCAAGTTCACGCAGCATGAGATCCAAACAGCATATAAAGTTACCTTTTTTGATTGAATGAAGCAAAGAGGCACCAATGAGGCATTCAAGTGTCAAAAGTCCGAATGAGCAAAGACAAAACCAGTAAACACGAACGAACAGCACGAAAACAATAAAAAAAACACAATCAACCGAATAGAAATCAACAACGTTAACTCAAGTCGTAACGCGAATTAAATCAGGTGCTCCGGAAGAGTAAGCAGTTCCTGAATAATCACTTTAAAAGAACCAGAAGAAGCCAAAAACAGAAATAAGAATATTACTGACGAAAACCTTAGGATTTTTTTGGAGGGATAGGCATTTTCCTTCTTGTTTTTCTGGGTTAAAAGTGTAGAAGACACAAAAATACCTATGATCCGCTCTTATTTCAAAATATTTTTATGCTGCGTTCACACTTACAAATAATGCGCATTCAATTCGATTCGCATTCAAAAATTGTGACGCGTTCACACGTAGAAACTTTTTGAATGCGAATCAATTCGAATTGAAATAATGCGGATTATCCAATTCGCTATGATCATACGTTTTCGATAATTCGAATTGAATAATTCGCATTCAATGCGCATTACATTTGCGTGTGAACTGAAACTTTTATGCTGCGTTCACACTTACAAAGAATGCGCATTCAATTCGAATTCAATTCGCATTCAAAAAATTTGACGCGTTCACACATACAAACTATTTTAATGCGAATCAATTCGAATTGAAATAATGCGGATTATCCAATTCGCTATGATGATACGTTTTCGATAATTCGAATTGGATAATTCGCATTCAATGCACATTGAATTGCCTGTGTGAACGGAAACTTTTATTCAATTCGAATGACAAGTGCCCCGGCTAAATATATCTAATTGCATCAATTAAAAATATATCTAATTGCTTTAATTAAAAATAAATATCTAATTGCATCAATTGAAAATATATCTAACATCAAATGAAACGGAATAAAATCCAAAGAAGGGGTCACGCATGAACTTTAACGTTTATGACATCATTAATCCTTGACGTCATTGCAGACTTCCAAGAACCAAAAATGTCCAATGCGAATTGAGTGGTAAAACATGTGTGAACGGATTTCAGTTTCAATTCGAATTGAATGCGAATTGAAGAAACGTGTGAACGCAAACGACGTTGTCGAATTCGCATTCAGTTCAATGCGCTTTGGTAATGAAGATTGAATGCGCATTAAGTGGTTGTACGTGTGAACGCAGCATTATTCAATTCAAATTATATGAATTACTGCATGTGACGTCTGAAACCACTCAATGCGAATAGAGTGGTAAATAATGTGTAAACGGATATATCAGTTTTAATTCGAATTGAATGCAAATTGAAGAAACGTGTGAACGCTAGCGACGTTATTGAATTCGCATTCAGTTTAATGAGCTTTGGGTAATTGGGATTGAAAGCGCATTAACTGGTGTTAAGTGTGAACGCAGCATTATTTTACATCATCAACACAAGAGTGACTATAGTCAAACGTTGTTGTACCAGAGTACCTAAAAATGTAATGCTCAAATCTTGAGTACGACGAGCACATACAGTACAAAAACCACGAAAATGACTGGGCGCATGCCAAATACAAAACTATAGGACAAGCTTAATTATATCTGAAAAAATGATTCAGGACCTATACAAATCAGTTCCATTTGTGCGTGGGTGTGTGTTTGTGTGTTTTACGCCCTTTTCGACGCAAATTGGTCTATATAACCGGTCAGTTTTATGGGTTTAAACGGTTTGATGCATCTCAAATATAAACGTGCCCCCCCGGAAGATGTTAAATCCCAAGGATAGACTGCAGTTTGTTTTATGCTCAGTCGATACTATTTCGGTCATAATCAGGGCGAAAACAAATTGAAACAACCAATTGAATTGTGTAGATCCAACCAGGAAACAGGCCTCATAACACAGACCAATGAATGCATGCATATATGTCACACGAAAAGGGCAAATATACGACCAATTACCAGTAAGAGAGTGAAAACAACTCACAAGACAGTCACAAATGTACCCTCACCGCACCATAAGCCAATGTACCAAAAAGTACCAACACTGGTAGGCCAAAAGGCCTAGGACAGAAAACTCAACAAATGGATAAAAACAGAAAAGAAAAAAGGTGTTAGATCCCAGGAAAAGTTATAAAAATGCATATGGCCCACGCTAAAACTAATTTTGACTGCCACTACTCATGTTAAACGTAATTAAGGGATCCGGACCCCGCAAGGACAATTCAACCATGGCAACGGCTCCCAGTGATCGAGCCTAATCTTTTACTTGCAAAGGCGTGACATTTCAAGCACAAGTCTCCGTTTTGAGGGAGGGGGGGTCATACCATCCAGCCCCAACCATCACAAGTAACCGATTTGAAAAAGGTTAGTTAGTTAGTTAGTTATTTCTTTACTCCCAAACAGCACGATTTCGGCTATATCCGGGAGATGAACATGAAATGATGATGAAGTGGAGAAAATGGGGACACAAGGCCAATCGGGTATGAGAGTTTTGACTGCCACTGGAAAAAAGGAGTGATGGATAGGGACGGGAAATTTAGCCTCCTGCATGGGGATCCTACGGGTCCTACTCTTACCGAGACCTGCAGCAGAGTTCTTTAACGTGCGAGGAACGTGACATTTTTTCCCAACACGGTGCACCACTAAGGTTTGCGGTCAGGTTTTCCGCATTTTCGCCTGACGGCCCCGCATCTCTCGATGTCAGGGCTGCCCCTTTCAACCACCTGGGGCACACACCCAAGTCGCTTTGTGGGCAAAGCGGCCTGACCCGATGTCAGGTTTCTGAGCGCTCTTTAGTGGATTTTTACCGACAAGCTTTGCGCTGCTGCGGGCCTATTCGCCACCCGGAACCCGCACGGGTCTTGAAAAAGGTAAACAAAGTTATTTAGGCCACAAATTTTAAACTGTTTAGATGACGATCTCAGCCACAAGGGTTGGAAAGGGTCAAGGAAAATTGTTTACATATAAAGACCGTTACAAATGGTAATCTTACCATCCACATCTTAAAATTGATTTTTGATAGCACATTAAAAATATATGTTTCTTGTTTGATCATGCCATTTAATCCCTGTTCTTTAACAGTTTCAAAAAACAACCAGGTATCTTCTCGTAAATCTCATTTTCCCATTGGATATACATTGTTTCGCAATCTCCGGCAGAAAGGCGAGGTCACACACACAGAGAATGAAATTGGTTAGTTTTTCATGATGTATACGATCGAATTCCCAAACCATCAAAATATTAGTACTAAAACTTCATCATTCAAAATATTTTTAAATGAAAGATTTAATCAATGATTCGTTTTACGTTGAAGACAATGACTATCACATCTGAAAAGCTATCCTTTTGTTTTCACGGCTTCCGATCCCTGACCGCCCACACCACTTTTTTACTATTCCGCACTCTGATGACCTAACAAGCCCCATTCATCATATCGATTCGAACTTTCGTAATTGGGCGTCGTAATTAACGAACATTTAATCTAAGTGTTCAGTTAATGTTTCTAGGAGAAATCTGTTTGATTTAGTCAATGATCGGATACGTTGGTCTTATAGCATATAAATATCCTTACATTTAATTATGAAAGGAAAAGCGCATTCGATAGCCGGAAAAATACGTCTTAAAGTGTTTTATAGTCCAAATAATCGTTGGAAATCAAAGAATAGTTGATATGAATATGTCTGCAAGCAAAAGATTTAGGAAAGTGCTAATCGACTAGTACCAAGCGAAATGCATTATTCGTTAATAATTATTCTTCAAAAAAAATAATGACTTCGTTTTTTTTTAATTTGTTTGACATTTATTTTATTTTTTATACATATTTATACGTTTTGAAAGCAAGAAGAAATAGGAAACTAGGATTTATGATTTCATATGCAAAAAGATATAGGGTAAAGGGTGCGATATAGGGTAAGAGGTGCGATATAGGGTATGCGATATAGGTAATGTGCTTTGATTAAAAAAGACTATATATGATATATAATAATTGAACACGTAGGCACGTTAATAATGTGCGATGTGAATTCTTAAAAACGATTTAAAATATTTTGGTCATTCCCCTTAAATATATTTTAGTAGGTTCATACATGTTCAAAAGTTAGTTATTGCTTTTCTCCTAAGCAGCAATATATCAGAAAGGGTGATATGACGATAAATGAGAAGTCTGATGCAAGAAGGCACAACCAGTCGGGGAAACAAGTTTGGACTGCTATATAGCTACCAAAAAATATACCACAAGTTGAAGAAAAAGAAAGGTTTTCATCAAAGATTTTCATGCAACGATACAAATGTGTGCGATTTACAAACACAAAATCCTGGTGTAAAAACATTTATATTATAACTTGATCTTATAAACTGATTCTCAATAAGCGGAACTCCTTGAAAAGAGTTTTCCCAAACCGGTTTCAGTAGATGAACTCTAAGTCGATTTTGTACATCATTGATTCGGTGCATACTACACCGTGAAACACAAATTAAAGGACTTATGCGAAAAAGAAAACAAACTGCGGACAGATGAATTACACCCCGCTTTATTCTGTCAAAACTCAAGGCCTACAAAAACAACAAAAACTACAATACGAAGCTGCACAGTCTAAAAATCTAAAAGTATCAAACAGTTTGCTTTATACAAATTGCATGAAGATAAATTAACCTAAGCATAGCCATGATTGTAGAAAAATGAAAAAAATGGTTATAATTATTTAGAAGTTTCAACCACCACACGAACTACCAAGAATAAAAATAAAGACTTGGTCAATAAATGATAGTTAGACAATGATCAGCCTTATAGTAAGGTGCCGTCACATAAAAAAGTTCCAGTAAAGATTTGTGCTGATTTAAATCATAAAATCATAAGACCGTACCAGATTACCCTTTTCATTCCATTTCAATGACTGACCAAAACCATGCAGCCTTTCTTGAAGCCTATGGTAAATTTTCTTCATCTCTTTATATCTTCTCGAGGCGCGATTGTCTGGCGTGATTTGGAATATTGCAATAAGTAAACTGCATGTATAGTTTTAGCTCAATGACCCCGGTGACATGTTTTGCATTCTTGATTTTATATTGACCAAAAAATACAGGAGTTCAAGGATGGGTTTGTTTTCAAAACATGGCCTTGAATCTCAAGTTTGTGAGGTAATATGGAGAGCTACGCCCTTCAAGAAATTTAAAGATTAAAAGATTACTACTTCAAGGTCAATTTGCATTTATCTTACGATGCTGTAAAGATTCCTCTTATGTTACTTAGAACTATAAACCTTGTATAATAGCTTCCGTCAGAAGCAAAAGTGTTATTCATCTTAATTATAGACATACACACTGCCTTCAAAAAATCGTGTCCCACTAAGGCGATGACCACGGAAATAGGTTTGTTTCTGTCCATATAATTTGGACTTACAGTTGTTTGAGTTTCGTCGATCTTTTTGTATTTGTTTTTTTGCTTTTTTTACTTGAGCAAAAATTCCAAATATTTAGGAAAAAATGCATGCAACAGCGTTCTTTTATTTATATTGTTCATAATCAAACACCCAATTCATCTCTAACACTTCATGCACGCAAAAGACCCCTTTGTGGACCGCCAAGTAGTGCACCACATAGGCTAAATTTTCCGCCCCTACCCACCTCTCCCCTTTTCCTGTGGTTCTTCAAAATTTACCGGTCCTTTGTGTCCCATCCCACCCCCATATTTCATTTATCATCATCATTTCATGTTCATTGTATCATCCTTTTCATGTTCATCGCCTGTAAATAACCTATATAGCGTTGCACGGGCGTAAAACACCAACTCACTCACTCACTCACCCAATTCATCTCATAGTTGTAATACACATAATTGATATCATTCATGCTTTTTTTTTAAATGCACACCTGATTTTTATTCGTTAAAAGGATGCTTTCTTGGGAATCTTTTTTTTTTTTTTGCGTTACATGTATTATTACGTGGGCCCAGTTCAAGCGGTTGCAACCCCCTGAATGAAGAAACATGCACGGGCATAAGGAGTAAATGAAAATAAGCATCATTTATAAATGTACAATATAAAGTGTTCATAATTTACTAATTTCATGATCTATAATTCAACTCTTTAACTTCATTATGAACAACTTGCTATGAAAGACTTGTAGGAAAAATATTATAAAGTAACACCTTGAGCCTACAGCAAAAAATTACGTTAACAAGCAATCAACACATGACTTGGAATGTAAGTCGCGTACAGGGAAGTTCTCAAAACCTAGTTACTCCATATACAGGAAACCGTAGTTAAAGCTGCAGACTGACCTTTGCTTTTGAACTGACTGGTGCATGTGCGCTTTTTCATAGCGGTTTCTGTTGTTGTGACAACATAACGAATCTGAACTTTGGTGGCTTTGTTTGAGCAGCTATATCAATATAATTGTGCTATGAAGGAAACAAATGATTTAAAGTTTGTGATAGCAGTCTTGCTTTGTACCTGCTCTCAAGGGACATTTTTAATATCCACAGTTGTCGTTTGAATGTCGAAAAAGCATTTTATATGACATAAGTGATTAACTTCGTAACGTTGGTTATCTGGTCAAATCTGTTGTTCTGTACAGTGACAACTTCCCTACGTACGTTGGAACAGGTTGACCAATTTAGTAACGTTGGTAGCCGCTGCAGTAACGTTAAAAACGTAGTAAATCGTGATTCTCGAAATGTGACAACGTGACTCTCGGGCTTAATTTGAAGTAAAGGTTAAATATAGTGCAAAATGCTATTCTTAGGTTTAACACTGTAACACAGTAAATAGTCAATGTCAGTTTTATCCAAACAACCATGATTCTGAGCCAAACTGTCTATAGTTGTTGTTTCTTTTTCTTTGAGGTTTTGTGTACAAATTCTATAATTCGATCAGTATGTCATATTTCGTTAAAAGATTGATATTTGGCAGCTCGTCACACGTTTATGATCGAGGTCCATAGTAATACTAACTTAGTTGTTTTTGTTGTTCCATTTTGTCTTCGGTTATTTTAACATAATTTTTAGCTAAAGATTTCAGAATTCGATTAGTTTGACAAATTTCTGTTATACATATATTAGAAAAGTTACAATTATAAACAGTATAGTTTATTTTAGCTCCTCGTTATGTAACATTGATTTACTTTGGCAAGAATAAAATTCAATGCAATAAGCACTTTTAGGTTAACATAACTCTGTCAAACGGTATGTAAATAAATTGCTACTGGCAAAAGCAACACACTGAATGAACAAAAGCCAAGGACGACGTAACATGAATCCTTCATCAACCCTGACATAAATCGTTTCTCACATCAAAACAAAGCTCTGAGATATTTACAACGCAAAAAAACCTTTCCTTTGAAACTACTAGAAATTAAATCTATTACTAGCAATTCATTTAGAAAGCCTGACATTTGTGTCCTCAAGAACTTTTAACAAAAATGCACATGCAGTAAATAACTATGCGAAAATCCAAAAGCGCACAAGAACTATAGGAACACTGTTTGTTATATAGCCCACATTAGATAATCCAGTTTCGTGGAAAGTCCTTTCATTTTGCATGTCTGGATCTTCGGGAAGAATAAAATCAAGATTTTAGAAATATATAATAAAAACATGTAGGAGATTTTTTTTGTTTAAAGGAAAACACCTGATCTTGTCCTCAGATTGCTGTTTTCTATATAAAAAAAGCACTAGTTGCCTTTTTACAGACAAAAGGAGGCTCAGGTGATTACATTTATACGTTGTGTTGTCGAATATATAAATAGATATGTGGGGTTCTAATGTTTTGTTGTTCTCTATTAAATTTGACCCCCATAATAAGGTCACTAACGGTGCAATTGGGTGTGATTTAACATGAAATTGCTTTCCCTTTCGGAACTTCCGTTTATTATTGTTTCCTTTGGTTTTACTTAATATCGCATTGCTGGTCGCCGCCTTGATTCGTTGTCTTTCTGGGGTTCAAAACTTTTTTTTTATTGGGCTTCTCACATGATGGAAATAGAAAATAATGAGATGTGGAATAAGTGTATGCGACACAGCCCACAATCAAGCGGCAATTCAGAAAAACCACAATGGACAACCGCCAGCAGCCTTCAACGAGGCCATTTGGCGCTGCTCGCGGTTCTGCAATTGGCCCATGTTCTAAATAAAATGCATATAATTCAAATCCAGTCCTGAAATAGTCACAAATAGACCCCCTTCTTAAACAACCTTTGTTGTACGAGACAATCTTTGTTACTTACGTTAAATTGGTATTTTAAAGTGCCTTGTTTTTTTCCAAGTCAAGCAGGAACTATTCTATTTATTTGTGGCGCACCGGAATTTTTCAGTCATTGAAGTTTTAACATTCTGTCCTTAGATTAATTGTTTTACTGGTTGTATTTGATATTTTGTGTCTAGTTATAAATATTTTCATTGTTTGCTAACCCTTTAGGGGTTTATCATGCAATAAAGTAAACCGAGTGCTTGTCTCATAGTTTGTGAACTTGTTTGTTGGTCCTTGAATGCATGTCTCTGTGAAACGATATATCGCATGTTTATTTTTGATTTACTCTTAGAGTTTTTTTCTTAAATCTAATATGTTTAAACCTTATCCATTATTTTGAAGTTGGGCGGGCAAGTCTAAGCATACACCTTATGAACAAATTTTTTCGTCATATCTATCAGAACGATTAATTCAGGAATATACATTTAAAATTGCAGATTACATTTCTCTTCTGGAAATCTCTTTAAACCGGACGTTTCCATCCTTCCGGTTACGATTTGTGCTTAATAACACGGAAATTACCTTGTATTCATGAACTTTCTGGCTCTGAAAGGTAGGTTTGACTACGTCATTGGTATAATGTATTGTCATTAAAAATATTGATAGTATATTCTCCCCTCTAAAGCAGTTTGTTTGTCCAAACGACTAAATGATTTTACATGAATGGATTTGATGGTTTGTAATTTAATTCATATATGACTGAAACAAACTTTAAAACGAATTAACCTCCTAGTGTAGTAATGAAGGTGTACCAAATAGGCAACCGAATGTCTTTTGTCCGAGGTGGCAATGGCACATGTAGACATAATGATCACGACAACAAACCACACAATATACAAAATCAACATGAATTTTAACTCCACCGCATTCATCAACGTGAACTCACGTTTGCCAGAATGGGATAGTTTATCTCGGAGGGGAGCCTGTTTTTTTGTGTGTGGTTTTTGGGGGGACAGATTTGAATGTCAAAAAACGAAAAGGTAACGGTAAATAGAAAAAAAATCTTTCAAAACGGTTCAAAGACAGAAATGGTCAGATTTCGTTCAACAGGAAGTAGGTGAGCGACAAACCGGAAATCGAATCTCTCATTATGGGACCTCATGCTGATGCTGCATACCAAATATCAAAAGGCTGTGATAAGTAGTCACTGAGAAAACTGTGTTTCGAAAATTTTCTACCATTGACCGTTAACGTCAAAAAATTTTACCAAATCGGTAAACAGGAAGTAGATGAGCGACATACCTGAAATCAAATCCTACGTTATGGGACCTCATGCTGATGCGTCATATCAAACATCAAATTGCTATGATAAGTGGTTGATGAGAAAACTGCCACGAAAATTTCCTACCATCGACCTAATTAACTAACTCAGTAAACAGGAAGAAGATGAGCCACAGACCTGAAGCAAATTTCACATTATGAGAACCTTTATGGTGATGCGTTTATCAAATATCAATAGGCTGTGATGATGAGAAGTTGCTGAGAAAACTGTTACGAAAATATTTTTTCAGCTAGTCGCTCGACTTTCACCATTTTAAAACCCGAATTTTCACTATGTGAAATCCGGCCAAAATGAAGAACCGACAGCTCAGAGCATGCAAAGATTATGATTGCAATTTTTTAAAAGGTGTGTTACGATAAGCAGGATTTTTCCCCCCGATTGATCTGAATCAACTCTCTTTTTTATACGTTGCCGGTTGTGGTGGGGTTATTCTTGGTGTCTTGGTTGTTGTTAAATTTCAGTTTGATTCAAACCAAAGTAAAAGCTATAATATCAAACATGTTTTAACATATTTATTCCGTTAAATAAATGGATGGAATGCAATAAAATTTCTTGTTTTCTCAACAAGATTTATAAGTTAAAATAAATATATAGTGTTGTATTTATGTAGCGTATGAGAATCTGAGCAACAAATTAATCTAGTATAAAAAATGTTCAAAATCGCAAAAAATATTTGCAAATAGACATGAGATTCTTTTCTCAGATACAATAAGCATTTCGCAAAAGTCTCTCTGTCAATGTCGCTCGCCGCGCAACCACGTCCTATAAAAACAAAATAATGGACTGTCGAATATCAAATACAAAAAATAAATACAAATGTCAACAACAACACATGCAAGTTTGGAAGCATCACATTCATCCCTCTTTCATTCCCTTCTTAACACAGAAATGGTAATTTTCATGACGTCATCCTCCTATCAGGGACCGATCTGAAGTCTGAGATTTTTTTTGTCTTCGTCCAGTTTCTGATCAAAATATGAATGGTTTCCCAGCCTCCTCATTTCTCGTAAATTCTGAAATAAGAAAATGAACATTGTTAATTATTTTTTACCTATATAGTATACGTTACGGAAATAATAAAATTGCTCAACTTGGATGATCAAAGCTTAAGTCCACGAACAAAAGACAAAGCGAGACTAAAACCATGGAAGTATTAAATTGACATCAATTTAATACTTCCATGCTAAAACATACTTGAGAATAGAAGATTGCAAGGGCCCTGGTATTGTACATGCATTTAATAAGAAATGGCGGGTTAAAGCAAAGTTTAAATAAATGTCTAATTATCTTCTGTCATCGCAACCTTAGAGTCTGATAGTGACACAAATCAAACAGAAAAAAAATCACCAAAAACTATTGAATAATTGCATTGACACCGTTGCAATCGACTGAAACGTAACCCTTTAAAAAAGCTGGTATGATACACGGGGAAAATAATTGGGTGTGATATGAATTTGATTCTATATACGTCCATGCCTTCTTCGGGGTAAATAACGTCTCGTGAGAGTTCTTATAAAACACATAAGTCGTTTCAGATACATTTCAAAAATGGTTTGCCCGACACTCTCCTCTTAAATTCTTCTTCAGCCATATATGGGTTTTTTCCCATGGAACGTTTTAATCCAGAGTGAGCAATCAGGATAAAAACCCAAAAGGGCGATATTTTACACATTATGGAAATTATATAACAAATTTTCTTCAAATGTATTTCCTCCGAGGAAAAGTGGACACCAAAAATATTTTAGCTTTTAACGGTTTAAAGAATTTGTGCATTTCATTTTATTCAAATATGACCAATTATCAGATAGATTTATTCCCACTTCCCACGAGACACCATTAGCCAAAAATTGGTGCCAAAGGCAATAAAATATTATGATTTTGATTTACTTTTGGTTCCAAAGTAGCCTTAAAAAGATAGCAACTTATCTATTTGTCACCTACATAGCTTTAAGAAACTAGATTGATTAACATACAATAAGTGTTCAAGGTTACATTGTATCTTCATTTTATTTCATTCATCTGGGTAGAAAAAAAGCATTTGCTCGTCTCTACGTTTCTTAATTTTTTTTCTGATTACATGAGAGCAATTTCTTAAGTTAAAAAAGAGGAAAGTTTTTAACATGTGTTTTCTGTAGCGCGATACTTATTCAAGGATTTCTATTATTTTTACACGATTCTTTATTCCGAAACAATATTTATAATTGTAAAATATTTGGTAAAAGATCCACAAAAGGACTACAAGAATTTCAAAATGTTTTTTTTTTCAAAGGATGCAGATAAAAGAAGCAAAAGAGTCTTACCCCATCGATCCAGCCGCATATCGTTATCGAGATCAAACATTTGTATCTGGTGTACGCCTAAAATCTCAGCCTCCACTGCTGGGAATCCATACACAAAAAACAAATCTGCCATTTCGTCCGTATTTAAGTATCCATCACCATTTATGTCAAATTTGTCAAACAGGTCTATAGATCTTCTTTGTCGTGTGTGTTCATCTATTGCTCTCTGAAAATGGTTAAAAATGAACTAGAATAATATATAGAAAGAAGGAAAGGGTACCAAAATTTACAAAATAATAATTCGACAGATTTTCGTTAAATTACTATATTCGAATCCTCAAATGGTACTCAATTAATCATTTTCTAAAATCTGTACCCTTTTTAGGTTCGCAAAAAATTGTAAACGAACGGACGGACAAAGTGAAAACAATGGGGCCTTTGCATCCTCGAATCGGGAAGCTTAAAATGAAATACAGTATACTAATAATCATAAAAACACTCTATGAATTTATGAACTAAAAATGATGAAATATCATATAAAAGTTTCATTAATTTCGTATTAGCCTCTCGTTATTTTCTTTTTTTTAAAGGTGCAATATCATGATTCTCACGTAAAGTCACGTATGAAAATTGTCACTGGTGAAATCAAGTAAAAGCTAATGATTAGAATTTCATAAATTTACTTGAAAGAAAAAGTTTAATTCTTTTTTTTAAATAAATTGAAAATAAACTCATTAACCATTTTAAAATTTTATTTAAACTTAATAAATTTAATTCTAATTAAAATGAAACTTAAATAAAATAAAAATAAAAAAACTTACTTTTGAAATAGATTTAATAGATCGTTCCTTTGGAAAGGAATATACTGCTACAGTTAAAGCTAATAAAAGAACCGTCCTCATCATGTTGTACGTTAGCCTGAAAATATTAAAGGTTGAGCATTCAATCACATGGCTTTTATATATACCCCACTCAAGGTTACTTTGTCAATATATCGTCATGGGATAACATGCGTAAAAATCGCCTAGCAGATGGCAGAAAGGCGCGAATCACTTTGACAAGATAACTGTCACATTATCAACTTTATCGGCCAATCAAGAACCATTCAGTTGAAAAATCTTTAAATGAAATATAATTATTGTAGATTTGATCATACCATAAGTGATATTGTTAGCTATACGGAACTCCCATATTGATACGTTAAGTATGAGCGCGTTCATGTTTTACGGTGTAAAACGGAAAGGGTTGGTAATCTGTAAATATTGATTACATTCTTTAGCGAGGTGTACATTTTTGTAATAGATAAAGAAAATTTTATGAATGTAACTGCTATCGAAATGATATAAAAATATCATGGACCAATTAACCTTCCTCACTTTTATATCTAGTTTAAAACAAAATAATACTTATATAACTTTAAACACGTACAAACTATTAGTCACTGATTACAAATGGATTTAATTTAGCGTTAATTTTAAATTATAGCTAGAACAAAATGTACAATAAGTATAAAACTGTTGCCACAGCTCACAAATAGATGATCAAAATGGAATAGATGGTGTAAATCTACGTCATGTCAATGCATTAAGTGGTTTTATGAGTACTTGCGGAAAAAAGATTGGCACCTCTGATATTGCAGGGAAAAAGGGGGGACACTTCCTTTGGTTTGCATGTATACAATATCAAGTAGATCATTGAAAAGCGACCTGGTTGAAAAGCTGTTCTGTAAATTGTTGAATAAATAAGAGGGTCTCTAAACTGATTTTAAGTCTTCTTCCTTCAAATTATTTTAACTAACTATATTTAAGGTATACAATTGAATTTGTCATTGGGCTTTTCTTTTTATTATCAGAATACTGACAAAAAAAAAACAAAACAAAAAAACACAGCTTCAAAATTTGCCGAATTTCAAAGTAGATTTTACCATTTTCTTTTTCCATACCACTAGAAATTAATGGACTGCTTTTCGGATAATCGAAAAAAAGATGAATGAATGAAATGTGGAAGTTCCAGTTTTTGAACTTTTAATTGACCAATGACCATCCCGTTATCGTTTCATCAGTCAATGACGAGGTCACATCACTGGGGTTAATTGGTAAAATTACCTCAACGAGGTAACCAAAATGTGAGAATAAAGTTCATTATCTATGTAGGATGGGACCTTATATGGAGAAAGTTCACAGATAATTAGTCTCGTTCATGCTAGCTTTAGGACACTCATACAACCTTTTAATCTTAAACATTCTTGTCGTATTCTTGTAACGGTATGACCACAAGTGAAGTATTACCTAATTGTTTCCTTTAAAAATAGTATTACACAAAAGGCTGGACAAGATATAGTGGATGTACTTTAGTATTTTCTTTTAACTTCTCCCAATTTAACAATTGAAAGTAAAAATATATTATATACTTTTGGTTAGTTATATAGTTATAATTAGTTAGTTATTGTTAGTTATATAGTTACTATTAGTTATTGTTAGTTATATAGTTACTATTATTTAGTTATATAGTTACTATTAGTTAGTTATTGCCTTTCTCCCAAGCAGCTGCACGACATGCTCTATCGGGTGGTTGATAAAATGAATATGAAATGATGATGAAATGGAGGAAATGGGGACACCATGCCCATCGTGGATGAGAGTTTTGACCGTCTCTGGAAAAAGAAGGAATGGGAATGATCAGACAATTTAGCCTCCTGGTGGTATCTTATGGAGACCTGCAGCAGGGTTCTTTGACGTGCGAGGAATGTGGCATTTTTCTCAACACAGTGCACCACCATGGTTTTTGCGGTCAGGTTTATCGCATATTAGGTCCCGTGCGGGGCCCGGGTGGCGAATAGGCCCGCAGCAGAGCCTAGCTTGTCGTAAGAGGCGACTAAGGGTCTTGGGATTCTGACGTCGGGTCAGTGCTCAGCCCACAGAGCGACCAAGTGTGTACCCTAGGTGGCTGAATAGGGTAGCCCTCGTCCGCGGGGGTTGTCAGGTCTATAATACGGAAACCCTGACCGCCGACCATAGTGGGCCAACGTGTGTGGAGAGTGCCACGCTTCATGCACGTAAAAGACCCCTTTGTGGACCGCCCAGTAGTGCACCACATAGGCTAAATTTTCCGCCCCTACCCATCTCTCCCCTTTTCCTGTGGTTCTTCAAAATTTACCGGTCCTTTGTGTCCCACCCCATCCCCATATTTCATTCATCATCATCATTTCATGTTCATTTTATCATCCTTTTCATGTTCATCGCCTGTAAATAACCTATATAGCGTTGCACGGGCGTAAAACACCAACTCACTCACTCACTATCGCATATTAGCCTCATGACCCCGGCATTCATTATGACAGCGCTATTTAGTGGACTTTTACCGATTCGCCATGCAAACGAAACCATAACGGTAAGTATACTTTCGGAGTTGGTTTACAAAGTTACTCCTGGCAGAAATTGGCTAGTTAGTTATTGCTTTACTTCCAAGAAGCACGATTTCGGCTATATTCGGGAAAAAAGGAGTGATGGGAAAGGATGGGCAATTTAGAAAAATAGGAACAAAATGCACAGAAGATGGTAGAAAAGAGCCAAAAAAAAACTGAGAAAAAAAGGTTTTTTTCCAACAACTTTAGAATATGACATGAAACATTTTGCATTTTGTAAGTGATTCTATAAGTTGAAAAGGGATGACAAAATGAACATTGTAAGACGCTATAGTAGATGTAATTGGGACACAAGACCAATTAATCGGAATGAGTTATAAATGCAACTGGAAAAAGGGGTTGTAGGATCGGATAAACAAGCCCCCCACCCCTCTTCACCCGAAGAGAAACTTTCAGGTCATACTCTTATCTAGACTTGCAGCGGTATTCTCAAACGTGCGAGGAATGTAGCATTTGTCACGACACAGACCACCCCTATGGTTTGCGGTCAGGGCTACCCCATTCAACCGTCTGGGGCAAACGTCCCAGTCGCTCTGTGGGCAAAGCGCTTCGACTAAGTATCGGGATACTTTGCGCTCTTTAATCGACAATTAAGGGATCCGCACGTAATTTTTTTTAACCTAATGGCCACCTATTCTAAGAGTTATTGTCCTTTTAGCAATCGACGAAAACGATTTACCTGAGTCCCAATCATAAGCAAGGAGTACATGATAGCTATTAACTCTATTTGAAGGAAATAAAGGTAATAACAAAACTACCGAACTTGAATGATCAATCTCATAGTCCAGAGAGAATGACAAAAACGAATCGGTCATACCGGAGAATTGGTGGATCGCAATGGTCCGAAGATGATATCAATTGCTGATCAAAAACCAAGAACAAAACATATTTAACTATTAAAATGCTGATGAAATTCGGACTATATATTCATATTAAAAGATCAATCTGCTATGATAGACGTATATATCCTGTGTTTTAGAGTACATTTAAACTTGGATTTAGTTAACAGGAAGTAGATGAGTTACGTGCATAAACTCAATTCACTACAAAAAGTACAGTAAGATGCAGCTACATAGTAAACACAAGGACACTGCACCAGGTAGTTTCCGAGAAAGCTGTCACAATGACCCCTATACTTGGCTTTGCAACATGGTGCAGGCGACATAAATATTATATCTGAATCATTCATAAAGATGATATAACTGCACAAATGTAAATTGATTGGCAAAATTTCTATTAAATTTTCAAACGTCAAATTATAACCTAATAAAAGTTGGGCGAGAAGAAAAAAAAACCGTAATAATTTATAACCATTTCAAAGACGCAAAAGTACATGTTTCAAACTAAGGCTATATTAACTGTTGGAACGCGTATAAAATGCTTATAAAATCTTTTTTTTCACAAAAAGTAAGGCAATACATCTATAATTACGTCAAGTATCACAAAAGTATACCTCGTACTTGAATTCATAACCACGATTTTAGCTTAAACTACGTTTTAGTGTCCTTGTCTTTAAACAGTGTCATTTATAGGGTCAAGGAATTTGCGGAAATAATTATCGACCTTGAAAAGTTTCAAAACTTCACAATATTTTAAAACTTTTTAACGTAGAAATACGTTACTAATATACACAAACTGACATGTTGAGATAGCATAATCTCAGAAAAGAAATAAAATATAGAATTAAAAAGATTAAAAAAATAATTGTTTGAAGGATGTCACGTACAAAAGATCCTATATATTTGAAATAGCAAGTATCAAGTACTTAATAACCTTAAGTTCAGTCGGAAGTACTTTTACGTGTATATTTGGATGATGCTATTGAAGAGAGAAGTAGCTCAGTCATAAAGTTTGAAATAAGAGTTTCCTATAAACTGTTGTCAAGCAAAGCGGTAAATATTAAAAAAAATCTACTGTGGATTCATTTATTTTCGTGGATACCAATATTTGTGGTTTATTGGAAAAAAATTAGTTCGCGGATTCTTAAATTCGTGGATCTGAAATTTTCAGTATATGGTCCAATGTAAAACTCCCTTTTCTCTTGGTGTCAAATTTCATGGGTCAAGGACACGGGTCCACGAACCTAACGAAAAGTGATACCCCACGAATGGTAATAAAACCACAGTATGCGGGTTCCTGGTGTCGGTAAAAGTCCACTAATTAGTGCTTAGAAACCTAACATCAGGTCAGGCCGCTTTGCCCACAAAGCGACTGCGACGTATGCCACAGGTGGTTGAATGGGACAGTCCTGTCATAATGTTAATAGTAATTGTTATTTAACGCGAATTGGAAGATTATTTTCAAGGCGGAAGAAAGAAACATAGAAAGTGAACACCCATCAGGAAACTAGACAGGACTGAATTTTGATACTGAATATATTTTTGATAATCATTTTTATAATCTTAGCCATATCAACATTATGTATGTGACATACGGACAGTGAACATAAACAGTATGATAAAATGAACATGAAATGTTAAGAAATACGGTTAGTTAATTAGTTAGTTATTGCTTTACTCCCAAGCAGCACGATTTCGGCTATATCCGGGAGATGAAAGCGAAAATGGTGATACAATGAACATGAAATGATGATGAACTGGAGGAAATGGGGACACAAGGCCAATCGGGTAGGAGAGTTTTGACTGCCACTGGAATAAAGGAGTGATGGGTAGGGACAGGTAATTTAGCTTCCTGCATGGGGATCCTACGGGTCCTTCTCTTATCGAAACCTGCAGCAGGGTTCTTTAACGTGCGAGGAACGTGACATTTTTCCCAACACGGTGCACCACTGGGGCACACATCCCAGTCGCTTTGTTGGCAAAGCGGCCTGACCCGATGTCAGGTTTCTGAGCGCTCTTTAGTGGACTTTTACTGACATTTTACCGACAAGCTTAGCGCTGCTGCGGGCCTATTCGCCACCCGGAACCCGCACAGGTAAGAAATACGGGGCTTGAGTGAGAAACAAAAGAACAGTATTTTTTAGCCCACTGAAAAAGCGGAAAGGTGGATATAAGCAAAAACAATTAGCACTACTTGGCGATCAACAATGGGGTCTTTCATGTGCATAAAGCGTGGCAATCTCCACACACATTGGCCCACTAATGTCAGCGGCCAGGCTTTCCGTTTTATGAGCTTTCTCCCACATACGAGGGCCATCCCACTTTACACACATAGGTCGCACTTTGGGCTGAGAACTTACCAGATATCAGAATCCGGAGACCCCTTTAATCGCCCCTGACGACAAGCTATGCTCTACTATTGCAATTGGGAAAATGAACAATGTCTTCTTATATTAAAATGAAATGTTCTGTCTCAAACAAATATCAAGGTGGTAAATACAGCCTTCGGTAAAGTTTATCGGTAAAAGTCAACTAAAGAGCGATCAGAAACTTCACATCAAGTCAGACCGCTTTGCTAAAGCTATATATACTGGCGTGTAATGCCATAAGTGGTTAAATAGAACAGCCCTGCCATAATGAGTACCAGGGTCGTCATGCTATAATGCGGAAAATCTGACCATAAACCAAAGTTTTTCACCGGTGTCGGGAATAATGTCATGTTCTTCGCTCGTTAAATAACTCTGCTGTAGACCCGATAAAAGTAGGACCCGTAGGACTCCCATGCAGAAGGCTAAAATTCTAGTTCCTACCATTTTCAGTGGCAGTCAAAACTTGGCATTGTATTCATATTTCCTCCACTTCATCATCATTTCATGTACATCTTAACACCCCTTTTATGTTGATATGTTGCATACGACTGACTAGCCCTCCATGTTCAATAGGAAGTCCAACGTAACTTCTTCAAATGACATCATCTATTCAGTCTAAGATTTTTAAGCTGCAATCTTTCTTTAGTATCATTGATACATTTTGTTTTATTAAGTCTACAATACGAAGTTCCCCTGTTAGCGGACTTCATTTTTGTCCTCGAGGCAATGAACACGCATTGACCATTTGTTTTTCCGAAATCTCCAACAAATATAGAGATATGGATTATATCTCACTCAAACTGAGAGTATTTTATCGTTTTCATGTCCCTTGAAAATTATGAAAGGTCAATGTTTCAACTGAAGTGTTTATTTGTATCTTAATATTAGAAACCGTTGTTAAAATTAGGATGAAAAACAATTTTAAGGTGGAAAAATGACCAGTGTTAGATAAAAAAAGAAAAACAATTTTGATGTGGAAAACACTTTACGTTGTTTACCTCTATACGGTTAAAATCCTTCACGTGTTTTGCAGGAATGACACGTTTGAATATATTGTTCCCAATAAATAATTGTCTTTTGGCATGCCAGTCATCCCATAAGCTCACGAGACTACAATTTTTAGGTAGATTACATATTACATTTCGAAAACATATCTCGGGCTTCATTAAATGGTATCCAAAAGGCGATTGGCACTGAAAAATGGTTTTGAATTTGTCACTAGGGAACGTACTTGTGCTTTAAATAACTATCTGTTATTAATTAAAGCACGATTAAAGCAATTTTATACAGTTTTTCGTGTTAACTTTAATTTATCTTCATTGGGGTTTGGTTAGTTTGGAAACTAGAATTCATGATATCACTGGTATAAAAATATTCAAGATTAATTTCGAAGTCCAAACTAATTATTTTACGTATATTAATATTACACTTGGCAAGGGAAAAAAAGACAAAAATAGCACTAAAATATTTCATTGTTTTGTATAAATACGATATAACTACATGTATACGTCAAGCATTTAGATGCATGAATTTATTTTTTCATATTTAATAAAAACTTATCGTAATTTTTCTTATAAACGCAAGGCCGTCGGAATAGGGGGTGCGCTGGGTGCGAGCGCGTATCAGTATTTTTGACCAAAACATTGGTTAGATAGTAAGTTATTGCTTTACTCCAAAGTAGCACGAAATTTTGGTTTATCAGTGAGACGACACAATGTCAATTTGACTCACTGAAAATTGGAGGGATGCGAAGAATTGGACAATTAAGCCTCCTGCGTTAGGGATCCTACGGATCCTCGTATTAAGTAAGACCTGCGGTGGGGTTCTTTAAAGTGCAAGGAAAGTGAAAATTTTCCAAACACGTTGCATCACTATGGGTTGTATTAAGGGTTTTTCTAATTATAGGCTGACAACTCCGTCATTCATTCAACCACCGCAAACACATCATTTTAGTCGCTGAGAGTGAGTGGGTGTTTTACGCCCTTGCAACGCCATGTAGCTTATTTAAAGGCGATGCACATGAAAAGGATGACAAAGTTAACATAAAATGATGTTGATAAATGAAATACGGGGATGGGGTGGGAACAAAGGAACGGTAAATTTTGAAGAACCTCAAGAAAAGGGGAAATGCGGGTAGGTGCAGAAAATTTGTGATGCACTACTTGGCAGTCCACAAAGGGTTCTTTTAAGTGCATGAAGCTTGGCACTCTCCACACACATTGGCCCACTATGGTCAGAGGTCAGGGTTTCCGTATTATAGACCTGACAACCCCCGCGGACGAGGGCCACCCTATTCAGCTACCCAGGGTACATAATTGGTCGCTCTGTGGGCTGAGCACTGACGTCAAAATCCGAATACCCTTAGCGCCTCTTACGACAAGCTAGGCTCTGCTGCGGGCCTATTCGCCACCCGGGCCCCTCAGGAGAAGATCCGACTCTTTCACACTAGGCGCTCAATGGTAGACAGTAACTTGCAAGCAAAGTACAGTTGCATGCTTGTACATAAGCCATAGACTCACCAGGTTGCGTTTGAGGTTGTTGAATGGTGTGACCGTCAGGGGGTAGTCAGAACCTAACTCGGAGAGTCTGACCACTGACCATAGTGGGCTTACATGAGTAGAGTGTCACGGTTTGTTCACGTATATGTATGTAAACGACTAATATCAGTGCAAAACAGGTACAATTTTTTGTCCCCCGCCACAACGCGACGGAGGGACCTAGCAATGGTCTTCGTCCGTCCGTCCGTCCGTCACACTTTTGTGAGCGCAACTCCTCTGAGACTGCTCTGCGGATTTTGATGAAACTTTGTAGGATTGTTTGTCATGATATGTAGTTGACCATATCGCACCGCCATTTTGATTCGAAAAAAATTATAGGAGTTATGGGACTTTATCGACTTTGTACATTTTAGGTTATAGGAACCCTTTGTGAGCTCAGATTTTGATGAAATTTTGCAGGATTGTTTGTCATGATATGTAGGTATTTATATCGCAAAGGCATTTAGTTTTTTTTAAATTAAGTTGATTTTCGGCGGCGGGGGACATTGGCTACATGCATCAATCTTTTTTACCTTTCGATCTCCACCTCTTTCCCTTTCCAGTGGTCTTCATAATTTACTGTTCCTATTGTTCTCCATACCAACCCACGTTTCTCATAATTTCAAGATCCTTTTCATATGCATTTTCATTTTGTTTTTCAATACCAACCCATATTTCCTATTATTTCAAGATCCTTTCCAATGCATTTCAATTTTTAAATTTTCGCACATAACCTAAGTAGTGTTGCTAAGGCATTTTTAAAACACCAACTCGCTCACTACGTTGACAACTTTTGTACAATCTTTTACATATTATATCTTTTAACGACCAACGATATTTCAAACAAAACGTGTGCATGATAGGTTGTATCTTACCGTATTGGTATAGGAAGTTATCGTTAATATTAATGGTGTTTTGTCACCTATAATTATTAACTAATAATTATGAAGCCATTCCATATCCTGTTCTTGCTTCCTCCGTATGACAGAAGCATCAATATTTTAGGAAAGAAAGAATAATGAAGCAAAACGAAAGTTAATGAACGCTTTTTCATGACCATATGATTAGAGAGATTTTACGAATGATGCGATTTTTCCCTTTTTTACATCTTTTATCGAATTCTTCAAGCAAATTTATCAAAGCACAAAAGGATCAATGAGGCACATTACACGTGACACATTAAAGACGTTAAAACCTTGCAGTCGACACTAAATTAAAAAATACCAAAACGCGGGGATAAACGGTTATATGGTATATATCGATATTTCATCAGTAGCATTTAAATCAAGAAAACATTGGAGTGAGTGAGTGAGTTGGTGTTTTACGCCCGTGCAACGCTATATAGGTTATTTACAGGCGATGAACATGAAAGGGATGATAAAATGAACATGAAATGATGATGATAAATGAAATATGGGGTGGGGTGGGAAACAAAGGACCGGTAAATTTTGAAGAACCACAGAAAAAGGGGAGAGGTGGGTAGGGGCGAAAAATTTAGCCTATGTGGTGCACTACTGGGCGGTCCACAAAGGGGTCTTTTACGTGCATGAAGCGTGGCACTCTCCACACACGTTGGCCCACTATGGTCGGCGGTCAGGTCAAATTCCAAAAACTGTTTAAAACGAAAATCAAAACGTTTCGAGCTCAGCCCACAGAGCGACCAAGTGTGTACCTTAGGTGGCTGAATAGGGTGGCCCTCGTCCGCGGGGGTTGTCAGGTCTATAATACGGAAACCCTGACCGCCGACCATAGTGGGCAAACGTGTGTGGAGAGTGCCACGCTTCATGCACGTAAAAGACCCCTTTGTGGACCGCCAAGTAGTGCACCACATAGGCTAAATTTTCCGCCCCTACCCACCTCTCCCCTTTTCCTGTGGTTCTTCAAAATTTACTGGTCCTTTGTTTCCCATCCCACCCCGTATTTCATTCATCATCATCATTTCATGTTCATTTTATCACCCTTTTCATGTTCATCGCCTGTAAATAGCCTATATAGCGTTGCACGGGCGTAAAACACCAACTCACTCAATCACTCACTCACGTGAAGGTTAGCACTGCTGGTGGAGTATTAATTCCCCGAGGTAAGCCCGCTCCGGCACCAACACTTTTGTGTTGGAGAACACATCAAAGCTTTAAATTACCCGTTTAAATTTCAAAATTGTCTAAACCCTAAGTTTCTTCCTACCCCAGACATAGGTTGATCATCTTAGTACTAATTTGGTTTCCCAGTTTGATATTTTTGGTTTAATGTTCTATGCTCTTCATAATCATATAGTGTTTGGCATTTTCAATATTTTGGTAGAGCGCCTCTGATGAGTCTTGAATAGACACAACGCGCGTCAGGCGTAGCAAAATTTATTGTCTGGAACTTTGTTGTCATTTGTATTTCGAACACACGTGAAGGTTAGCACTGCTAGTGGAGTTTTAATTCCCCGAGGTAAGCCCGCTCCGGCACCAACACTTTTGTGTTGGATAACACATCAAAGCTTTTAATTACCCGTTTAAATTTCAAAATTGTCTAAACCCTAAGTTTCTTCCTACCCCAGACATAGGTTGATCATCTTAGTAATAATTTGGTTTCCCAGTTTGATATTTTTGGTTTAATGTTCTATGCTCTTCATAATCATATAGTGTTTGGCATTTTCAATATTTTGGTAGAGCGCCTCTGATGAGTCTAGAATAGACGCAACACGCGTCAGGCGTAGCAAAATTTATTGTCTGGAACTTTGTTGTCATTTGTATTTCGAACACACGTGAAGGTTAGCGCTGCTGGTGGAGTTTTAATTCCCCGAGGTTAGCCCGCTCCGGCACCAACACTTTTGTGTTGGAGAACACATCAAAGCTTTAAATTACCCGTTTTAATTTTAAAATTGTCAAAACCCTAAGTTTCTTCCTACCCGAGACATAGGTTGGTCATCTTAGTAATAATTTGGTTTCCCAGTTTGATATTTTTGGCTTAATGTTCTATGCTCTTCATAATCATATAGTGTTTGGCATTTTCAATATTTTGGTAGAGCGCCTCTGATGAATCTTGAATAGACGCAACGCGCGTCAGGCGTAGCAAAATTTATTGTCTGGAACTTTGTTGTCATTTGTATTTCGAACACACGTGAAGGTTAGCACTGCTGGTGGAGTTTTAATTCCCCGAGGTTAGCCCGCTCCGGCACCAACACTTTTGTGTTGGATAACACATCAAAGCTTTTAATTACCCGTTTAAATTTCAAAATTGTCTAAACCCTAAGTTTTTTCCTACCCCAGACATAGGTTGATCATCTTAGTAATAATTTGGTTTCCCAGTTTGATATTTTTGGTTTAATGTTCTATGCTCTACATAATCATATAGGGTTTGGCATTTTCAATATTTTGGTAGAGCGCCTCTGATGAGTCTTGAATAGACGAAACGCGCGTCAGGCGTAGCAAAATTTATTGTCTGAACTTTGTTGTCATTTGTATTTCACGGAGTGAAAAATCCGGGTTATAAAATGGTGAATGTCGAGCGGGCGGCGAAGAAATTTTCGTAACAGTTTTCTCAGCAACTACTGATCACAGCCACTTGATATTTGGTTTACAGCTTCAGGGTGGGGTCCCATAACGTGGGATAGGATTTCAGGTATGTCACTCACCTACTCCCTGTTTAACGAAATCCGGTCATATTTGACTTTGACAGAATTTTTTCAAATTTAGAAGATATCTCGTATCTGCTATAAGATATCTTATCAAATATCTCATATCTTTTATAAGTATTCTCAGTAATGAATAAAAAATACAACAAAGTTCCAGACAATAAATTTTACAAATTTTATATTTTATACAATGTATCAGATATTTCATGAATTCATTTTATGGGAAATCTTATAAATTTTATTATGTATATTATTTAATAAGCTGTTTTTTATAAGATATCTCGTAAACTTTTATAGAAATTTTAAAATATCAGAGCAAATAATGTAAACAAGATAATTCCATTAATTAGGATATCTTCTGAACTTAGAATAAGAATCAAATAATTTATGTTATATATTTTGTGAGATATCTTAAAATATGTATCATCCATAATAAATAAAACATCTTGTAAATTGAATCAATTATTTATATATGAACTTACCTTTAATTGTCAGCAAAATAAAATTATAAAAAAATAAAGATCCCAGTGCTCTTGTCACACCAACAGTATTAACTCTTATAATATTATTCTAAGATGTGGTTTTTATTTCAGATATGAGCCCCACTGATTGGTTTTGATTTCCATTAGATGCAGAAGGTGTTTTATATTATTAATAATGTACAAATAAGGCATTTCGCACCATCAGTCAACTGATGTGGGCTAGGTTTGTTGGTGATAGTTTTTTCCTATGTACCATGATTTCGGCCTTAGAGGGGTGAAACAATGATCATGAAAGAAGTGGGAGGTTGAATGGGGACACACGGTTACTTAGGGACCAACCATTTGATTGGGGGGGTTATGGTGAAATTTGAAATAAGGCAAGATGGCAAAAATCAAGAAATAAAAAGGCAGGACAGTCATGACGGTGCCTTTAATTAAGACAAGAGGCTCCCAGGAGTCCGAATCGCTCACCTGAACTACACAGATACACATACTTTGTAGATATTATTGTGCTTAACCATATGTAATTTAAATTTCTGAAATATCTTGTTTAGTTTTCAAAATATAGGGCTTAATAAGTGCATGCAAAATTTTGCAAAAATTACGAAAAATGGCAATAACTCCCATATCAGCAGTCGGAATCTATTTCAAAATTTCAGGACAGGTAGATCTTAAAATGCTGATCACTTTTGATTCTTGCACAATTTTGATATCTAACCATTTTTGAATTATTAGTAAAAAAACTGCAATTTACCCCTACGTTCTATTTTTAGCCATGGCGGCCATATTTTTTGACAAATCAAAAATCCAAACGAGAGAATTGAAGCATATATACTGTTAAACATGTGTGCTAAGTTTAGATGCAGTTGGTCTTATGGTGTCAGACAAGTTAATCTTTGAAATTCAGAGGAAAAGTATTGAAAAATGGTAAATTTTGTCACTTTAAGGGCCATAACTCCTAAAAGAAATGGTCCTACAGCTTTGACCTAATTACATTAAATGTAGATCTTGATGTACTTAATCATATTAAATTTGAAGTAAGTTTTGAAATATCTGGTATAGTTACCAAGATATAGGGCTAAATGAGTGAAAAATTTTGAAAAAAAATCCAGAAAAAGGGTAATAACTCCTACATGAGTTGTTGGATCTTCTTGATAATTTTAGGGCAGGTAGATCTTGAGGTGCTGAACACTTAAATTACTTAACTGAATTTTGATATATGTCCCTGTTTTAGAGTTATTTGCAAAAATCTGCAATTTACCCCTATGTTCTGTTTTTAGCTACAGCGGCCATGATTTTTACGAATCAAAAATCCAAACGATAGTTTTGAAGCACCCATGCCAACAAACAACTGCACCAATTTGCAATTTGACTTATGGTGTCAGAGGAGTTGATGTTTGAAAAGGTTTACGGACGACAGACGGACGCCAAGTGATGGCAATAGCTCACCTGACCTAAAAAATGAAGGATGGTAGTTTTGGCTGACAGTTTTATAATATCTTTAAAAATTAAAAAAAAATGGCGCGCAAAGAAAATTCCACGCTCAGCTTTTTCCGAAAATAAAAAGGCAGGACGAAGAATATATGCATAGTGGTTGCTCCCTTAGTTAGTTAATGATTGCTTTGTTCACAAGCAACGCAATTTCAGCTTTATCAGCGGATTGAACATGAAAGGACATAAAATGACGACGAAATGGGAAGTTGAATGGAGACACAAGGCCAATTGGGGAAACAAGTTTTGAGTTACTAAAATAGGTCTTACCCTACTTCAGGGGTGCAACGAGTGGGAAAGTAATATAAATAGTCAATTTGTTTAGTTGGTTTCATTTTCGTTTTTGACAACCTGTACACCTCCGCGTTGAATCATATTAAATCGACCTTTTTTCAAAGTGATTTGTTACCTCGAACAATTATTTCTGTGGAAACAATTTATCACCAAGTATTTGTAAAAGAACCATATTTGCATGAAACATGCATAGCTTTATTTGTTTAAGAACTAATTGATTTGCAGGTGTTCATTTAATTAAATATAATTGAATTCTGAGCTTTTATGAAACCAATTTCCTGGGCGGTTTTGGAAATTTTTAATATTCGTGATGAATTAATTGTTTCTATTCTGTTCAAGGATGATGTCACGAATCAAAACCTGAATGCACTGACATCATGTTTCAAAATTGTAATTGTCCTTTTTTAGAAGTCCAACACGACACCTAAAGTTTCATTTATTTAATATAATCATCTACAGTGGGGAAGTGCACATTTTTAATGGCCTATAAACACTATGTAATGTATAGAAAGACACACTTAACATGTTTTTTTTATTTATGACCATGAATGGGCATGTAGACCCTAAGTGGGTGAATATGTGCGCGGATGTAAGCTCATAACACGGAAAGCCTGACCGATGACCATATAAGAGGGCCAAAGTGTGTGAAGAGTGCCGCGCTGGCTGTACGTTAAATACCCCTTTATCGACCAAATCCAAGAGACTAAATTTCGCTCCTTTCCATTTCAGTTGTCAGTGGTCTTCAAAATAAATTGTTTTGTTTTTCTCAAAAAATGTACATGAAAAAACTTGAGAAACTAAATGGGGATTTTAAACCTAACAAGTAAGTCCAGGTCCTGTTCGGGAGGGCTGATTGAGAGATTAATTTTCTCAAGCTTTTGACAGACACCGTTCGAGGCAATGACTTGCAATTTTGCAGGTTGGTTTGAAAAGACGAAAAACTTGTTCCTTGCCATTTTCAGAGCTGTTATATATTCCTAAGCTACTTTCTGTTGAGGGGTCCACGCGGGGTCATCTGTGTCCTCCATTTCTTATTTGTCTCCATGTGTTCTATGTTTTAATGAGTGTTTATAAATGATGTTCGTGAATCTGTGTAATATGACCTTAATTTACAAATAACCAATTAACATTGTATTTTAATACACGATTACTACTCGAAACGACAAACAACATTGCAGCTATATTTTGAACGTAAAAATATACATTATAGCAATCAGCTTCGAAAACTCGTGTGAATTTCGGGTGGCGAAGCTGCCTGACCCAATGTCATATTTCTGGGCGCTCTTTAATGGACTTGCCGACAGGCTTAGCGCTGCTGAGGGCCTATTCGCTACCCGGACCCGCACGGGCTTTTAAAGTCCAATTGATTACTATAATGTAGCAATGTTTTCTGTAGTTTCTGTTAGTAATATAAAAATACAATGTTTATTGGTTATTTGTAAAAGGTTATATTACACAGATTTTCGTTAATCTATTGCCAGTATTTCAAGCTTCCACAATACATGTTAATATTTATTTACACTCATTAAAACATGGAGACTACAATTATAGAAAACAGTGTAAGAGGAAATTGTATAAAAATTATCATAAAATCAACCAATTTATGGAACTCGCCTCTCCTACAGCATAGTCCCGTGCGGGGCCCGGGTGGCGAATAGGTCCGCAGCAGAGCCTAGCTTGTCGTAAGAGGCGACTAAGGGTCTTGGGATTCTGACGTCGGGTCAGTGCTCAGCCCACAGAGCGACCAAGTGTGTACCCTAGGTGGCTGAATAGGGTGGCCCTCGTCCGCGGGGGTTGTCAGGTCTATAATACGGAAACCCTGACCGCCGACCATAGTGGGCCAACGTGTGTGGAGAGTGCCACGCTTCATGCACGTAAAAGACCCCTTTGTGGACCGCCCAGTAGTGCACCACATAGGCTAAATTTTCCGCCCCTACCCACCTCTCCCCTTTTCCTGTGGTTCTTCAAAATTTACCGGTCCTTTGTTTCCCATTCCATCCCCATGTTTCATTTATCATCATCATTTCATGTTCATTTTATCACCCTTTTCATGTTCATCGCCTGTAAATAACCTATATAGCGTTGCACGGGCGTAAAACACCAACTCACTCACTCACTCCTACAGCATAAAAATGACAGACATGGTTTCCATTTTATAAATGGTAAAATTTTATGATTTTTGTACAATGTCTGTATCAATTCAAGACCTTGTTTTTTTTCTTGTCATTTTAGACATTGGAGATTAAAATGACAACAAAGTTCCAGACAATAAATTTTGCTTCGTCTAACGCGCGTTTTGTCTATTAGAGACTCATCAGAGGCGCTCTACAATAAATATTGAAAAAGCAAAAAAAACTATATGATTATGAAGTTTATAGAACAATGAAACCAAAAATTACGAAATGGGGAACCAAATTATATTTGATCAACCTATGTCTGGAAGTGGAAGAATCCCAAGGTTTAAACAATTTAAAAATTCAAACGGGTAATTTTTAGCTTTGATGTGTTCTCCAACACAAAAGTATTGGTGTCGGAGCGGGCTAACCTCGGGGATTTAAAACTCCACCAGCAGCGCTAACCTTCACAGGTGTTAGTAATTAAAATGATAACAAAGTTCCAGACAATAAATTTTGCTACGCCTTATTATCGTCCAAGTTGGGTAGTTATATTTTCTTACCTTAAGCATGTTCGACACAATCCGTCAAATGGGGAGGTGTTAACCAAATGAGTAACAACCCCTTAATTGAGTTACAGTTAGAAATAAATTTTCAAAAATATCATTTTCTAAGAGATGACACGACACATCTTTATAACAATTGGAACAACTTCTCAAAAAGAAGTATTTACTATGACCTTAAAAATGTTGAATTTCAATCAATGCTTAAAGTCAATTTAATTCTTTCAAACAAAGATTTTTAAACACATGTGAGTGAGTGAGTGAGTTGGTGTTTTACGCCCGTGCAACGCTATATAGGTTATTTACAGGCGATGAACATGAAAAGGATGATAAAATGAACATGAAATGATGATGATAAATGAAATATGGGGATGGGGTGGGAAACAAAGGACCGGTAAATTTTGAAGAACCACAGGAAAAAGGGGAGAGGTGGGTAGGGTCGGAAAATTTAGCCTATGTGGTGCACTACTGGGCGGTCCACAAAGGGGTCTTTTACGTGCATGAAGCGTGGCACTCTCCACACACGTTGGCCCACTATGGTCGGCGGTCAGGGTTTCCGTATTATAGACCTGACAACCCCCGCGGACGAGGGCTACCCTATTCAGCCACCTAGGGTACACACTTGGTCGCTCTGTTAAACACATGTATTCCATTTTATATTAATATCTGCCATCTTGAGTCAAAATAATCCTGTGCAAAGATAAAAGTTTTATCATAGCGAATCTGTAACTCAATTGAGGGGTAGTTACTCATTAGGGTTACGTGTCCACCCCGGCTGTTGAGTAATCAATTGCGTTTAAGTATTTTTTTTTCTATAAAATATGATAAAAGAAGAAAAGAAAGAAATGGAGGACACAAATGACGCCGCGTGGACGCCTTAACAGAAAGTAGCTCAGGCATCCATCTAACAGGTATGAAATTGCTTAGGACATGCCTTTTCGTCTTTTCAAACCAACCTGCCAATTTTCCATGCACGGTGTCTGTCAAAAGCTGGACGAAAATAAATCTCTCAGCCCTCCGACTTACTTGTCATGTGCACAATCCCCATTTGAGATGATCACCTCAATATCCCTATTGTGTCTTACAACTATGTTGTGTTCTATGGTCATTACCGGATCCTAAGATCGCAATGGAAGAGGGAGGTTTGGCGCTATAAAACCTGGTTTAACCCACCATTTCGTTTGAAATGCCTGTACCAAGTCAGGACCATTACGATCCACCCATTCTCCGGTATGACTGATTCGTTTTTGTCATTTTCTCTGGACTGTGAGATCGATCATTCAAGTTCGGTATATGTAGTTTTGTTATTACCTTTATTTAGTATGTCAAATTTAAAATCATTTCCATGTTCGGTTTCTGAGAAAAACTTGAAGAAATTTCGTACTTCCGGGATCGTAAAAACTGTTGCTAAAGTGAGATATCTATAACTTTGTTGTTTTCTAAATGGTTATTTTATACTCAGTTTGTCACTGTATATAATCGTAATTTTACTATAATTAAATCGCCAAAAAATGTAAAAAAAACTATATGACAGTCATCCTTACATAATGAGGCGAGGAAGGTCTTGCACTAAATCATACTGTTAATATTCTTAAGGGGATATCAACTGAAAATTAATAAACAACCGGTATCTAATGTTAATTCAATTAATTAATAAAAGTGCAAAAAACCTAGCTGTTATGTCACCATCAATTGATTTACAGAACCGCTAGGGATGTAATAAAATGAATTCTGTGACAGTATCACTATAATCAACCTTAAAATTAATATTGAATAATATATGTACTCAATAACATTCAAGACTAAGACTTTAAACTTGTTCTTTTTTTATTTACCAAGATATGACCCCTATGTGGCTATTAAATAGAGTGCCCCTCGTTCGCAGAGGTTGTCAGCAGCTCTTTATTACGGAAAGCCTAGCCATAGTGGGGGTAACGTATGTGGAGAGTGCCACACTTCTTGCAAGTTAAAGTGGTCTTCAATTAATTTAGATTTACTTACCTTAATTTCTCATTCACCCTTATGGGGCATAGGTGGCCGAGTGGTATAAGGCGCTGGTTTAACACATCAAAGCTTTAAATTATCTGTTTAGATTTCAAAATTGTCTATACCCTAAGGTTATTTCTACCCCAGACATAGGTTGATCATCTTAGTAATGATTTGGTTCCCCAGTTTGATATTTTTGGTTTTATTGTTCTATGCTCTTCATAATCATATAGTGTTTGGCATTTTCAATAATTTTGGTAGAGCGCCTCTGATGATTCTTAAATAGAATTACGAGTGAAAGATCATTGCCGGTTTTCCAAGAACGAGTGTAAGTACTACCTATTTCTTCCGTAAGAATTTATTTTCCTTTACTACATGGATACACATATTTTGTAGATATTATTATGCTTAACCATATGTAATATAAATTTCGGAAATATCTTGTTTAGTATTCAAGATATAGGGCTTACTATAATAAGTACAAACTTTTGCAAAAATTACGAAAAAGGGCAACCACTTCCACATCAGCAGTCAGATCTTTTTCAAAATTTCAGGACATTTAGATCTGAATAGGCTGATCAATTTTGATTCTTGTACAATTTTGATATTTATAACCATTTTTGAGTTATTTGCAAAAAACTGCAATATACCCGTATGTTCTATTTTTAGCCCTGGCTGCTATGTTTTTTTGGCGAATCAAAAAAATCGAACGGCAGAGTTGTATTATATATGCTTTTAAACAAGTGTGCCTAGTTTAGATGCAGTTGGTCTTACGGTGTCAGACAAGTTCAAGTTAGTTAGTTAGTTATTGCTTTACTCCCAAGCAGCGCGATTTCGGCTATATCCGGGAGATGAACATGAAAGTGGTGATACAATGAACATGAAATGATGATGAAGTGGAGGAAATGGGGACACAAGGCCAATCGGGTAGGAGTTTTGACTGCCACTGGAAAAAGGAGTGATGGATAGGGACGGGGAATTTTGCCTCCTGCATGGGGATCCTACGGGTCCTACTCTTACCGAGACCTGCAGCAGGGTTCTTTAACGTGCGAGGAACGTGACATTTTTCCCCACACGGTGCACAACTATGGTTTGCGGTCAGGTTTTCCGCATTATCGCCTGACGACCCCGCATCTCTCGATGTCAGGGCTGCCCCATTCAACCACCTGGGGCACACATCCCAGTCGCTTTGTGGGCAAATCGGCCTGGCCCCGATGTCAGGTTTCTGAGCGCTCTTTAGTGGACTTTTACCGACAAGCTTAGCGCTGCTGTGGGCCTATTCGCCTCCCGGACCCCGCACGGGACTCAGACAAGTTCAAACGCAGGGGAAAAGTTATGAAAAATTGTACATTTTGTCGCTTTAAGGGAATAAAGGTAAAAACAAAAATACCGAACTAGAATGATCAATCTCATAGTCCAGAGAAAATGACAAAAACTAATCCGTCATACTGGAGAATTGGTGGATCGCAATTGTCCGGACTTGGTACAGGCATTTCAAACGAAATGGTGGGTTAAACCAGATTTTATGGCGCCAAACCTCCCTCTTCTATTGCGATCTTAGGATCCGGTAATGACCATAGAACACAACATAGTTGTGAGACACAATAGGGATATTGAGATGATCATCGCAGTACAGCAGACCAGTCAAACACTAATTAAAACAATTACTAATATCTTTTAAGTCAATTTTGAACTTTTCTACAAGTGACTGATAACGAAGAAAGATTTTTTTAGGGATCGTATGAGACGCATTTTCTTATAACCCTGCTCCAAAAGTCGGTCACGTATAAATCGGTGTCTGATTAAAAAATCTGAAAAATGTGTGCAAGCTCTGGCATATCGAATACTAGTAAGTTGTGAACTATAAACAGCGTATGCAGAGGAAGAAGGTATATTACTCTGTATAGATTAGGAAAATTAATAATTTGAAAATTAAAATCGTCTCTTTTATCGTAATTTTGTTTTACTGAGATGACCACCTGGGTCAAATCGAGGTGCAAATCCAAGAAAGACGTGAAGCAAATTGATTCGGTGGTCTCTTTAATCTCCAATTCTGGAGGATATATTGAAGGAATCCATCAACCAAATGTTATTGACAGAAGGAACTTCATCAATATATAAAGGACCTTGCCTCTTTCATCTCCTTGTTCTTTACGAATTACTCCTAAAAGAAATGGTCCTACAGCTTTGACCTAATTACATGATATGTACATATTGATGTGCTTAATCATATGCAATTTGAATTTTTGAAATATCTGTATAGTTTTCAAGACTTGGTACATGTAGCTCAGAGTCAAGGTGGTTAACAGTTTTAAAACTTTAATAGGATATGGAAGGAAGAACATGGCTTGTCAAATCCTGATCTAAAACATTAAGCAGAAATATTTTCAGGCAGTCTTAAACGGATGTTCCAATTACCTGACTACGATGCCAACGCAGCGGAACTGTTACAGCAAGCAAAAACTGATCTTCATTTACTATATTTACCCTCGTTACATGAACGACGTGCTTTCGCGTTGCTGATAAGATTGTTATCGTTATGTGTGATATCGTTTTTTTGTGTTGTTTTCGTGTGTATTAAACTGGTTTTGGCTCTACCCTTTCAAACTTTTGACATTCGAATGCCCCCTTTGTACCTTTCTGCTTCTTCTTTTAAGGAAAACGACTTGGTATGGCCGAATTGCCTTTTCTAAATAAATAACTTACGATCCATCTATTTATTTGTTTGTGTTTCAAAAAAACACGTACAAATGTAATCGGTGGCAGAATAAGAAGAAATGTTCTCAAAAGAAGAAAAGCCGACAATTTAGTCAATACGTTGTTATATTTAACGTCGTTTTATTTATTGCTTAATGCATAAAAGTAAAACAATATTTTAACGCTATTCAGATTAACCAAACCCAATATCTCCCTTGGGTGTATTTCTGATGCTAAGTTATTGTTTGGCTTGTATATTTGTATTTTATCCTTGAACGTGTTGCACTGCTACCAAACTTATCAATTAAGAAAAGAACAAAATATATTTCAATTTGATACATTTCATGTTAGATTGTTATTATTGATCCAACACAACAAGACTAGATACAGCAAGTTGCATTCTTAGGTTTGAAGTGGACAAATTATTGCTTATAAGTCCCATAATATCATGTCTATCATATTTCTTACACCATTTCTTTTTAAATGCCTGTACCAAGTCAGGACCATTGCGATCTTCATTTTTTAGCTCACCTGGCCAAAGGCCATGTGAGCTATTGCCATCACTTGGCGTCCGTCGTCGTCGTCGTCGTCCGTCGTCGTTAACTTTTCTTCAAACTTCTTCTCCTCTGAAACGGTTGCACAGATTCAAACCAAATTTGGTCTGGTGGTACTTTAGGGTATCCCCCACAGAACTGATGTGGGGATTTTTGATTTGTCGAAAAACATGGCCGCCGTTGCTAAAAATAGACCAGGGGGGTCAGACTACTGTTTTTGGCTTGTAAATCAAAAAGTATAAGAGATAGATGAAATCTGATGCCACGCTACTGCTTCAGCATCAAAAGCTCTACAAAAGTCTCCATTGAGTCGAAGTTGTCAGATGACCCCTTATCGGAGTTACGGCCCCTTAAAGGTGAAAAATAGCATTTTTTCATGTTTTTGGCCTATAGAATGAAAACCATTGCAGATAGAGAGAAGCTGTTGCTTGCTTAAATGTTCAGCTCATTTAGCTCTACAAAAGTCTCCATAGGGTCGAAGTTGTCAGATGACCCCTTATAGGGGTTACGGCCCCTTAAAGGCAAAAATTTGTGTTTTTGGCCTATAGAATGAAAACTAATGCAGATAGAGAAAAGCTGTTGCTTGCTTAAATGTTCAGCTCATTTAGCTCTACAAAAGTCTTCATAGGGTTAAAGTTGTCAGATGACCCCTTATAGGGGTTATGGCCCCTTAAAGGCAAAAAATAGAGTTTTTGGCCTATAGAATGAAAACTATTGCAGATAGAGAAAAGCTGTTGCTTGCTTAAATGTTCAGCTCATTTAGCTCTACAAAAGTCTCCATAGGGTCGAAGTTGTCAGATGACCCCTTACAGGGGTTACAGCCCCTTAAAGGCAAAAAATAGTGTTTTTGGCCTATGGAATGAAAACTATTGCAGATAGAGAAAAGTTGTTGCTTGCTTAAATGTTCAGCTCATTTAGCTCTACAAAAGTTTCCAGCTCATTTAGCTCTACAAAAGTTTCCATAGGGTCAAAGTTGCCAGATGACCCCTTATAGTGGTTACGGCCCCTTAAAGGCAAAAAATAGTGTTTTTGGCCTAAATAAAGAAAACTTTTACAGATAGAGAAAAGATATTGCTTGCTTAAATGTTCAGCTTAATTAGCTCTACAAAAGTCTTTTAGGGTCGAAGTTGTCAGATGACCCCTTTAAGGGGTTATGGCCCTTAAAAGGTGAAAATAATGTTTTTTGCTTTGGAATGAAAACTATTGCAGATAGAGAAAAGCTTTTTATTGCTTAAACATTCAGCTAATTTAGCTATACAAAAGTCTTCAAAGGGTTGACATTAAGACCAGGTGAGCGATTCAGGCTCCTGGGAGCCTCTTGTTTCGGTATGTCTTCCTTGTTTTATCTGTCTTATGGACATTTGAGATTGATTCTCCAAGTTCGGTTATTTTGTTATTACCTTTTAAATTGTTTACATCTTGACCATTATGTACATCGTCCCATACGGGCATAGGGGACTTCAATCACTTGGGGCTTGCAATTCCCCAAATGGAAAGATACTCCTTATTCACTAGTAAATCTAAACATCACTTGAACGAACATAGTTTACTTCACACGTCTTATTTACTCTGAACTTTTTCATTGTGTAAAAGAGTTCAAGTTTAAATTCAGTAGTTTATTATCAAGGCCGATACAGTAGTGTCCAGTGTATTAAAAATTACAAATACCAAAACGCAGGTATAAACGGTTAATTTGGATATGCTATAAATCGATATTTCAAGGAGTATAAACCTCTCATCGGTAGCATTTAAATCGAAACATTGGAAGGTCAAATTCCAAAACTGTTGAAAACGAAAAAGTACTCAAAACCAAAAACGTTCGAAAAAGGAAGCCAAATCTTCTTAACTCGTGATTTAACTTCATTTACTGCAAGAAGCTTGCACTTGATTTATACTGAATATACTAGCACTTTAAAGTACTAGACAATTTTAGAGACTCGTAAACCTAATAGTTGTTAGGTAGGTTTTTTTAATTCGGTTAATATGATTTAGGCATTGACATGAACATCAAATTATTCATTCAGGACTTACGTGTGAATGGCTACATTAAAAGGAAATAGAATTAATACCACAGAAATGTTCTTTCAATTGTTTCAAATTAATTGTTGACAAATGACGTTAAACTTTGAATATACCCTGACGTCCTGTCATGCCATTTTGCCCACAGAGCGACCAAAGTGTGTCCAAGGTGATTGGTTGAGGGGGATAACATAAGACGTCTTCGGTTTTTTTTATATCAGGACTTTGAAAGATGCGTGTGGAGGCGCAGCTATCAATGTCCAAATATAAAAAAGCACCGAAGACGTCCCCTGTTATAAGACTAAGGAATAATCTAGTCATCTTGCATACCGGAGGCGTCCGGTCACAAAACGCAAATCATTTCCGGAAGCCATGATCCACTGTTTAGGGCATAATGACAAGATTGTAGATTAAGCCAAATTGTTGCTGGTTCCGTGAAATCTCGTGCTATTTGCTGAATTGAACTAACATAACAATCCTTCCATTTTAAAGTGTCATTCGTAACGTGTTTTCCAAACATACGTTTGTTCATAACCCAATTAATTTAATCTCAGCATCCGTTAATGTAAAATTGTCAAATTTGATCTGCTTGAGAGTAAAATTTTGATCGCAAAACATGATGCACCGTTTTGGACATTTCAAAAAGATATCAAATATCAAAGAAAACAGTTGCATGTTTCGGTAAGAATTCCCAAGTAGATTTAATTACTCATCTAACATATTCTATAGTGTCATTCTAATGTTTTGCCCCAATTACCTCAATTTCATGTCCTGCTTTCATTTAGCACCATACCGATGGGTAGACCGATAACTAGTTAGTTTGAGACATTTCACTAACCAAATGCAGGAGTCAGCATTTATCCGGGCCATTTATATACTCATTCATTTGATGAATACAACTGAGCTGGTCGCAAAACAGGCCTCGTTGATTGTATTTAGAATAAATGGGTCACCATTTTATAATTTTTAGCTTTTCATCGTACTTGTATATTTGCAAATGTTTTAAAAACCACTTTCTTCTGAATTTAAGATTTTCGGAAATTTATATATCATTTGAGAGATTTCGACCTTTTTCAAGCAGGTCTACATGGAATTAAAAAAAAATGTCTGTTGATTAATAAAAATGATGATAGATTTCAACATTCAATTTGTATAAGTTCGAAATTTTAATATAACCTTAGACATAACTGGGATTTGGAGCAAAGTAATACTAGTCGGAAACTTCTATTTGAACAGCAAAATCGTACCGAGCGACCTGGTAGGATATTTGTCAACAAATCCTTATAGTAAAAGACATTAGAAACAAGAATTTAATCTTTTCAATTGATAAACATTTAATTTGTTGGTCAACTGAGATGATAGTCTTGATAACAATACCATAATTGTAGTTCGTTTGAATTCCAATTAGTCGCTGAGTATGATTTAACTGGAATACCGAACGGAAGGTTATCTGATGTAAATGTTTTGTTTGTATAGTTTTAATTGTACTAATATCCCTCTATAGTAGGGTGCGGTCGAGATTTCTATAGATTAAAAATCACAGACAAAAGGATTGACGTTTTAACTATCATCTACATTTCATGCTTCATATATTCAAACCTATTAGCAATTTGATTTGTTTGATGGACAATTAACGTTTTTCAGACTGGGAAAAGTTTTAAATGTTAATCAATGTACTATGTTTGCACGACAACCCCGTTTACGTACATGACGTATATATCTCACTTTGATATGATCTGATTTGTCTCCTTTTGATAAATCAATTTGTAGGAGAAGAACTGTCAAGGGGATTTTGCTGTTTATTTCGTTACAGTGCGTCGCCTATAATGGTAACTTAAACGCATTGCTCATAGACTAACCTTAAACCTATTTTTTTATGACATACACTCAGTGCAGTGTTGTAGTAAACAATGTAGTTTTTTTTAATGAGATAGACATATTTTTTTATAAGTCTACTTTTTAGATTAAGGGTTAGTTAGTTAATGCTTTACTCCAGAGCAGCGCGATTTTTGCTATATCCGGGAGATGACCATCACGGTCGTTATACTTGTCCTGCGACAACATGTTTTCTACCGATTTTTCTGCTTGTTTTCTACCGATGATCCTTGTTTTCTACCGATTTTTTTTTTTAGAAATATGAAAAATAACGCTTATTTTTAACATTTGAATACATCCAATGGGAGAATATGCAATAAATGATCGTTTATTTGTAAAAGAGCCATTTGCTGTTTCATATAACTAACAGGTTTAAGAAATGATATGTCCTGGTTTTCTACCGATTAGGTATGTTCTTTACTGTGTTTTCTACAGATGAGTCCTTGATTTCTACCGATGATCTAATTTCATATAACTACACATTATCGTTGTTTCTAAAGGCATACATACACCGTAAATGCTTGTGTTGTACAGTAAAGCTTTATCATACTGTTGTATGGAACGGCATTTAAACCAAAACCTTGGTATCTATAGGATACCTCAGATAACTGGGGTTTTACTGGCAGCTATCTGGGGGTTTTCTGGACGAAACTCTCAATTATATCAGGTATTAAGAGTTATCTTGGTAACTGGTTGTTTGCTGTCAGCTATCACATAGGAACCTAATTAAACCCCTTCTACCTACAGATATTGTAGTCTCGTTCGAGGCCCGGGTGGCGACTAGGCCCGCAGCAGAGCCTAGCCTGTCGTGAGAGGCAACTAAGGGTATTGGGATTCTGACGTTGGGTCAGTGTTCAGCCCACAGAGCGACCAAGTGTGTACCCTAAGTGGCTGAATAGGGTGACCCTCGTCCGCAGGGATTTCAGGTCTATAATACGGAAATCCTGACGGCCGACCATAGTGGGCTAACGTGTGAGGAGAGTGCCACGCTTCATGCACGTAAAAATCCCTTTGTGGACCGCCAAGTAGTGCAACATATAGGCTTAATTTTCAGTCCCTACCCACCTCTCCCCTTTTCCTGTGGTTCTTCAAAATTTGCAGTTCCTTTGTTTCTCATCACAACCCAATGTTTCATTTATCATCCTCATTTCATGTTCATTTTATCATCTTTTAAATGTTCATCGCCTGTAAATAACCTATTTAGCGTTGCACGGGCGTAAAACACCAACTCATTCACTCACTCACTCACATATATTTTAAGTTCATGCTATTTTTAAACTATTTGAAAGCAGAATTTATCAATGTAAAGATGAAAACTATCAATTCCTCAAAAACGAATACAAAGCTCAGCTTCCAATAAATTATTTTTGAAAACTCTTAATAGCAAGAGTTTTTGTGGTATCCATGGGATAGCTGATAGGCAACCATCAGTTACCTGAAATAACTCTCCATACATGAAGTAATTAAGAGTTTCGCTCTGAAAACCCCCAGAAAGTTGCCAGTAAACCCCAAGTTATCTGAGGTATCCTATAGTTACCATGGTTTTGGTTAAAATGGCGTGCCATACTGTTGTATATGTAGAGTAACTGTACGTGGAGTCGTACAGGACGTGGAGTCGTACACATTTGGTTTATTTCAAAATAAACTGTTACGGGAAAAGATAATACAATTTTTTTTACGTGTAAATAAAGGTAATAACAAAACTACCGAACTTGAATGATCAATCTCATAGTCCAGAGAAAATGACAAAAACGAATCAGTCATACCGGAGAACTGGTGGATCGCAATGGTCCTGACTTGGTACAGGCATTTCAAACGAAATGGTGGGTTAAACCAGGTTTTATGGCGCCAAACCTCCCTCTTCCATTGCGATCGTAGGATCCGGTAATGATCATAGAACACAACATAGTTGTGAGACACAATAGGGATATTGAGGTGATCATCTCAGTACAGCAGACCAGTCAAACACTAATTAAAACAATTAACTATCATATCTTTTAACTCAATTTTGAACTTTTCTACTAGTGGCTGATAACGAAGAAAGAATTTTTTAGTGATCGTATGAGACGTATTTTCTTATAGCCCTGCTTCAAAAGTCGGTCACGAAGAAACCGATGTCTGATCAAAAAATCTGTGAAATGTGTGCAAGCTCTGGCATATCGAATAAGTTGAGACATATAAACACCGTATGCAGGAGAAGTAGGTATATTGCTCTGTAGATTAGGAAAATTAATAATTTGAAAATTAAAATCGTCTCGTTTATCGTAAATTTTTGTACTGAGATGACCACCTGGGTCAAATTCGAGGTGCAAATCCAAGAAAGACGTGAAGCAATTAGATTCGGTGGTCTCTTTAATCTCCAATTCCGGAGGATATATTGAAGGAATCCAACTACCAAATGAAGTGTTATTGACAGAAAGGACATCATCAATATATCTGAATGTAAGATTAAATGACCTTGCCTCTTTCATCTTCTTGTTCTTTACGAGTCCCTGAAGAAATTCAGTCTCGTAAGAGTATAAAAACAAATCGGCGAGGAAAGGAGCACAGTTTGTGCCCATTGGAATGTCGATTTGTTGTTGAAAAATCTCTCCTCCGAAGGTGACAAATATGTTGTCAATGAGGAAATCAAGCATACTGCAAACTTGTTCCAGTGTGTAACAAATTTTATCTTTGAAAGATGTTTTGGAAAAGAATGTAGAATTATAACCCAAAACAACAAAATTCCTTGAGTTTGAAAAGGCTTTTTCGAGAAGTTTTTTCAGGCGAAATTTTAGTTTTTCGTGTGGCAAGGTAGTGTATAAAGTTGAAAAATCGAACGTTTTCAAAGAGTGAACCTCAGAAAATGATCTAGATTTAAATTGATCTAACAAATCTTTTGAGTTTTTCAAAATCCACATATGGTTAATTCCACTACGATTATAAATAGTGTCGCAGTATGCTTGTTGACCTTCTTTGACAGCAGACAAGATTTTAGTTAAATGAACGGACAGCTCTGTAGTTGAACATGATGAAGATCCAGCTATATACCTTTCTTTGTACGGATTTTTGTGAAGTTTAGGTACATGTATCCAGTACAATGATACTATATCATTCATATGTTCTTTTACAGGATAAGTCACGATTTTGAGTTGAAAAACTATTATATTAAAATTAAAACATCGAAATTTCATAAATCCACATAATTGTAAACTTTTCTTGTCTAAAACGTCAATTAGGAATTTTTATTTGTTATACAAACAAAATATCTATTGAAAACTGAATAAAACGATCTGTATTACACAACTTATAAAATATTTTTGAAAATAAGCTACAATTATAGTTTTGGGGAATCCCGGCACCCTCGTGCAGCATAAAGAAAGAAAACAAATAAAGCTGAAAACACTTTCTTGTGTAAGCTTAGATCGGAAATCGCTTGAACATTGCATCAATGTTATTTGAATTATTTTCCGCTAATATTTTTAAAAGTTTCAATCGTGATTTAAGTATTTATGCTCAGAATATAAATGTGCTGATTTTTAGAGTTGGTAAAAAATGCTGCACAAATGCATCGTGTATGCATACTGATAAATAAACAGACACGATGTCATCCTGCTATTTTCTGGAAAATAAGCAGTGACAAAATGTCTTTGAAATGATTGTCTTTCACCCCATATACGACTTAGTGAAAAATTAGTGGACATTTTCAAACTTTTGAGGTGTACGACTCCACGTACTATTTCTTACAATTTTCCACGCTTTTGTTACCTTCAAATAATAATCTGTAAAATGGTAACTTGCTTATGTTTTTCAAAAATATATTGAGTGTTTGAAGTTCTTGTCCACCTTTATATTTTGAAAAAAGATTGGAACAGATTCACATTTGCGGTCGAGATTTTAAAAGTTAAAACCTTAAAAAGTGTACGACTCCACGTACAGTCACTCTACAGATCAATTTCAGCCCGAGAAATGCGTTCATGCCTCAGCCTCAGCAATTCTAGATATAACAGTGAAATCTGGTATATGGAGGATTATTTCCCATTATATATAAAGCACATCACAAATCTCATATAAGTGGAAGAAATGTTGATATACTATCATTTTCTGATAGCCAGCTTTTGAGAAAATACACATTTATTTAAATTTTGTAAAAGTGTTCTTGGTGTGCGCAAAACAGTTTTTGCTCATGAACCTCCACTTTCTTTTTATCGTCAATATTATGTGTTCAATAAAATATACAGTTTTACAATTTGTCATTATATATATCACATTATCACATCGGTAGAATGCCAGGACCATCGGTAGAAAACCAGGACACACCTTTAGAAAACCAGGACCATATTTTTTTTTAAATGATCGAAAAATCAAAAATACGCCATATGTAATGAAAAGTGATATGTCTTTAAAAAGGTCCGACTATTTAGAACATGGAGCATAATTTTCAGCCCAGTGAATGGCAATTAAAAACAGATATTCATGATTATCTGAAAAAAGGGGCAATTGTCTCTTGCTGGAAAAAATAAACAATACCCTTACTGTAATTTTATGTACATACTTAAAACAAAATAATGTAAATTAAATTAGTTTGTTTATAAGTGCCATAATAGCCGGGTATCATTGTTTGGAAAAAATCGTCTGCCAGGTTTGTTTTTTTATCATCACATTGGTAGAAATCTAGGACATCGGTAGAAAACGAGCAGAAACATCGGTAGAAAACATGTTGTCGCAGGACAAGTACAACGACCGTGACCATATGAAAGTGTTCATACAATGGACATGAAATGATGATGAAGTGGAGGAAAGGGGGACACAAGGCCAATTGGGGAAGAGAGGTTTGACTGCCACTGCTTCCTGCATGGGGATTCTACGGATCCTACTCTTACCGAGACCTGCAGCAGGGTTCTTGTACGTGCGAAGAGCTTGACATTTTTCCCATCACGATACACCAATATGGTTTCCAGTCAGGTTTTCCGCATAATAGCCTGACAACCCCAACATTCATTATGACAGGGCTGCCCCATTCAACCACTTGAGGCACACATCCCAGTCACTTTGTGGGCAAAGCGGCTTGGCCCGATGTCAGGTTGCTGAGGGCTCTTTAGTGGACTTTTATCGACAAGCTTAGCGCTGCTGTGGGCTTATTCGACACACGGGACCCACACGAGGTGTGATTAAGGGTGGATTGAAAACAAGGCCGATGGACCAAACGTGTTTAGACTGCTGCCGAAAAATGGATTGACGGACAAGGTCGGGTAATTCATATTACTTCAGGGGATCCGCGGTTCCTACTATTACTGAAACCTGCAAGAGAATTCTTTTTAAATATAATTCTTCCAAAAATGGTGCATCAGTTAGTCTCAGCACATGGCTTGCAAGAAAAACAGGGTTACCTCATTCAGTCACCTGAAATACGCATCTAGTCACTCTGAGGGTGAAGCGGTGTGACCAGGCTTCAGGGCTCTAGGTGCTCTTAGTGAACTTTTACTAGTAAGCTTATGGACTTCTATTGGTTAATTCTCCACTCGCACACAGAGGCCTCCTTGATCCAATCGCTTACCTGGCCTCTATCAATACCTTAATTTGTTTACAAAAATAGGAGCGTAACTTAAATAAAGGGGCATATGACATTCTCAACATTTGAACAATTAAGGTAAAAATAAAATTACAGAACTTGGAGTATCAATATCCTTGTCCAAGAGAAAAGACAAAACAAGGAAGACATACCGGAAAAATTGTAGATCGCAATGGTACTGATTTGGTACAGGCAATACAAAAATGATGGGTTAAACCAGGTTTTTTAGCGTATCGAACCTCCTCTTCTATTGCGATCTTTAGGTCCGGTAATTTCGCAAAACACAACATGGTTGTGAACAAATAATAGGGATATTGAGGTGATCATCTCAGTGTAACAATCAGTCAAACACTAATCAAAACAATCACAAAACATAACGTTAAATATAATTTTTATTTTTCCACCAGTTACTAATAACGAAGGAAGCAAAAGTCCCACAACTGTTAAGAATTTTGTAGGTTTTAATTGGCGTTGAGGTACAAAATTTTATTAATTTCTCAATTATTTGTTTAATGTCTAAATAAGTACAAAATTAAGTTTAAAAGAAATATGGCATTACAAACTTGAGTGAGTGAGTTGGTGTTTTACGCCCGTGCAACGCTATATAGATTATTTACAGGCGATGAACATGAAAGGGATGATAAAATGAACATGAAATGATGATGATAAATGAAATATGGGGGTGGGGTGGGAGACAAAAGAACGGTCACAGAAAAAGGGGAGAGGTGGGTAGGGGCGAAAAATTTAGCCTATGTGGTGTCAGGGTTTCCGTATTGTAGACCTGACAACCCCCGCGGACGAGGGCCACCCTATTCAGCCACCTAGGGTACACACTTGGTCGCTCTGTGGGCTGAGCACTGACCCGACGTCAGAATCCCAAGACCCTTAGTCGCCTCTTACGACAAGCTAGGCTCTGCTGCGGGCCTATTCGCCACCCGGGCCCCGCACGGGACCTTATGTGTCTTTTGTATTGCTTTTCTATTATAAGATGGTGGTTTTCTATTATACGAAGGTGGTTTTCTATTATACGAAGGTGGTTTACTATTATACGAAGGCGGTTTTCTATTATAAGATGATGATTTTCTATTATAAGATGGTGCTTTTCTATTATAAGATGGTGGTGTTCTATTATAAGGTGCTTTTTTACTATAAGGTGCTTTTCTTTTATAAGGTGCCTTTTTATTATAAGGTTCTTTTCTATTATAAGGCGCTTCTATATTATAAGGTTCTTTTCTATTATAAGGTGATTTTTTTATTATACGATGATGGTTCCCGTGATTAACCAGAAGCTTCTTTGTACATGTTTCACCTTTTCTTCCAGCCTTATCCTATCCCCAATAGGGGTCACACCCAACATAATCAGCTGCTGCTCTGTCAGACTCAAAAAATTGTAAATCTAAGGTTCTCCAATTCAAACGTTTCGTTCAAGTTCTGTAACTTTAACTCTTTTAGTAATGTAATATTTTGCTCATGCTCGTAGATCCCGCCATTTTTCCATATATATATTTTCTAAAACAATGCCGGTTTAAGCAGGTGGTAGAATTCCGGTATATTGATAAATTCACTATGTTTAATTATTTTCTTTATTTCAAGTATAATAATCCCTAAAAGCTTTTCAAGACTTAATTGATTTTCTTGATTTTTTTCATATTTCATTAATAGCAATTGGTCGGTCCCTTTTTTAAAATAAACCCACACTTCCGGTTAAACACGGGAACCACCATCGTATAATATAAAAGCACCTTATAATAAAAAAAGCACCTTATAATATAAAGCACCTTATAATAGAAAACAACCTTTTAATAAAAAAACACCTTATAATAGAAAAGCATTTTATAATAAAAAAACACCTTATAACAGAAAACCACCATCTCATAATAGAAAAGCACCATCTTATAGTAGATAACCACCATCGTATAATAGATAACCATCATTTTATAATAGAAAAACCATAATCTTTTAATAAAAAACCACCATCTTATAATAGAAAAAGCACCATCTTATAATAGAAAAGCACCTTATAATAAAAAAGCACCTTATAATAGAAAAGCACTTAGAAATGCACCTTTTAATAGAAAAGCGCCTCATAATAAAAAAAAAACACCTTATGATAGAAAAGCACATAGAAATGCACCTTATAATACTAAAGCACCTTATTATAAAAAGCACTTTCTTATAGAAAAGCACCATCTTTTAATAGAAAACCACCATCTTTAAATAAAAAACCACCATCTTATAATAGAAAACCACCATCTTTTAATAGAAAACCACCATGTTATAATAGAAAACCATCATCTTATAATAGAAAACCACTATCTTATAATAGAAAATCGCCATCTTATAATAGAAAAGCACCAACTTATAAAAGAAAAATACTAAAGACACGTAAGACAGCTATGGCGTTCCATAAACATGAGGTACAAAATCCAGTCGCTCTGTATTCAAATCAGCCTGACCAGACGTCGGGTTCTACACGCTCTTAAGTGAACCTTATTCAACAAGCTTAGAGCTGCTATGAGCATATCCGGCACCTGCATCTTAAAAATGTCGAATCTTCATTTGCTTTACTAAAAATTTAGAATAATAGTAGCGATATAATTACTGGTAAATCACGTAAAATTACCATTGGAAGTACATGTAGTAGTCAAAGTACTACCGGGTAGTACATGTAATTGCCCTTCACATTCGCTAATCTTTTTGATATGTTGATAGGTTTGATGAACCAATATGTTATGCTTTCCTTCATAAAGACTTAATATAGACATTGTGAAAGATAATTTTCATGGTAACGTAAAAACAGTGGTATTGATAATGAATGGTGCCATTTGAAATAATGATCACATCATTAAGGTTGTTAAAACGAACGCTTCTATGCTATTTATATTGTTTTTTGACACTTGGGTATTCCTTTATATGGCTATTATTATTAAATGACAGGCGAATTTTGGTCAAGGGATGAGTCGAACAGGAGTGGTTGGTCTTTTACAAGTTCAATTTTTAAGTATGATGAAAAACCTATTTTATTTAGTAAGATCGTGGCAATGATTTTAAATTCCTGTACCATGTCAGGACCATGACAATCTTCAATTTCTCCAGAATGTCTGCCTTGTTTTGTCTTTTCTTTCTGGTACTTGAGATAACACGGAATATATTTTTATTCGAAGCGAGGAAGTACTGTTTTTCCTGTGTCCGCCCGTCGTTCCGTACCGTTTAGCACTTTTGTACATAACGATTTGTCTTATCATGCTTATGTCTTATATATTATGCCCTACCCCTAAAATAAGAAAATATCTTGAAAACCATTGAGATCATATTTGTTCTTAGTCCTTATGTTGTTTAACTCACAAGCGTCGCGATTTTGGCTTTATCCGGTCGGAGATGAACATGAAATGATGATGAAGTGGAGGAAAGGGCAGCAAAAGACCTGTTGGGAAGGAGAGTATTGATTGCCACTCGAAAAAGGAGTGATAGAAATTTAGCCTCTAGCAAGGGGATTTCACAAGTCATATCATTTTTCCCAACATGGTACACCACTATATGTTTTGCGGCAAGAATTTCCGCATCATAGCCTGACGACACCGGTATTCATTATGACAGGGCTGTCCATTCAACCACCTGGGGCACACATCCCAGTGGGCAAAGCGGCTTGACCCGATGTCAAGTTGCTGAGGGCTCTTTAGTGGACTTTTACCGCAAGCTTAGTGCTACTGTGGGCCTATTCGCCACCCCAGATCCACACGAAGTGTGATAAAGGGTGGATTGAAAACAGGACCGATGGACCAAACGTGTTTAGACTGCTACCGAAAAATGGATTGACGGACAAGGTTGGGTAATTTATCCTACTTCAGGGGATCCGCGGTCCCTACTCTTACTGAAACCTGCAAGAGAATTCTTTTTAAATATAATTCTTCCCAAAAATGGTGCATCGCTTAGTCTCAGCACCTGGCTTACAAGAAAAAAACAGGGTTAAACTTATGAGGCTTCTGTTGAGTAAATCCCCACCCACACACAGAGGCCTCCTTGATCCAATCGCTTACCTGGCTTCTATCAATGCCTTAATTTGTTTAAAAAAAATAGGTGCGTAACTTAAATAAAGGGGCATATGACATTCTCAACATTTGAACAATAAATATAGATTATTACACAGGGTTTTCCACATCAAGTCCCATATCATTCCGAGACTCCCATATTAGGTCGAGACGTAAGCCGTACCATAAACAAGCTATATAAATCCATTTTAAAATATACATATCTGAAAATGATCTATATCCACATGATCAAGGTGTGTCCGACTGGCTTTCACATAATTACCGTAATTACTCAGCTACTGATACATTTTTTGTTGTTACCTTACGTTTAGCTTTATTGTAACATTTAATTTGTATGTTATATGTACACATATTATTCCTATTTAAAATTGTCTTTTGCAAATATACTTCCAACAGTTAAAAATATATATATATGTGTGGTTTTTTTTATTTTGCTATAAGAAAGGTAAAAGGGGACTGTTGTGTTATCCCTATGATTATTCCTGGGTCAGAGGGATGTGTAAAACACAGGAACCCTTAGTTTGGATATTGCTCGGTCCACTAGGGTAAATTGTAACGAGTAATTGTTGAATAAACTTGTTATTATCTTAAAAAAAAAAGCCGAGACCTAATAGAACATAGAACATATTTTATTTTCCAATAAAGGGCCCAACAAGGGGCAGCATGAGTATACATATAACATTTAAAGAGAAAAGAACAATAATTAAAGAGTTACAATCACACATCAGAGTAGCAAGACAGATATCATAATATTCATGATGGTTCTATAACAGTATTTAAAAATAAATTCACCCACTGCATTTAACACCATTGGATCTTCAGAAGTAAGTAAAAAATAAGTTTTTGTTCAGAGTTTAGACTTTCAAAATTTTTATTTTCTTTCTTAAAAAATGAAAATAAAATTTCTCTTTCCTGCTGAAAATGATTACAATCAATTAAAAAATGAATTTAGTCTTTAATTTCACCCGTATTGCATTTTTTGCAATAACGTTCTGTTCTAGGAATATTGATATGTCTACCAACCTCAATCATTAATTTATGTGAAGATATTCTAAGTTTACAAATAGCTTTTCTTATTTCAAATTTCTTTGTTTCTTGTTAATAATTTTCAAAACCAAAATTGTGTTTAATTTTTAATAAAAAGCTACGCCGAGCGCAGCATGATACGACCGCAACAAGTTGAACCCTGTACATTGGAGGCCCAATATGGATAGTCTATTGCTTTTGTTACATGCAGCCCATGGTGGACTTACAAAGATTTTTGACACATGCATCCCATGGTGGACTTTAAAATGCACATTTAACACATATATATTTATATTAACATTTAATAGAAAAATCTTATTTCTATATTAATTGACATTTATGGCCCGTTTTAGCCATCTTTTGGCCCTTTTTTTTTTAAAGGTTAGGACCACAAACCCCAAATGCAATAAAAAGCTTCCTTCAGTGGATATAATCATCATATTTAAACTTCATATCAATTGGCTGGTCCACTACAGCTAAATTTCCTGTGTAAAAACATTTGCCTTGAGCTACTTTTAAAAATGGCGTTTTTTGCCCCTTTGACCCCTAATATCTCAAAAACAGTAAGAGATATTGCAAATCTGATTGAATAATGCAGGTAGGGATTTTCACAAGAATTCCAATGAAAAAAAAAGATTTTGAAAATCGGACCACAAATAAACAAGAGGCTCCCAGGAGCCTGTATCGCTCACCTGGTCTTAATGTCAACCCTTTGAAGACTTTGGTATAGCTAAATGAGCTGAATGTTTAAGCAATAAAAAGCTTTTCTCTATCTGCAATAGTTTTCATTCCAAAGCAAAAAACACTATTTTTCACCTTTAAAGGGCCATAACCCCTTAAAGGGGTCATCTGACAACTTCGACCCTGAAATGACTTTTGTAGAGCTAATTAAGCTGAACATTTAAGCAAGCAACATCTTTTCTCTATCTGAAAAAGTTTTCTTTCTTTAGGCCAAAAACACTATTTTTTGCCTTTAAGGGGCAGTAACCCCTATAAGGGGTCATCTGACAACTTCAACCATATGGAGGCTTGTGTAGAGCTAAACGAGCTGAACATTTAAGCAAGCAATAGCTTTTCTCTATCTGCAATAGTTTTCATTCTATAGGCCAAAAACTCTATTTTTTGCCTTTAAGGGGCCGTAACCCCTATAAGGGATCATCTGACAACTTCGACCATATGGAGACTTGTGTAGAGCTAAATGAGCTGAACATTTAAGCAAGCACCAGCTTTTCTCTATCTGCAATAGTTTTCATTCTATAGGCCAAAAACTCTATTTTTTGCCTTTAAGGGGCCATAACTCCTGTAAGGGGTCATCTGACAACTTTGACCCTATGGAGACTTTTGTAGAGCTAAATGAGCTGAACATTTAAGCAAGCAACAGCTTTTCTCTATCTGCAATAGTTTTCATTCTATAGGCCAAAAACACCATTTTTTGCCTTTAAGGGCCGTAACCCCTATAAGGGGTCAACTGACAACTTCGACCCTATGGAGGCTTTTGTAGAGCTAAACGAGCTGAACATTTAAGCAAGCAATAGCTTTTCTCTATCTGCAATAATTTTCATTCTTTAGGGCAAAAACATGAAAAAACGCTATTTTTGACCTTTAAAGGGCCATAACTCTTATTAGGGGTCATCTGACAACTTCGACCCAATGGAGACTTGTGTAGAGCTAAACGAGCTGAACATTTAAGCAAGCAATAGCTTTTCTCTATCTGCAATAGTTTTCATTCTATAGGCCAAAAACTCTATTTTTTTGCCTTTAAGGGGCCATAACCCCTATAAGGGGTCATCTGACAACTTTGACCTTATGGAGACTTTTGTAGAGCTAAATGAGCTGAACATTTAAGCAAGCAACAGCTTCTCTCTATCTGCAATAGTTTTCATTCTATAGGCAAAAAACATGAAAAAATGCTATTTTTCACCTTTAAGGGGCCGTAACTCCCATAAGGGGGCATCTGACAACTTCGACTCAATGGAGACTTTTGTAGAGCTTTTGATGCTGAAGCAGCAGCGTGGCATCAGATTTCATTTATCTCTTATACTTTTTGATTTACAAGCCAAAAACAGTAGTCTGACCCCCCTGGTCTATTTTTAGCAACGGCGGCCATGTTTTTTGACGAATCAAAAATCCCCACATCAGTTCTGTGGGGGATACCCTAAAGTACCACCAGACCAAATTTGGTTTGAATCTGAGCAGCCGTTTCAGAGGAGAAGAAGTTTGAAGAAAAGTTAACGACGACCGACGACGACGGACGACGACGACGACGACGGACGCCAAGTGATGGCAATAGCTCACATGGCCTTTGGCCAGGTGAGCTAAAAAGTTGATTTTTTGGGTGTGGCCTATCTTTTGCCCCTTGTAGCAATGTAACGGTTCGATATACATCAAAACCTTTGACACATTTTGTTGACAGAATTTAATGAGGAATTCAATAAAAAAAGAATTTTAAAAATCAAATGAATAATAAACATTCTACAACAGTTTTGTCAATACACCCGTTTTAGCCCTTTTTTCCAAAACGGTAGGGGCCACCAACCCCAAATACAATAGGAACCTTCTTCTAGTGGTTAGAAACATCATATCAAAATTTCATAACAATTGGTCAATATTTACTCAAGTTATCGCATGGAAACCAAATGTCCCCAGACGACGACAACGACGACGACGACGACGACGACATCGCCATACCATTATACGATCGCAAAAAATTTGCGGTCGTATAAAAAAGTTTGTAGTTTACCATCTTTTAATTTATTCTTTGATTTATACCATTCAGCTGAATATTTTATCTGAATTTTCTTTTTTTTAAATGTCTTAATTTTTACTTTCTAAATTAATATTTAAATAGTCTAATGCTTTTTTAACAAGAGAGTACCAAGACAATTTGTTGTTACCATGTAGCATATGCATCTTTAAGTAATGGGAAAGAATCAAGATTCTCCAACCTGAACCAATATCTAATCAAACTAATTAAAATATCATAATGCAGTGGGTATCTACCAAGTTCTGATAAAACTGCAAAATTCACACTTCTTTTATGAACACCCAAAATGCTTTTTGAAAATTTAAGATGAAGCTTCTCACACTGAAGGGATTTAAAAGAATTATCAGGGTCAAAATCATTATTATTTAGTTTTTCAAATGAAACATTATAACTGCCCCAAATTTCTGCATTATATAAAATAATAGGTTTTAAAGTACTTGTCTTAACAGATGGATTGATACATATAAAATCTTTTTTGAACTTAAAAAAGGCTTTTAAAGCTTTTTGATATAGTTCGTTTTTTTGGGACATAGAAACTTCCTGATGCCATGAAATGAGTACCTAAGTACTTGTAGGAAAAAACACAATCTAATACCCTTTGTTGGTATGTCAACTTTATATTGATTCTGCCAGCCTTGTTAAAGATAACAATTTTAGGTTTTTTTAATATTTACTCTTAAACACCAATCTGAACAAAAATTTTCCAATTTATGCAGCCTTTGTTGCAGTCCTTCGGATGAGTATGAAATCAAAACAATATCATCAGCATATATCAAGCAGTCTTCATGTTCAGACTGTAAAGACACGGTATCTTGACATCCAGTTAGGCATGATTGAAGATCATTTAGAAATATTTTAAACAGTGAGGGTCTCAGATTATCTCCTTGCCTAACTCCTAAATTAATTTTAATGGGTTTCGGTGTGAGAATTTCCAATCTTAATACAAGCATTTGAGTTTTTATACATATCAACTATTATATTATAAAACAGAGTACCAATATTCATATCAAGCAATTTAAGTCTATGGGTCGAGGAATAATATAGGACCTGATATGGAAAACCCTGTGTCATAATCTTTTTTTCATACATTTTCAGATACAAATATACTATACTAATTATATACTGTGACGCCAAATTTTAAAGTGAGGCTCTAGACCTTGATAAGGCATATTTGCCCACTTTTGTGCACGCAAGGTCTTGATGTGGCCATATTTGCCCACTTTTTGTGCACGCGATGGTTTGATATGGCAAAAAAGCCCTTTGTCAAGATATGGCTTGTAAATCTCCGTATGTTACACACGGACAAATTTAAATGTATCAAAGCTAAATGTATGATAAAGGTTAAAATTAAATTACAGAACTTGGAGTATCAATATCATTGTCCAAAAGAAAATACAAAACAAGGAAGACATACCGGAAAAATTGTAGATCTCAAGGTCCTGATTTGGTACAAACAATAAAAAATGGTGGGTAAAACCAGGTGTTGTGGCGCACCAAACCTCGTCTTCCATTGCGATCTTTAGGTCCGGTAATTACATAAAACACAACAAATAATAGGGATTGAGGTGATCATCTCAGTACAACAATCAGTCAAACACTTATCAAAACAATCACTTACCATGACGTTAAATATAATTTTGAATTTTTCCACCAGTTACTGATAACAAAGGAAGCAAAAGCCCCACAACTGTTAAGAATTTTGTAGGTTTTAATGGGCGTAAAAGTATCATGAAGTAAATTTTGGGTTATTTTGGTTAAAACATGCTTTATTAATTTTTATATCTGAAAGCTTCTTTTCTTGACAAATTGTTAATTTGGTTTTAAAGATAAAATTAATTATTGCTGACCTTTTAACCGTACATGATTTTAGTACATGTACATGATAAATTACATAATTTCTATTTACATTAATGTCTTGGTAAAATGGTCATATATGTTCTCTTATGCAATTTCTATTTACCTCTTGACCTTTTAAACTCTACAAGCTAGTTTATAAAGATTGTCAATACACATTTACGGGGACTTAGTTTGGACCTCCAACTAGTTCATACACATTCTGTTTGGATCTCCAACTGTACATTTTACTTTTGTTATTTGGCTTTGTTTTATATTTGGACTTTATATTTTGTAATTTGGATTGACCAGTTACGCATTAAAACATTTTGAGACTTTTTGTTGTTTTGATACGACACCGACTTTGAAGTTGATAAATCCGTACAATCAGCTAGTTCCCATACATAAGCCATAGCGCAGGTTATCAGACACTGCGTAGTTTCCCGTCACGGAGAAAAGTCCCCTGTCTGTATAATCGTGGAGAAGCATTACATATCACTGTCTGATAAAAGTACAAAATTGTTAAATTTTGTTTAATATCTAAATAAGTACAAAATTAAGTTGAAAAGAAATATGGCATTACAAACGTGAAACGAGAGACTAAATAGAAATCATACATGTACTACTTAGGTTCAATTTCTGAGCAAAAAGGAAACTTGGGAAAATAGACGAAAATAATTGATAATAATGATGCATTACAATTTCAAGGAATGGAAAATGCAAACATAAAAAGAAATGGAATGATCAATAGAAGAAAACAAGGAGAGAAGCATATTCCACAAGATGTAAAGATCATCAGGATGTTGATAGGGTTCTAACAAAAAAATGTAGAGCAGAATAAAAGAAATTAGGAAGCAGGTTTTATTTCACACACTACCTAGTAAATAAAAATAAATAGATATTCAAATTTCATTCAAAACTTGATAGTTCTTTTTTTTCACCGGAAGTGTCTGCTATGCTAGGCACCATATCATAGAAACTAGTCTTATGCGACACTTGATGAGATGTATTAAAGAAGGCATTGAGGGATGTTAGAGCAATCGATCAATATGGTTACCTTATTCAAAAACGGGAACTACATCTTAGGCCATCTTTTGTTTTCTTTGAATTTCATTGTTAGTTCCTGCAAAATATCGTTCCAAATATCTTCTTCGTCAACTACATAGTAGATAATGGGGTGTGGAACAAGTGTACGCGACACAACCTACAACACAAACGACAATTTAAAAAATCTACAACAGAAAACAGCCAGCAGCCTTCAATGAGACCAGCGGTCGCTGCTCTCTGTTTTGCAATTGGTTTTGGATTGAAAGTATACTACATGTACATATGATTCAAATCCAATCCTAAAGTGCCAATGAAAGACCCTCTTCTTGACAAAAAGCAAATAACAAATTTGACGAATACAAACATATGCTTTGATAAAGACTCCTGGCTGAGGACAGGCACGTTTAAAAAGTGGCGGGGTTAAACTATTTTTAGGCTCAACCTCCCCCTATCGATACATGTAACATGACACAAATTAACACAAATCAAAATCGATTGAAGTTCAATTCAACAAGAGAGAACCTGATACAAAAGGACAACAAGAAAATAAATGGACGTAGAGAAACTCTCTTGAGAACACTCGAAGTTACTGACAGCTAGCTAAGAAGCATCTATCGACTGATGTAAAAAAAAATCAAGTATGTCGATTCTAAATCCAACACAACACGTCACACAATTAATGATTTGGGGATGTTTCATCACACAAACCGACACACTTGGCCGCTGTAATGCTCTAAAATGACATAAGTATAAAAAAGCAATTAACATTTTAAAGTCATTATCAAATTATCAATATTTTTACCCAAAAAATAATTAATTTAAAGATTTTTAATAAAATTTCCAATATATAACTGTTAATCAATAAAGTATATACCAGTTTTTCATTCCCAAAAGGTTGTTTTTGAATTCATTTGCTTTATAAACAACATTACCGTAGAATTCGGGATGGGATATTCGACATGTAAATTTAATTTTTTCAATAAGGTATAGATTTTGTGATAAAACTTAGTAAATAAACATAATAACAAAACTACCGAACTTGAATGATCAATCTCATAGTCCAGAGAAAATGACAAAAACAAATCAGTCATACCGGAGAATTGGTGGATCGCAATGATCCTGACTTGGTACAGGCATTTCAAACGAAATGGTGGGTTAAACCAGATTTTATGGCGCCAAACCTTCCTCTTCCATTGCGATCTTAGGATCCGGTAATGACCATAGAACACAATATAGTTGTGAGACACAATAGGGATATTGAGGTGATCATCTCAGTACAGCAGACCAGTCAAACAATAATTAAAACAACAAATCACCATATATTTTAACTCAATTTTGAACTTTTCTACTAGTGGTTTTTTTAGTAAACGATTTTACTAATTTTTGGTAACGATATCTTTGTTTTAGTATTTTCGGTTTTTATCATTAAAATTAGACACACCACTGCAAATCCAAGCATATCTTATCAAAGGTGAAATATAAACTCCGTAAGACGAAGCAAGTGGTACATCTCCCTCTAGAAAAGGAAAATTAACAATAGGAAATGAAAAGTCATCCGGTTTATCATTAGTGTGTAATTTTCCATTGATAATACTTAAATCTAGATCTAAAAATTGGCATCCATCACCAATAAAGTTTGATTTAATCAAGGTTAATTCCTTTGGGAATTATTTCCGTCATAAAATTAGAAAATGGGGGATTATTAAGTGAAAGAATGTCGTCTTAATATCTGTATGTATTATTAAAAATTTTGATGAGATTGTTGTTTGTTGGGGTCTTGTTGAAGTTTCGCCATAAATTGGGATTCATAACAATATAAGAAAAGGTCAGCCATTAGTGGAGCACAATGTTCCCATAGGGATACCAATGACTTGGCGATAAATAGTTTCCCAAAAAGAATATAAATGTTGTCAAAAAATAATTTAGAGCAGTTATCATTTCTGCATCAGTCCAATTAACGTAACCTTTATGTATCTCGTTGCTAAAAAACCCAAAACGATATACCAAATTAGTTAGAAACTTTAGAGCAGATATAGTCACTTTTAGAATTATTGAAACACCATTTGACCAAATATTCAAATTTCATTTTAATAAGATAGTGAGGGGGGTCAGTGTAAAAAGTAAAGAAATCGTAGCAATCAACTGTATGGTAAGAATTTTCAAAAGCACGAAGTTTGTCTAAAACATTGAGTGAATTTTTCAAACTCCAAAAGTGATTTATACCACTGTTTACAAATATCTTTCGCAGTATTGAATAATAAATTCTTTCATAGTAGTCAAAGCAAGAGAGAGGACTTTACAAATATTAGTTAAAGAACACTTACTTGAAGCAAATATGAAACGAGATTTATTAGGATTTTTGTGTAATTTAGGTAACGGTAGTTTATTGTATGTTGTATGTCTGTTATTTAACATTTTATGTTTTTATAGTAGATCAAGAACTCAGATCGATCTCCAATGCAATATTATGAATCTGACCTGGGGCAAAATGTCAATGCCATGGCCTTATAGTGTCGTAGCTGGATACAGTTAAGCGTGACAAACATTATTCAGGATAGTGTGTAATTGTTCTCTTGATAATTACTAAATTAACCTTTTAAAGGATGAGCCAAGTATTCGCGATTTTTTTTATTATTAAAATTAAACCTAATTATTTAAAACTTTAAAAACTCGGATATACTTTATATACGTGTGGGCGTCTGAGAGTTCAAAGGTTAACTCTGACTTGCCTTAGGCACGATAAACAATGGTGGGAGTTCTGTGAAAAAAGCGATCAAAAGATTAACTCTGACTTTCCTTAGGCGCGATAATCGTTTATAGATAAAACTTCATTAGAGAAAGTGCATCTTAATTTTTGTAAATTTTTTTTAGGAACAAAAAAAATCTTCATCTTATATTGGTGTGCGGTCAGACCTTGGTAGATATCAAAATTTCATTCATTCACAGTCTATTGTTTATCTGGCTCGACTTCATACTGATGATATAAATCCACTACTAAAAGAGGCATTTGAACAAACTAAGAGCTTAGATTCAAACAAGGGGTTGCACTAAGTCGTGCTAAGCATACCCCCACTCGACCATTCAGAAAACAGGTAGTAGATGACCGACTGACCTGGAAAGGGGAGGCACGATACAACTCATCATGCTGAAGTTGTGTACCGAATTTGAAACCAATCCATCCAGTAGAAGCTGAGAAATCTGTTACAAAAAATTTCACATTTCAAATTTTTTACCCTAAAAAGTCTAAGTCGGCTCGGAAAACAGGAAGTAGATGATGGACTGACCTGGACAGGGGAGGCACGATACAACTCATCATGCTGAAGCTGTGTACGAAATATGAAACCAATCCATCCAGTAGAAGCAGAGAAATCTGTTACGAAAAATTTCACATTTCAATTTTTTTCCCTAAAAAAGTCTAAGTCGGCTCGGAAAACAGGAAGTAGATGATGGACTGACCTGGAAAGGGAAGGCAAGGTGTAACTCATCATGCTGAAGCTGTGTACCAAATTTGAAACCAATCCATCCAGTAGAAGCAGAGAAATTGAACCGGACGGACAGACAGACGGACGGACAAGGTGATTGCAATATAGCCCCCTCTCTTACGAGTGGGGGTATAACAATATATTTTCTTGGTACACTTATGTAAAAGATATTTCTCCGAATCAAGAAATAGGAGAAAATATTATTAATTGTAAAAGAATGAAAAATGTTAAAAACTTAAAATCTAATATTAAAATAGAGATAAATGACAAGTTTAATCATTTATTCTCTGATAAAATACAGAGTTTTGATGATAATAATAAGCGCTTTCTTTATAAAAAACTAAACCCTACCTTAGAAGGAGAGTATTATTTGTCAGAATCTTTATTTTGTTTGAGAAAAATCTTTGCTAAACTTAGAATTAGTGATCACAATCTGGAAATTGAGAGGGGAAGATATTTCAAAATTCCCCGCAATGACAGATTATGTAAAACTTGTAATATCCTTGAAGATGAAATGCATTTTCTTTTAAATTGTAATATAAACTAGAAAAACTGTGAGCCGCAGCTCACAAATAAATACCCCCCCCCCCCCCCCAAAAAAAAAAAATTAATCAGATAAAATGTTAGAATAGGAGATGCACATCTACATTATGTCACAAAGATTGTGTGTAAGTTACATGAAAATCCATTACGGGTTTAGGAGGATTTGCAAATAAGTGATGTTAGTTAGTTAGTTAGTTAGTTATTGCTTTACTCCCAAGCAGCACGATTTCGGTTATATCCGGGAGATGAACATGAAAGTGGTGATACAATGAACATGAAATGATGATGAAGTGGAGGAAATGGGGACACAAGGCCAATCGGGTAGGAGAGTTTTGACTGCCACTGGAAAAAGGAGTGATGGGTAGGGACAGGGAATTTCGCCTCCTGCATGGGGATCCTACGGGTCCTATCTTGCCGAGACCTGCAGCAGGGTTCTTTAACGTGCGAAAAACGTGACATTTTTCCCAACACGGTGCACCACTATGGATTGCGGTCAGGTTTTCCGCATTATCGCCTGACGACCCCGCATCTCTCGATGTCAGGGCGGCTGCCCCATTCAATCACCTGGGGCACACATCCCAGTCGCTTTGTGGGCAAAGCGGCCTGACCCGATGTCAGGTTTCTGAGCGCTCTTTAGTGGACTTTTACCGACAAGCTTGTGATGGGCACCCCCATGTAGTCGAATGGCTGAGTCCATGTATTGCTACGGGAAACCCCAAAATCATTCTGATCAAACTTTCAAATAGTAGGTGCACATCTATATTATGTTACAAAGATTGTGTAAAAATTTCAAGACAATCCATCAAGGGGTTTAGGATCAGTTGTGGATAAGAGATGGGTACCCCCATGTAGTCGAATGGCTAAGTCCATGTTTTGCTATGGGAAACCCCAAAAAATCATTCTGATCAAATTTTAAAATAGTAGGTTCACATCTACATTATGTCACAAAGATTGTGTGTAAGTTTCATGAAAATCCATCAAGGGGTTTAGGAGGAGTTGCGGATAAGAGATGGGTACCCCCATGTAGTTGAATTGCTAAGTCCATGTTTTGCTCTGGGAAACCCCAAAAATCATTCTGATCAAATTTTAAAATAGCAGGTGCACATCTACACTATGTCACAAAGATTGTGTGTAAGTTTCATGAAAATCCATCAATGGGTTTAGGAGGAATTGCGAATAAGAGATTGGTACCCCCATGGAGTCGAATGGCTAAATCCATGTTTTGCTATGGGAAACCCCAAAAATCGTTCTGATCATTTTAGAATCATAGGTGCACATCTACATTATGTCACAAAGATTGTGTGTAAGTTTCATGAAAATCCATCAAGGGGTTTAGGAGGAGTTGCGGATAAGAGATGGGTACCCCCATATGTAGTCGAATGGCTTAGTCCATGTTTTGCTATGGGAAACCCCAAAAATCATTCTGATCAAATTTTAAAATAGTAGGTGCACATCTACATTATGTCACAAAGATTGTGTGTAAGTTTCATGAAAATCCATTAAGGGGTTTAGGAGGAGTTGCGGATAAGAGATGGGTACCCTAAAGTGTAACGGAAGGAAGGACGGACGGACGGACACCCCTATCACTATATACCCCCACTTTTGAAGTGGGGGGTATAATAAAAGAATCAGAGAAAACCTTTTTAATTTACTAAGAACAGATGATTTTAATTTTATTAATAAGTCAAAGAAGATAAAATTATTAATATGTCAAAGAAGATAAAATGGTCTATTTGCTTACCCCAACAAAGACATAGAACCTATCATTTTCGCATTTTAAAAAAAAATTCACACTATTTGAAGAATACAGTGTAAAACCTTTAAAGACACTTTTAGTTAAAAAAAACTACCAGAAAATACTCTTTTTTGAGAGAAAACTGCATAAAAATACGCAGTGTCAAAAAAGAGGACAAACTAATTATAAAATGTAAACACTTGCGTGCGGTAAATTGAGAAACAAATATTAACCTAAACGGAACGGAGCGAAAACAAAATCGATAAAGTAGGAAACGAAAATAGAAAATTAAGCAACCGAAATCTGTACAGATAGGAAACGAAATCGAGCGAAACCGGAAAAAAAGAAAATTGAATCGATTTTACCCGATATCAGTCGTTTTCTTAATTTACCGATTTCGTTTTGTTTTCTCTTGTTTTGGTTTCATTTCGTTTCGCAGTTTACCAGTACCCAGTAAAGGTCACGTGAATAACGGTTTACCAAAAGTAAATATTTATGTTGGACAATACTTAATATTAAAATAAGAAAATTTTATAGAAAGCTGCAAAAAATTAGTTTTTATGTCGGTAAAGATAAGTTTTAGAATGTTTACTTTTCATATATGTTCTTTTTATTCCATGTAAAAAAAAATACGAAATTGATAGGTTGTATGTCCTTAAACGGTCATTTGAACTAAGGGCAGAGGTCTCGTAACTTGCAACCCGTGCGGGTTCCGGGTGGCGAATGGGCCCGCGGCAGCGCTAAGCTTGTCGGTAAAAGTCCACTAAAAAGCGCCCAGAAACCTGACATCGGGTCAGGCCGCTTTGCCCACAAAGCGACTGGGATGTGTGCCCCAGGTGGTTGAATGGGGCAGCCCTGACATCGAGAGATGCGGGGTCGTCAGGCGATAATGCGGAAAACCTGACCGCAAACCATAGTGGTGCACCGTGTTGGGGAAAAATGTCACGTTCCTCGCACGTTAAAGAACCCTGCTGCAGGTCTCGGTAAGAGTAGAACCCGTAGGATCCCCATGCAGGAGGCGAAATTTCCCGTCCCTACCCATCACTCCTTTTTCCAGTGGCAGTCAAAACTCTCATACCCGATTGGCCTTGTGTCCCCATTTCCTCCACTTCATCATTTCATGTTCATTGTATCACCACTTTCATGTTCATCTCCCGGATATAGCCGAAATCGTGCTGCTTGGGAGTAAAGCAATAACTAACTAACTAACTAACTAACTCGTTACTTGCTATATGTTTATTTGTTGTATTTGATATATTTCATGTTTACATTTAAATATGATATGTATATGTTCTGTCACAAACTGTTTTTTGTATGTTTATATGACAATAAAATTATTATATTAACAACGACGGGAAGGATATGAGTAATTGAAAAAAGGTGGAATTTTACTAGAATCAGTGCGATTTGGGCTTATCAGGTAATCAGGGAACACAAACCATTGGTGTAAACGAGTTCATGTTGCATCTGTGAAACAATAGTAGTAAAGATAGCACAATTAAACCTTCTTGAAGTGTTACTCATCGAAAGCTGCAGTAAATTTCTTGGAAGTGCGAACATGCATTTTCCCCGTATTCCCATTACGGTGTACCACTTTGAAGAAAGCCCGATGACCAAGCAAGCAAGATATATCCAAGTTCCAATTTGCCCTGTGGATAACTATAATACTGACAAAGTCAGAAAGGGCCCCTTGACAAAAAATCTAAGTGTTTTCAAAATCATGCGGACTTTGATTATAACTACAAGGCATGCTCCATGGAATGTGTATGAAACTTCAGAGCTATATTGTTAATAGCATTTGACAAGTTTGAGTTTTATTGTTCAATAATTCCAATTCTCAAAATCTGTGATTTTCCATCAAAGTTTTCCAAAAATATTAAACAGCTAGATTTGCATGAAACTTTAATATACAAATCATGACTACTTAGCAGCTGTACAAAAATTCAGAACTGGATTGTTAGATCGTAGACTACCTCTCTCTTTTAACCTCACGTTCTGTTATATTGATGATGTTCTTTCACTAAACAATTCTCGATTTGGCGACTTTCTCCATCTCATATATCCCCAGGAACTTGAGATAAAGGATACAACAGATTCTAGGAAGTCTGCTTCATATTTAGATCTTCATCTCGAAATTGACTCTCAAGAAAGACTTTCAACATAGCTCTATGACAAACGTGGTGACTTCAACTTTCCAATCGTCAACTTTCCCTTTTTGTGGAGCAACATTCCGTCCGCTCCTGCTTATGGAGTTTTCGTGTCAGAGTTGATTTGTTACTCCAGAGCTTGCCGGAATTACATCGATTTCCTTAGCAGAGCGTCACGTTAGACACAGAAATTGCTGACACAGGGTTATGTTGCTCCACGGTTGCTGTCTTCACTCAAGAAATTTTACGGTAGACACCGTGCACTCGTATTCTATCTCAAATGAGTGCAGATGTTGGTTTGTCGTAGAAATTTGTTTTGTCTTCCTTTACCGGATTTGACACACTGAATTTTAAATTAGCAACACGGCGGGTGTTATAGCAGGCAGGAACCGCTTACTCTTCCGGAGCACCTGAGTTTACTTATGTACCGACTTCGCGTTGTTGATTTCCGTTCGGTTGATTTTGTGTATTGTGTCTCTTGGTGCTGTTCTTGTTCGTGTTTACCGGTTTCGTCGTTGCCCTTTCGCACTTTTGACACTCGAATGCCCCATTGGTGCCTCTTTGCCTCCTTAATAGTTTTTTTTTTTAGTTTTAGTGCTCACAAAATAAAATTTTCAAATCTGTGATTTTCAAAATATTTCACGGATTTGCACAAACATTTAATATGCAAATCATGGCATGCAACTTCGCAACTGTACAAAGTTTCAGATCTGTATTGTTAATAGATTTTGAGGTTTTTTTCCAAAAATATTTCACATTTTTGAACGAAATTTTTATATGCAAATTGCGACATGCTACTAAGTAGCTGTACAAAATTTCAGAACTGTGTTAATAGTTTATTAGTTTTAGTGTTCACAATAATTGTTGACGGGCGGACAGACTGACAATCAGACGGACAAAGTGAAAAATAAGGGCGTCTGCATCTTCGATGCGGGACCCTAAATAGGAAAAGGCATTGGTAGCCAGTAAGAAGATTTTAACAGTCAAGCTTAGCGCTGATGTGGCTTATACAAATACAATACAAATACAAATACAAATTTTATTAGCCAATTATGGGCCCACAAGGGGCATTTACAAATACAAACATATATGATCAGTGTACTCACATATTATATTGAGTGACTATAAATAAAAAATATGAGTCAGTTCACATTCATGAGAATTAACAATGAAAATACTAAAAATTAAGTCACATTACAATTTAGCAGGAAGGAGCCCAAGTCATTAAGAGTCCTTATATCTTCATTATTAAAGCACCAGTAGAATTTATTAAAATTTGATAACTGGGTGAAGTTAATATTTTATTTTTGAATACTTTCAAATAATTTATTTCTGAGATCAGAAAACGTAGGACAAGAGGTAAAGAAATGGAGTTCATTTTCAATTTCATTTAAATTACATTTTTGACAAATTCTTTCTTCTTTTTTAGTTAAGGGTTTAGTATATCGTCCAGTCTCAATGAATAATTTATGGTTGCTGGTTCTGAATCTTGCTATGCATTTTCTTAACTCAGGTCTTTCTATAAGGTTAAGGTATTTTTCAGTTCCAAAATTGGTTTTAATTGAAAGATATGTTCTAAGTTTACGATCTTCTTTAATAAGATTGTCACGAGTTTTATACCAGTTATCAATATATATATGTTTCATCTGGTTTTTAATTAAATGTTTAAAATAATGTGTATTTAAATGACTTGGACCCCTCTCCAAATCAATATTTAAGATTTTTAGTAAATGTGAAAGTGATGAGTACCAGGTGTCTGCACCATTATGATGTAAATCCTTCAAATCAAAGTAGGCATCTTTTAAAAGATCCGATGGACATGTAGCAATTCGGTGCCAATAATTTAACACTGCCTTAAAATGTGTAAATGCCATAGGAATTCTGCCAAATTCAGACATAATAGCCAAGTTTGAGGATTTTTTGTTAACAAATGAGAGGTATTTTAGAAAGTGTAGTTCTAACTTAACAGAGGGGAAGACACCTGACAATCTTCTACAATTACATAGACTATCTGATTTCATACTTTTTGGAAGAAAACAACCCCATATTTCAGATCCATAATCTAAAATGGATCTTATGGTGTGGTCAAAAACATGTATAGCAGACTTTATACTAGGACCAAGGGAGAACAGATCAGACTTAAGTTTGTACAATCCTTTCATTGCTTTTCTGTACAGGTCATGTTTGGTTTCATTGAAAGAGCCACAGGCAGAGAAGATTATGCCAAGATACTTGTATTTAGTAACATTATCAAGCTCTTTACCAAGAAAGAAGAATTTCTTTTTTAGTAATTTACCTGTTTTATTGAAAATCACAATTTTGGTTTTATTAATATTTAGATCTATACACAAATCTTTACTAAATTTTCCTAACTTATCAAGTTTACTTTGAAGGCCAGATACAGAGGTTGAAAGCAAAACAACATCATCTGCATATAGCAAGCAATCTATTCTGCGGTTATTAAGAAAAAATGGGTCAGATGAGTCTTCAAGATACTTGGGAAGATCATTTATGAAGAGCTTAAACAGATTAGGACTCAACACATCTCCTTGTCTAACTCCAATATTAGAGGAGAAATTTTTAGAAAGGGAATCACCATGTCTCACAGCTAGGATAGACTTACTGTACATATTCTGAAGAATTTTATAAAATAGACCCCCAATACCACTTTTGAGCATTTTTAAGTAAATTGCTTCATGTAAAACTGTATCAAAGGCCTTTTTGAAGTCTACAAAACAGGCAAACAGTTTGTTTTTATGAGCAAACTGCTTATCTATAATAGCTTTTAGTACAAACATGTGGTCAGCAGGACTTGCTTTTTTGTGAAACCAATTTGGAATGGAGAAATTACATCATTTTCAACAAAATATTGATCAAGTCTTTTATTAAATATAGAGTTGAATAGCTTGCCTAGACAACCAGTGATGGCTATACCCCTGTAATTTTCAGGTTTACTTCTATCACCAGATTTAAAAATTGGTGTGAGGTATCCAGCCGACCAGTTATTAGGATAATAACCAGATTACAAAACTTTTTTAAACTTAGTAAAAGATAGGTTTGGGTTGCTTTCAGTATATTATTGTTGATAAGTTGAAGCCCTCCTGATTTGTTATTTTTCAGGTTTTTAATAGCATCTTATATCTCTTTAAACTTTATAACTTTATCCTCAAGGACCCACAAGACCTGGTATACATTTAGTTTTGTTAGTTATTAGTTATTGCTAATAACTCCAAAGCAGTGCGAATTTGGCTATTTCAATCGAATCTTTATTTCTCATAACCAATATACAAAGGTACAGAGATATATACAATAAACACAGATTTACATTATGGAAGAAATGGCGGTCAACCTGGAGGACAAACCCTCTTACAAACAATCTTTATAAATTTACATAATCTAAACAAAATTGATTTTTTGTCTGTTGACAACAAATTACCATACTTTATAATATTAGACCTATTTCTAAAAACACTATCAATATATATTTTACGTTCATTAGCAAAGCTGGAACATTCAAACAAATAATGAAATTCATCACCCAGTTCCCTACCCTGACATAAATTACAATGTCTATTTTCTCTGGGTACACCTCGCCACCGGCCTAATTCTATAGGAAGTCGATGGTTAGATGTCCTAAACTTTGCAAAGACATATAAATTGTTATTATCGAGAGTATCAAGATACAACTCCTATTTTAGCTCTTTTTTAAACAGTTTATAATTATCCCCTTTTTCAGGAATATGAACATTAAAGTGGTGATAAAATAAACGTGAAATGGTGATAATGTGGTGGAAATGATGATACAATGTCACCTGGGAAGGAATGAGATGGACTGCCATTGCAATAATGAAGAATGAACATGATCGGGGTATTAAGATCCTGAATACAGATCATACTGGTCCTACTCTTATAAATCGAGACCGACAGCAGGATTCTTTAATCTGCGGAGAACTGACATTTTTTCCCGACACGGTGCACCACTGTGGTAAGCATTATGACTAGAAACCCCGACATTCATTATGACAAGACTAATAACTCATTCTACCACATGAGGTACACAATCCAGTCGCTCTGTGGTCAAATCAGCCTGACCAGACGTCGGGTTCTACGCGCTCCTAACCTTTTCAAACAAGCTTGGAGCTGCTATGAGCCTATCCGCCACCTGCATCTTGAAAATGCATCGAATCTTCGTTTGCTTTACTGAAAAATTAGTATATTAGGGACCGACCATTTAACTTGAAGGGGGGGGGGGCTTGGTTTTTTCCTAAAAAAATATTCTGAAAATTATTTTTGATGAAAAAAATATTTTGGCAGCTGAAGGTAAGAAAAAAAATATTCTGAAGAAGGATTTCTGCTATAAAAAATAATGCTGATAATGAAAAAAATATTCTGTCGCGACGCCTTCGAAAAAGAAATAATTTGTCCTTGCTCTGCGCGGAAAAATTTTTTTTTTATCCAAACAAAAAAAAACAACCCCCCCCTTTCAAGTTAAATGGTCCGTCCCTTAGTACGTATATAATTACTGGTAAATCACGTGAAATGACCATTGGAATGGAAGTACATGTATAAGTCAAAGTACTAGTATTTGCCCTTCACATTTGCTTATCTTTTTGATTACCAATAAGTTAAGCTTTCCTACATATAGACTTAATATAGATAATATGAAAGATAATTTTCATGTTAACGTAAAAACAGTAGTATTGATAATAAAAAGTGCCATTTGAAATAATGATCACATCATAAAGGTTGTAAAAACGAACGTTTCTAGGGTATTTATGTTGTTTTTTGACACTTGGGTATTCCTTTATATGGCAATTATTATTACATGACAGGCGAGTTTTGATCAAGGGATGAGTCGAGCAATGACAAGGAGTGGTTGGTCTTTTACAAGTTCAACTTTTAAGGATGATGAAAAACCTATTTTATTTAGTAAGATCGTGACAATGAGTGAGTGAGTGAGTTGGTGTTTTACGCCCGTGCAACGCTATATAGGTTATTTACAGGCGATGAACATGAAAAGGATGATAAAATGAACATGAAATGATGATGATAAATGAAATATGGGGATGGGGTGGGAAACAAAGGACCGATAAATTTTGAAGAACCACAGGAAAAGGGGAGAGTAGGGTAGGGGCGGAAAATTTAGCGTATGTGGTGCACTACTTGGCGGTCCACAAAGGGGTCTTTTACGTGCATGAAGCGTGGCACTCTTCACACACGTTGGCCCACTATGGTCGGCGGTCAGGGTTTCCGTTTTATAGACATGACAACCCCCGCGGACGAGGGCTACCCTATTCAGCCACCTAGGGTACACACTTGGTCGCTCTGTGGGCTAAGCACCGACCCGACGTCAGAATCCCAAGACCCTTAGTCGCCTCTTACGATCGCATTTTTAAAAGTTCCAGTACCATGTCAGGACCATGACGATCTTCAATTTCTCCAGAATGTCTGCCTTATTTTGACTTTTCTTTCTGGCATTTGAGATTGATCATCATGGCCGTTTTTAAACCCGCTTTGGTGTTTTGTATTTTGAAACCACAAGGTCGATTACCGCTGCTGAAGAACAAAGGGTTGGTAGGGTGGTCGCTTGCCTGGTCGTCAGACTTCTTCATCTCTGACACGGAATTTACCAATATATTTTTATTCGAAGCGGGAGAGTACTCTTTTACCTGTGACCGTCCGTACTTCTGTACTGTTCGGCTCTTTTGTAAAATAATGATTTGTCTTACATGTATGTCTTATATATTATGCCCTACCCCTCAAATGACAAAATACTTAATATCTTGAACACCATAGAGATCCCCACCCTCTAACCATTTTTATTCTTAGTCTTTATGTCGTTTAACTCACAAGCGGCTCGATTTCGGCTTTATCCGGCCGGAAATGAACATGAACAGATGTTGAAGTGGAGGAAATGGGAACAAAAGACCAGTCGGGAAGGAGAGTATTGACTGCCACTCAAAAATGGAGTGATGGAAATTTAGCCTCTAGCAAGGGGATTTTCGGGTCCTACTCTAATCGAGACCTGCAGCAGAGTTCTTTTACGTGGAAGGAACGTAGATTTTTCCCAAAATGGTACACCACTATATGTTTTGCGTTCAGGTTTTCCGCATCATAGCCTGACGACCCCGGTATTCATTATGACAGGACTGACCATTCAACCACCTTTGTGGGCGAAGCAGCCTGATCCGATGTCCGGTTTTTAAGCGCTCTTTAATTGTCTATTGCAGATAAGCTTAGTGCTGCTGTGGGCCTATTCACCACCCGGAACCCGCACGGGTTAAGATGGATTATTGCTTCTTGTTTAAACGTTTTTTTTTTTTTGGTTTTAGTACTTTTCCTTCAACACTCTTGGTTTTCGTACTTCCGATGTATTGATTCAAATGCTAGCGTTTAGAGTTTACTTAATGAATTATGCATATACAGCCTAACCAATTAAGCGTTTTTTATACGACCGCAAAATTTTTGCGATTGTATAATGTTATTGCGATGATTTCGTCGTCTTTGTTGTAGATGCTGGAGAGGTTCGATAACTTGAGTAAATATGAACTGTTTTATCTTAATTTTGATATGATCTTTTTAACCAGTAAATTGGTATTGTATTCGGGGTTTGTGGCCCCTACTGTTTTGCAAAAAAAAAGGACCAATAGGGAATAACACTAGTGTATTGACAATGCTTCTGTACAATGTTTATTATTCATTGGATTTTAAAAATTCGTTTTTTCATAGGATTCTGTCAACTGAATGTGTCAACAGTTTTGATATATATTGTACCTTTAAATTGTTACAAAGGACCAAAGACGGGCCATGACAAAATTTTTTTTTTAAATTATTTTCAGAATCTGTTTTTCATTCGAATCCTTGTGAAATCCCTACCTCAGTCCTTGTAATATCTTCTTCCACTGTTCGAAAAAAATAGGGGTCGAAGGGGCAAACACGTAAAATAAGTGTGTCTGGATCAATGGTTTTAAGAACTTCAGTTTTTAAATTGACCAACCAATTGTTATGAAATACCAATAGGATGTTACTGACTGCTAAAGGGTGCTTCCAATTGAATAAGAGGTTTGTGGTCCCTTCCGTTTTAGAAAAAAAGACCGAAAGGGGATAAAATTAAGCTGCTGTATGTTTATTATTTATTCGATTTTGAAAATTCTTGTTTTATTTAACATGTTTATGTCCTCAAAAAATTTTGTCAACTAAATGTGTCAGTGGTTTTGATATAATTTGCACTGTAACATTGCTATAAGGGAAGGGGGCAAAGAAGGGCCACACCCCAAAAATCAGCTTTTTTATTGGGGCCCGATTTTTAAAATCTTTTTTGTTTCATTGGATTCCTTGTCGAAACCCCTCGCTGCACTTTGTAACCAGATTTTTAATATCTCTTACCGTTTTTTGAGAAATTATGAGTCAAAGGGACCAAAAACGGACTTTGTACCAGTTTGAATAAATATGTCAAATATGCATTACCACAGAATGCAAAGCATTTGTGAATCCACAATGTGCTCCATGTGTCCAAAGCATTTGACAAATCAATATTTGGCCTCCAATGTACAGGGTTCAATTTGTTGTGGTTCTATTATGCTGCGCTCGGTGTAGCTTTTTATTAACAGTCGCTTTGGTATATAGTAGCTGGGATTAACGGGGAGAAATTGAGTGGTTTTTTTAGGTCTTTTGCCAACAAGCTAAACGCTGACACGGGCTTATTCGGCACCCGGGACCGGCATTGGTCATCTAGTCTTGATAGTGGCGAATCTAAGTTTGCTTAAATGAATATTTATTATACTAAAATCTATATATTTAAGTACAGCATGCCATTGTCTTTCATTTTTGCTGATCATTTTGATATCTAAAAAGTTAAGCTTTACTTAAACTGAATTAATAAATACGTTGTGTGAAAAATAATTCTCATGATGACGAAGAAACAATGGGATTGATAATGAATGGTTTCACGTGAAATATTGATTGCTTAAGTAGATTTGTTAAAACGAACAGTTCATCGTATTTTTTGTGCTTGTTTTTGGCACCTTGGTACTCTATTAGCTGACTAATTATTTTAAAAATGACAGGCAAATTTTTATCAAGGGCTGAGATTGGTTGTTTTTTTACTGGTTCAAGTTTTGTTGTGGTTAAAGGCCTCTGTTAATTAATTAATTACTAGTAATTAAAAACGGTGGTTTGTTTGCTCGTCGTGAAATAGGCAAGAGCCGCACATTTTTAACTGTTTGTCACCCCGATCATATACTTGTAAATTCTTCATTTTGCGAAAACTAAACTTTTCTACTAATGTTTGTCAAGTTTCTGTTTTGAATAAATTCGCAACAAAATTTTTGCATGAAGCTTAAAAGATTTTTGTTCACTTTGATTATAGGGTTTCATCTACCACGCTCGTGAAATTTCCACCAACGAGCCAACATGTATGACAACTGTTGCTAAAAATGAATAGGGGAGGTCGGGGCACTGTTTTTGACTTGTACCTCGATAAGTATATATGATATTAAGATGAAGCAACATTTTTCCATCTGCTTTTGTAGCGCTATATAACATTCTATTAGGTCGATCGACAGATTTCTCCCTTATCTGTAAATGTGTTTTTTTTTCTGTCCAGGTTAATATTAGTATTACCCAACACTTTGACTAAATTATAGAATTGTGTCGTTAAATATTTTCTTCATAACTTACTGAAACTTGCACCTTTATCACGTAAAGTTAATTGCTAAATCTCCAATAGAGTCGAGCCATACGTTTTCCTGAAAAACTGAGTTTCGCCACTTCCTATTATGACTATCGAAAAGGTTGGTTTCTTTGTATAAAATTGCTGGACTAAAACGTTTAACTGATCTTTTAGAGTTATATCCCTTTTGTGTCCTGAACCCCTTAAATGTTATAAAAAATACTAGGTAATAAGCTCTTGAAAACTGGGTAAGCGATTCATGTTCACGGGAGCTTTTATTTTTTAGATAATGGTCATTAGTTCATGAAACGTGATTATGTGTTTGCAAGGTTTCCGATCCCCCTTTATACTGGACATTCGTGATACTACTACAGTTTAATTAAATGAAAAACAGAAAATGGTAGGTTTTTTGCTTTATTTAGATTTTGTGGTGCCGTGTAGCTGTTTTGTATCCAAATACAAGTACATGCGTGAGTTATGTTTTACGCTTTAGCAACACTATATAGGTTATATAAGGGCGATGAACATATAGTGGGTGATAAAATGAATATGAAATGATGATTAGAAATATTATTTGGGGTTGATGGGGGAAATAAAGGTAATAACAAAACTACCGAACTTGAATGATCAATCTCACAGTCCAGAGAAAATGACAAAAACGAATAAGTCATACCGGAGAATTGGTGGATCGCAATGGTCCTGACTTGGTACCGGCATTTCAAACGAAATGGTGGGTTAAACCAGGTTTTATTGCGCCAAACCTTCCTCTTCCATTGCGATCTTAGGATCCGGTAAAGACCATAGAACACAACATAGTTGTGAGACACAAGAGGGATATTGAGGTGATCATCTCAGTACAGCAGACCAGTCAAACACTAATTAAAACAAATAACCACCATATCTTTTAACTCAATTTTGAACTTTTCTACTAGCGGCTGATAATGAAGAAAGATTTTTTTAGGGATCGTATGAGACGTATTTTCTTATATCCCTGCTCCAAAAGTCGGTAACGAAGAAATCGGTGTCTGATAAAAAAAAAATCTGTGAAATGTGTGCAAGCTCTGGCATATCAAATAAGTTGTTAAATATCCGCAGAACGACTAAGGTGGGTACCCTATGTACATAATGTAGCTAAATAGGACGACCCTCGTCTGTGAAGGGTCAGTTCAGGTCGGAAAGCCGGGCCGCTGACCAAAGTGATCCAACGTGTGTGGAGAGTGCCACGCTTCATGCCATAAAAGATCTTTTGGGGATTCGCTCTTCGAAAAGGAACGTACAGTAAATTTTAACACCACTTGAAAAGGAGAGGTGGGTAGTGGTGGTAAATTAAGACGATGTGATGCACTACTTGGCGATCCCCAAAAGATCTTTTATCACTAACCCGATATCAGATTTCGAATTTTCCATAGTATATGACCTACAGTGTTCACGTCAGAATGTTTTGTTTTTAACGAACAATAGCAACAACTCCCAACATATTCGATAAGCATAGGTACCAGTGGGGCATTCGAATGTCAAAGTACGAAATGACAGGACAAAACCAGAAAACCCAGGGAGTATTCTCTCGCTTTCTCATTTATCATGATGAATGAGTAAACGAGAGAAGAACCACTGGGTTTCCGAGGATGGTAAAACACAGAAACACAAAAACTACTGAATATCAATTAACAAGGCGAAATCTAGTCGTAACGATGGTGAACTCCGGTGCTCCCGAAGAGTGAGAGGTTACTTTTTGCAATATGCATGTACAGCATTACCAAATTACTTATTCATTTGACACTAGGTTTATTTTTGTTTTTTTGGTACATACATTGTATTACGAATTTATTTGTTATAACTCAGGTGTGTCTTAAATGTAACTTGCATAACCCTTAATCACCACATGTGTTTATGGAGGATGCGAAAGCCCAAGGTTTGACAGACATGTAACCATATGTATGTCCGTCAACAAGTTATTTGTGAACGCTAAAACTCAAAAACTTGAAATTTTACCCAGTAATTTACTACTATTTGAGGAATCGCATAGTAATATTTCATGAAAATCCGTTGAATATTCAAATTTCAACACCTAGTGTTTTTTTGTTTTGTTTTTAATAATACGTAATTGTATCTTCTTATGACATAAAATCGCCCGTACCGATTCTAGGTGGCGAATTGGCTCGCAGCAGCGCTAATATAAGCTTGTCGGTATTGTTAGACTAATGTTGACAACATGACCGCTACCCATAGAGGTGCACTGTATGTAATTTGGTGAGTGGGCAAGTAGAGTAAATTGGTATTTAACACCACAAAACACACTGTATTCGTTATTCAAGGGTGCTGAACATGAAAAAAAAAAGGTTGGGATGAGAAGCAAACACACGGTAAAGGATGGGTTGCGATAAGACCCGTTTTCAGCCCACCGCAAATGTCAAAAATAAAATTAAGTAAATTCTTTCATAAAATGTCTTGTTCGAAAGGTTAATATTTCTATTTTTTGAAAATAAACGTCTGTAGTTTAAAAGCTGTTTTATTGTGTAGTTAATGGTGCTTGAAATGAACCACCACAAATGATTTTAACATTGAGCCTATGGGAAAGAGGCGCAAATGAGTGATATATATCTTTCCCGAAAGTATAGCCTTGCACGTGGAACCAGTTCCATATTTTATTCAAAAACTTGTTTTACTAATACACATCTTTTGTGTAAGTTTCAAGCTGGTTCCGCGTGCAAGACAAACTGAAAATTTAAAAAGACTATAATTTTTGAACTTGTTGTCAGTAGTTAAAAATTGTGCGAAATCTCTCTGTTTTCCTCGTTTTTCTTGAGATTAGCGTTCATTTCAAATTCAAAACTGTTCTTAAAAGTGGTGTATATATATGATGAACCTTTTATAGAATTGTTAACACTGGCTTCAACTATATAAGCACAAAATTTCACTTTATTGAAGTCCTACCTTGATATTTCTTTTAAATCAACACAATTTTCTAAGCCGTGTTAATGCAAAAGGATTTAAAAGTAGTCTTTCACAACAGTACAATCATTTTGCTACAAAATAAGGTAAAAAGTAAGAGGCTATGAAATACTTTTTACTTTTCGGCTACAGATGGGCCAAAATAGGGCAACCCATCCTTTTGAAGACCACAGGAAAAGGGTAAGGGCGGACATGTCCGCCTATGTAGTGCACTCATTGCAGTCCAAGAAGGAGTTTTCACGTACATGAAGGGTTGCTCTATCCACTTACGTTTGCTCAGCTGTCAAGCTTTTTGTTCTTTTCGTATTGAATAGACGATAAAGAGATGTGGAATAAGTGTACGCGACACAACCAACATTAAAGAAACGGCAATTTAAAAAATCACAAGTCTTGACGACTTCCCCGCATATTTAGCGACCCATTGCAATCATAATAACGTACCAAAAGCAGTACCATTAAATACACGCAAAGAAAAAAGCATTCCATAAATGGGATAAACAATCTATTTGTTTTCAGAATCTCAGTTTCAATAAAACCTTGAACATGGTATTGCATGTTGGCTACAAACAGCCTTACAAATTAATAGCACCAACATAATACCATTGTAAAATCTACCAGAATGTTAAGTTATCGTGATAACTGTCATTGATACTTCATAACGGTTCTGTTGTTTACTAAGCTTTCCAAAGTAATACTGCTGGCCAGAACAATTTAATGATATCAAACAGATTAATTCATAAAGGCACTTTTCTAATGATTAAACTTAAGAATCCATATCTTTTGGTATATATCATATTCCAAGGCAAATGTAACAGATTTCGAGAGGACAAATAAACACTTGATTGTTTTCATGCTTAATGGTTAACCTTAGCCATTAAAGTATTCTTCCAGTCATCTGATACAGATTAGGATTCGATAAGGTTAAGTGCTTATTCCGGTACTGGAAATCATATAGTTCCTGATACTGTGCTAGGACTTTCAGGACATTAAGTCTAATATCAAGGTCGCTTTTACTATGACATTGGTTTTTTTTTAGAATTGTCATGTGAGCAATTGAAATTACTTCGAGTCCGTTATATTCGTTATTTTTTCTCTCGAATTGTATTAACCCACTGAAATTGCCTTAAAACTTAACATTTTGTCCGCTTTTTAGAGTGTCCTCTGTCATGAATGCACCATTCATATAATATTGCTAATAGAACCGGGGTCAGATTTCTACAATTGTTGGTAACTAGTTCAAATGGTATAAGTACATGTACCCATTCGGGTTCGAGGTGACGAAGAGGCCAACAGCAGCAACAAACTTGTCGGTAAGGGGCGCTGACATCGAGTTAGGCCGTTTTCCTTAAAGAGTGACTGGAATGTGTGCCCCAGTTGCTTGAATGGGACTGTCCTTTCATAATGGATTTATAATAGGGAATAACTGACAAAAAATCATAACGGTTAACCATGGGGATATGTCACCTTCAATGGACGATTAGAGTAAGACCCGTAGGATGCAGGGCGCTAATTTATCCGATCCTACCCATTCTTTCTTTTTCCAATGACAGCTAAAACCCTCATACCCTGATTAAGCCAAATTTGTTCAGCTAGGGAGTGAAACAAAAACTAATTGTTTCAGACTTTGTAAAGTGTAATATGTACACTACCGGAAACACTTAATTGCTTTTGAGAATGCTGATGAAAGTTGAATAATTGGTATTTGTATTTTAAGTATTTTAAAATAATTAAATGTTTCTATGGTAACTAGTTCTTCAAGTGCCATGTTTTTGGGGGTTTGTTTTTGTATAAGGGTTTAATCTCTACACCCAGTAACCATATACGTATGTACATACGAGATGAATAGTTTTATTGCTACAAAGCTTTAAAACCCGTATTTAATAACAGTAAAGTACTATCTAATCTTCAAGATTTTTCATTGTGTGCGTAGACGCCAAAAGGCCCGTAGTAAAATTGGATAAATGCTGGGTCCATCCTCTGAAACACAGGGTTCTTTGTTCGATTATACTCATTGTAATGAATGAGTATGCGAGAGAAGAACCCCTTGGTTTCTGAGGATGAGCTGGGTCTTACCGGAGATGATCCTGGCTTTGTTTAAATATTTGCAAGATGTAATATTGCTTCACAATATTCTAAAAGGACATGTTTTTAGATTCTGGACATATTCTTTATCATTCAATCAATGTATTGAACAGTGCCGTGCTTCTTTATTAAGAAATACCCCTAAATCATCACTATTTCATACTAGTTCTTCTCTTGCAAAAGTTATCTGGGTTAATTAATGGCATAACAATTAAAATATAATGCGTACATGTAATTATATTCGATAACGTTCTGTTTATTCAATTGTCAATTTACTTCTATAAATGGTATTTATTTAGAATTATCTTTTTAGGTTAAGTGAATGTAATAGGGAAGAATTGTTGTGTAACCGAACTCGATTTAGATGTTACATAATTTTATTTTTTTTTAAACATAACAGAGGCCAAGTGTGAGTCGTGACTGAGCATGGCTGTCCTCATTTTGAACTCATGGATGTTTATAGTACTTGGGAAAAAATAAATCCTTATAAAAAATGTTTTTACCGGATAGTTAGTTAGTTAGTTATTGCTTTACTCCCAAGCAGCACGGATTGGCTATATCCGGGAGATGAACATGAAAATTTTATGGTGATACAATGAACATGAAATGATGATGAAGTGGAGAAAATGGGGAACAAGGCCAATCGGGTAGGAGAGTTTTGACTGCCACTGGAAAAAGGAGTGATGGGTGGGGACGGGAAATATAGCGGATATGTAGAGATTTTATAAACATACATTACCAATAATAACCATTAAATAAAATCTGAATGAAATCTTTCTTATGGTCCTTAATTATTAGAATGTCAGGAAGACGCGTTCAGTTATTTCCCGTCAAAAGGCCAAATATAGAATATGCAGAATATACAAGGGACCAAAGTGTTCTATCACACGATTTATATATGCTGTATATGCATATTTCAAAAGTAATATCTCACCATCAGACATTAGAATGTCAAACACCTAAGTTATTGAAAGAAGGGTATTCTTATTAAAAACCAGTGTTCAAAACGTTCGAACAGAGCGGTACAAGTTATAAACAAGCGGAAAAATATCAAGTTTATTTCTTCTCAGACAAGGCTGACGACCGTGCGTGTGATTGTCCTCGGGAACATCTGGTTGTCGACACAGTGGTTTTAAAGAACAAGATATTAAAGCGATTAATTTTGGGTTCATCAGCAGCATTTAAATCAAATATTGGAAGGTAAAAAAAACAAATGTTTTGAAAGAAGAGTAACTGTACTTGTATCCAAAACGTTCGAGGTAACTCCCAAACAGCACAACTTCGGCAATCTCAGGGATCAGAACAGAGTTTTGAGTGTCACTGGAAAAAATAAGACGGATAGTGTCGGACAATTAAGCCACTTGCATGGATTTCCTATGGAAACTACAGTGACTCTTATTGAGACCTGCGGCAAAGTGTATGGTACGTTGCTTTTTTCCAAACATGGTGTACCAATATGATTTGCAGTCAGATTTTCCGCATTATAGCCTAACTAAAACAGTAATCTTAAAGATATGACTGCTCCATGTAACCAACCGGTTCAAACATCCCATTCGTTTTGTAGGCAAAAATGGGTTGACCCGATGTCAAGTTTCTGGGCTCTCTTTTGTGGACATTTACCGACAAGATTAGCGGTGCTTTGAACTTATTCGCCACCAGGACCCCGCACGGGTAATAAAACATTAAAACAGCTAATACGCAAAAAACAGCACCGAGGATATCGACCATTTACGATGGTAAACTAGCGAAAAATTTCAATAAAAAAATAAAAGTTCTTTGTGATGCTCGTATCAGACAAGTTGAACGATGAAGCGTGTTAATATCCTCATGGTACTCTGGTCCACCAGTAGCACTCTTCAAAACAGTGGTTTCAAAGTAGTACAAAGTGCAAAAGCGGTTAAAACGGCTCTATATGTATATTTCAAGGAATAACCTCTCTTCGGCAGCATTTAAATCAAGGTATTGGAAGGTTTAAAACCGAAAGTAATGAAAGGAGATTACTCGTATCCAAAACGTTCTGGTAAGAAAGGTAGTAAGCGATTATTTACTCCCAATCAGCACGATTTCTGCCATATCAGGGATATGGACATGAAAAGGGCAATAAAATAAACATCTAATGTCTTACCGGTCTTCCAAGTTTTCGATTCAAAGCGTGTCTGATGAAGGTTAGTCCAGAAAAGCGCTTCACATGCATTGAATGGTTTTTTTTTATCATTTATTAAAACAATATCAATATGTGGATCGTGTCTTTTTGGCACATATTCCATATTTTTTCGTTTTCAATATGAAATGATGATGATGATGATGATGATGATGATGATGATGATGATGATGATGAAATGGGGACACAGGCCAATCGAGGATGAGAGTTTTGACTGTCATTTGATAAAAGGAGGAATGGATAGGGTCGGACAATTTCGCCCCTAATCCTATTGCAGCAGGAATCGTAAACCTGACAGTTTTCCAACACCGTGCACCACTATGGTTTGTGGTAAGATTTTCCACAATACAGCCTAACGACCCTGACATTTTCTGTGACAGAGCTGCCCCATATTCAACAATCTAGGGCACACATCCCAGTTCCTTTGTGAGTAGGCTGTAACCGACAAGCGAGGCATCTTCGCCATCTGGAACCGACACCGATTTCAAAGCTTTTAAACAAGGAAGCCAAATCTAACACCAAGAATTAACTATGTGCGTTATTAGGAAATAATGATTGATTGTTGTTTTTTCATGTCTAATCAACAGTACTTCATTCAAAATCAGAACAAGAACAAAATTAACAAAAAGAATAGTGTAGACCCCCCCACAGGGGACAGCACTCATAACACAGACCCATGTATGTCATACGAAAATTGTCAATGAAAAAATGAACCACAAGACAGGCATCTGTACTCTCAACACACCAAATGCTGATTTACCTAGAATAGGACGAAACCTTTGGCAAATATTTTTCACAATCTGGGACCCTTATCTATGATGACTGACAATGAAAAAACCGCTAACCTTAAATTAGGTCATACACAGTTTGGAACACTTACTCGATTGAAGTATTATCGACTCTAAACCAGTTTTACATGACACCTTTTCTGTCGGAAAAAGGTGGACAATGCTGAATCCTGGCACAAGAAAAGACACAGTTGAATTTAGACAAGTTGAAAATACCATAAAAAGAAAAAAAACAATTATTGGTAATTTTGTATCGGACAAGTGAGACAACCAGGCGCTTGAATTCCATCGAGGACCCCAGACCACCAACAGCGGTTAGCGACCCAAGCTAGTTGCACTGACAGTCCTTGAAAATCATCGGTTTTACCTTGCACGGGTCAATGGTGAAAGCTCGCAGCAGCGCTAAGTGTGTTGGTCTGTAAAATTTACCTTGACGTCTGTTTTGCCCTCTTTGTCCTTAGGGCAACTGGGACGTATGTCCGCTGTGATTGTAGTGGTGAGTGAGTGCGTGAGTTGGTGTTTTACGCCCGTGCAACTCTATATAGGTTATTTACAGGCGATGAACATGAAGGGGCGGAAAATTTAGTCTATGTGGTGCACTACTTGGCGGTCCACAAAGGGGTCTTTTACGTGCATGAAGCGTGGCATTCTTCGCACACGTTGGCCCACTTTGGTCAGCGGTCAGGGTTTCCGTATTATAGACCTGACAACCCCCGCGGACGAGGGCCACCCTATTCAGCCACCTAGGGTACACACTTGGTCGCTCTGTGGGCTGAGCACTGACCCGATATCAGAATCCCAAGACCCTAAGTCGCCTCTTACGACAAGCTAGGCTCTGCTGCGGGCCTATTCGACCCCCGGGTCCCGCACGGGACGTGGTTGTATTGGGGGAAAAGCATTACAACAAACAAAATTTATGCACCGTGGAAAGGGTGCCATGTTCCTCCAACGATAATCCAATGTTCCTTGGATTAAAGCAATAACTTATTGTTTTACTCCCAAGCAGCACGCCCCTTACTATACCAGGCAGATGGAAGGTGTAATGGTTAAACATGCATGTATAGTAACAAAGTGAAATAGAGATTTGAGACTGACACTGGAAAATGAAATGTGGGTAAGGTTAATTCGACCAATTTAGCATATACTGAAGGTGATCTTTCGGTTTTACTTGTACCGAAATATGTATCAGTTTTACTTGCAGGCACCTTCCCATACGGGCCCAGGAGGCGATTAGGACCGGAGCATAGCCTTGCTTGTTGTAAGAGGCGACTAATGGTCTAGAGATTGTGACATCGGAGTAAATGCTCACTGTAGCGACCAAGGCGTGTAACGGTGGTACCGTAGGTGGCTGAATAGGGTGGCCCTCGTCCGATCTATAATACGGAAACCTGACCGATGACCATTGTGGGCAAACGTCTAAGGATAGTGCAACGCTTCATGCACGTAAAATACCCCTTTGTGGACCGCCAAGTAGTGCACCACATAGACTAAATTTTCTGCCCCTAACCACCTCTCCCCTTTTCCTGTGACACCACATAGACTAAATTTTCTGCCCCTTACCACCTCTCCCCTTTTCCTGTGGTTCTGCAAAAAAATTTACTGTTTCTTTGTTTCCCACCCCACCCCTATATTTCATTTTTCATCATCATTTCATGTTCATTTTATCATCCTTTTCTGTTTCATCTCCTTCATATAACCTTGCTAGCTTTGCAAGAGCGTAAAACAGCAACTCACTCACTCACCTTCTCAAGCCAAGGTCTAGCACTGTTGTATGCGGACAGTGTATCACTATTATAATTTGATCAAGATAATAGGGTAACCTCATACAGCCACCTTGTGCACATACCGTATAAGTGGGTTTCTTTTTCGAAGTGATTTAATTTTCGCGTTATTCGCGGCAAAATCCGGGACACAAAAATTATAACATGCGAAATATCGGTTTATTTATCTACAATAACGATTTTTCGCGAAAATGAAAGGACCTCTTTTATCGAGTAAACACGAAATTTGCCACACGTTAAAGAAACCCCATTTATACAAAGTAGTTCTTGGGCAAAACAACTCTATAGTGGTTCCAAAACGACTATTTTGGCGCAATGGTGAGACTCCTCAGAGACCCGCACTCAAAGGAAAATAATAAAACCACATGATAGTTTATATTTGTATTGAATACCGGTGGGTTTTATTCTTCGATAAGATATATAATATTGTGGAGTGATAACCATTTCTACCTTAAAATAGAATAACTTTCTAAATACTGGTTGATTTATGTTTTACAAAAACCACCTATTTCAAATCCTTTTTCAGTTGCATCCAATTTCTAGACGCTGCAAAAAAACTTTTCATGCGTGTAGGATGACCACATAACACATCTTAGAAAGAAATCCGCGATCAATCTCAACGGAATGATTTTATGACGTCAAGCATTAAGCATTTCCGGTAAGATCGTCACTAAATGCCGAAATGATTATTTTCATCAAACGCAAATATTTACTCTCTTGCTTTATTAATACAAAAACACGTGGGAACCTTAAAACTATAATTAGTCTTTGGCAAATCTAATATTATCCGTTGCTTTAATTAAAAACGTATTTATGCACTTAATAATCAGTCAACAAAAAGGACCACTCTTTATTCATTTTTATTACGTAATTCCCTTTCGTAATTTATTTTACATGCAATTGGTAATTGTCTGCTAATATTTTTCCTATGAATAAAACTTTCCTTTCAAAGCATTTGTTTGCTTACCCCCGCATATACCCATATAAGTGTCTTCAAATTTTATGTCAGATAAAGGAATGGGTTTTGATTTGGGAAAATTATTACGTAGTTTTTTGCAGCTTTTGCAGAGTCCATTAAATCAGTTTGAAAACATCAAACATTAGAACACAGATACTGTGTGCAGCACAATATATTGTTTATAGTCGTTTCAACTTTAGAAAGCTTTTTCTTTGGAATAATTATAGAATTGAAAACATAACGTTTTGTTGGTCCTTTTGATATACCATAGAAAATATTATTTCATAATTGTGGACACTGGGCAAACATCATTTGCGTCATATTAGTAATAGGAAAATATTGCTTTTTTTGCCTGATGACCCAATCCCGTGTGGGACCCGGTTGGCAAAAAGGACAAGGAGAGCCTAGCTTGTCGTAAGAGGCGACTTCGGGTATTGGGATTCAGCCATAGGGTTAGTGCTCACCCCACAAAGCGACCAAGTGTATACCCTAGGTTGCTGTAAAGGGTTCACCACGCCCGCAGGGTATTTAGGTCTATAATACAGATAGGCTGATCATAGTGGACTAATTTGTGAAGAGATGGCCACGCTTCATGGACGTAGTAGTGCACCACATTTTTCGCCTCTGCCCTGCCTACTCTTCCCTTTTCCTGTGGTCTTCAAAATTTACTGTATCTTTGCTTTCCACCTTACCCACATATTCTCATCACCATTTCACGTTCATTTTGTGATTTTTTTTTCATGTCCATCTCCTTTAATTAACACTATATAGTACTTCAAGTGAATAAAACACGTTCTAATGAACTCACTTACACATTTCTAGCTTCATTATTTTGTGTTCATTACTTGTACTATATTTTTTTTTTCGTGTTGATCTCTTGGATTAAGCCAAATTTGCACGGTTAAGAAGTAAAGCCTCAACTGCTCATTTTAAAATGATTTGATAAAAACATGGCCGTTGTTACTAAAAATAGAACATAAGGTATAATCACTTAAAATGGCTTATAACTCAGCAACCATAACAGAGAGGAAAAATCCGAAGGATCTTTTGCTCTTCAGAATCAAAAGCTCTACAAAAGTCTCCATAGGGCCAAAGTTGTCAGATGACCCCTTATAGGGGTAATGACCCTTTACAGGTAATTTTTTTCTCTAAAGAATGAAAACTATTGCAGATTGAGAAAAGCTGTTGCTTGCTTAAATGTTCAGCTCATTTAGTTTTACAAAAGTCTTCATAGGAATGAAGTTGTCAAATGATCCCTTATAGGGGTAATGGCCCTTTACAGGTGAAAAAATGTTTTTTTTCTATAGAATGAAAATTAGTGCAGATAGAGAAAAGCTGTTGCTTGCTTAAACAGATGCAGCTCTTTACAAAAGATTCACATAAGTCTGCATTGGGTCTCCTTTGTCAGATGACCCCTTAAGGAAAACACCCTTATGGCTTAAGGACCAGGTGAGCGATTCAGGCTCCTGGGAGCCTTTTGTTTGCAGTGTCATTTCTAGCTATGTTATTCATTGTATCACCCCTTTTGTGTTCATCTCCTGGATATAGCCAAATCGCACTGGCTTGGGAGTTAAGCAATAACTAACTGTTTACGTTGTTTTAAGTTTTTGTAATGACTAATCTTTCTGAAGCCATCCGAAATGACGCGGAAAGGTTCAGCGTTCTTCTTGCATTAGAGTTCTGAAATTCGTTTTATATTAGATTTCATATAAAAATGATAACCTTATGTTAGCAATCCAATAAGATTCATCCAATTAAATAAGATGAAACTGATGTTCAATAAAAAAATGTACTTAATATCTTGTTTTTTCAAAAGATATAAGACGATTAAACGAAATTTTCATTCCCTTCCTCAATTTGAAAGATATAAGCCAATTAAGGTGATTTAAAGTAAGTTTGACTTTCCTTAACTATATCTAATATTTTTTTTACATTTACTTTTGAATATAATTTGACGTTGTACTAGAATCTACGTCACATGTTTGAAACAAGATTTCTCAGAACCGGAAAATATAGATGATAGTCATCTATTTCATCTGATAAAAATTATAAACCTAGAAAAACTGTGAGCGACAGCTCACTAATAAATCCCCCCCCCAAAAAAAAAAAAACACATAAAAAACAAACAAAAAACAATTGCATAAAATTAGAAATAGAAGGTGCACATCTACATTAGGTCACAAAGATTGTGTGAACGTTTCATGATTATACAGTAAGGGGCTTAGAGAAGGTTGCGTATAAGAGATGTGATCGAATGGCTAAATCCATTTTTTGCTATAGGAAACC